>CM022780.1:5531737-5846737 GCA_012411365.1 Ameiurus melas | reverse complement strand
AATTAGATTGAAAATATAATTGAATTCAGACCTCTTTCTTGGTGAAGGAGATGAGAGCTGTCAGTAGGAGGCGAGTGAATTTGATCCTGCTGAACAAGGCCAGGCACTGCTGATGCTGCACAGACACACATGTGTTCTATAGATAACAGTAGCACTAGTACAACTTGTAGTAACTGGGTTATCAGATTATCAGTCTTACATCAAGCTCCACCTCAGGGTCCCGTTGCTCGCCCTGTCGACTCCGTGTGCTCTGTGAAATCGAGAGGGAGAGGAAATGTGAGAAACCTGGTAGTTCATCATTAATGCAAGACGATGTGTATCGTTTCCATTCATCCTGTCGTTCGGGCGTTTGATCTCACCTTCACTTTCCTCTGCAGCTCATCCTCAACATCCTTCAGCATTCCTGCAGTGAACACACACAAAAATAGCAGGTGGTGTGTCCTAAGCTCAGGGCTGAATTGTCCCCCATTTACACGGTCAGGTTTACTATGTCCACGTGAATCTGTGTCTTATTAAAGTGTCTAGAATTAGCAAGTGAGATTTATGTTTAGAGAGTAAAGTGTCCTACATGTGGACATAAAGGTCTTATGTGCAGGACTTACTGCAGGAGAGGTGTCCTACATTTAACAGGCGTTACATTTCTTACATTTGAGGGGAGGATGTAACCCATACTTTAGGCCGTAATCTCTGATCTTCAGGTGCAGAAATGTCCTACATTCAGAGCCTAAACTATGGTACACTAAGGCACTGGGGTTAACCATGTTTGGAGTATGAAGTGCCCTACAGCCAGGGTGGGAAGTGCCTTACAGTGTCCTACAGCCAAGGTGGGAAGTGCCCTACAGTGCCCTACAGCCAGGGTGGGAAGTGCCCTACAGTGCCCTACAGCCAAGGTGCGATGTGCTCCATTGTCACAGTGAAGTCCCCTGCAGCCAGGATGTGATGTGCCCTACAGTACAAGTGTGAAATCAAGTTACCTATGACCTAGTCACCCTGCATTCAAAGGCTTCAGAATGAGGGTGCAGTGAGGGCACCTGTGTCTAAGAGTATAGTGTCTGACGTTGGGGGTAGAGTGCACTACATTCAGAGCTGAACTGTAATACTTGAGGCTCATATTTGCAGTGAAATGCATTATGCTGGAAGGTGAACTGCCCTTCAAGCTGAAAGATCTTGCGTTTGTTGGGGTTGTCTGTCCTATATTTGAGGGGTGGTGCGTCATGAATTCAGAGCAGGTGTGATACCTGTCACTCTCAGATCTGTTACGTTGTTGGCCATTTTGAAGCCGTACGTCATGGCCTGGAAATCCTCCTGTTACACAAAAACACAGGTGATAAAATTCACACATGGAGTAAAACGGCAACTGTCCAGAAAGAAGATGATGTGAATGACACCGCCACATCACCTCCTCAAACACAGCAGCCTTGTTGACCTTCTCACGGGCGATATCACACACTTTGAGGATGCCGAGAGCAAAGGCTTTGAGGGCAGGATCCTGGATGAGCTCAGGGTTGTGGACATACAGACACGTGAAGACCGTCTGTGCTAGAGAGTGACCTTCCAGCCAAGTTATCTAGCAAGAGAGAGAGAGAGAGAGAGATGGGGTTTCAATATTTACAATACAGCATGTTTTGTGAATACAACTTAAACAGATATTTGTCTGTAAAGTACATAATGTATTATTGTGTGCTATACATTATGAAGTTTACGAACCAAGCAGCAGAAGGATGTGTCAACGATACCAATGAGTTCAGGCAAAGTCAGATCCTTCACTCTAATCGCCTCATCCTACCCACAGAGAAACAATTACAGGCATAAGGTATGAAAGAACAGCAGTCTCAGTGAAATTACAGTTGTATTTAATAAAGAATATTAATGCTGGACCTTCACAGCCTGCTCGAAGTTAAGAACTTTCCGGTTCACTTGGTTCCCGATCATGCCAGCATCCATCTTCGGGTCCATCATCTCAATGGCAGACATCGCCTCGAAAAGACCAAACCTGTGAATAAAACAAGATTTCAAATGCCTCTGAAAGCCTACATCGCAGATGACAGTGTTACCTAGTAAAATAATTTAACCTTGATGGGATAAGGTTACTTAGAGGCATTTCTGATACTCACAATTTGTCATGGAGCAATTCACCGAGTTTAAGTTCTGCACAAGTGGAGAGAGAAAAATTATTTTTAAACAATGTTACTAGTTAATAATTTTTTTGCTAAAGTTTACTGGTTTTCATTAGGTATTGAGGGAAGAGTCACTGCAAATCACTGCAGAGTTCTTCTGACTGCTCACATTTATCCTATGATGAAACATTTCTGCCATGAAGGTGTAGTGTTCTATGATATAGTACAGTGCTGTATAATATAATGTACTATAGTATAGTGTAGTATACTACAGTACTGTATAGTATACTATAGTACAATACAATGTAGTAAAGTACAGTGCTGTATAGTATACTATAGTACAATACAACATAGTAAAGTACAGTGCTGTATAGTGTAGTATAGTACAGCACTGTATAGTATAATGTACACTATTGTATAATGTAGTATAGTGCAGTACTGTATACTATAGCACAACACAATGTAGTAAAGCATAGTACAGTGCTGTATAGTACAATGTTGTATACTACAGTACTGTATAGTATACTATAGTACAGTACAGTACAATGTAGTATAGTACAGTGCTGTTAAGTATACTATAGTACAGTATAGTATAATGTAGTATAGTGCTGTATAGTATAGTACAGTGCTGAATAATGTAGTATAGTACAGTGCTGTATAGTACAGTTCTGTATAGTGTAGTACAGTGCTAGGGTGCTCTACTAAGTACTTAAGATGCTTGCCATGATGAGGTTGAATAGTTTTGAGACTGGTGAAGTCATTGATTTGATGGAGTTGGTTTGTTCATTGCAAACAGCTGAAAGTCTGTACATTTTGACAATAAACCTGATTTTCAATGGGGGTTGAATAGTTTTAATTACAACTGTAGAATAGTTTGTATAGTATGCTGTATGCAAACGGCTCATTCAGATGCAAAAAAATAAATAAATAAATACAATTTTTACAAAATAGTTGGATAGGTCTATTGGCCTTTTGTGAAGAAGACAGTGCACTGGACACACTCACAGTTTCATCTTTACAAACTGCTACATGCTCTTACAAGTACATTTTCCATTAGGTAATACATCTTCTATTTGCATGGTTCGCAGCAATCAGTGGGGAAAAAAAAGAGCTATTCTGGGAGAATTTGTTGTCCCTGGGGAGTCAGTCATATCACAGCCACTTCAGCCTCATCCAACATCAACACACCGCTTAGACTCGGTTAGTGCTTTTATACCGCTTCATACGAGACACGGAACAAGGAGATCGATTTGTGTGAATTGGCAAACTGCTCCGGACCCTAGACATACAAAATGTCCGCCTGAACCTCTATTTAGATCATTTAATTATTATCATCAACACCAACAAACACACCTTTACAGGATGCTTTGAAGTCTTGAGTGATGTCCACCCAGTCGGCGTTGTTCCTCATCTTCTCCGGAATCCCGAGACCCCAGGCGCCCTCATCCTCCTCGCACGACGACTTCATCACCATGGAGACAGCTGCAAAAACAAAGCACACAACTTCACGTTTACCAAGGGAGACGAGAGCTGCATATGATACGGCGTAGCACTGTACACGTGAATACTTTCAAGGTGGATTTTGCCCTGAGAGACCAGAAGGGTGTGAGTTCAGATTATAGGACTGCCACGGAGCCGCTGTTGGGTCTCTAAAACGGCTCCAGGGTGCTTTACATTCACTGACCGTGCACTCGATGGGCAGTGTACAGCAACCAGGCAAAGTGTCTTTAAATAACTCTAAAGCTATAATCAGCCAAATTTGGTCTCACTGGAAAGTTCAATGTGTGGGCTGACTGTCCCAGAAAGGAAATTGACAACAAGACTGGCAAATGCCCTGGGGAGGGGGAGAAAAAGCCCTGAGTAATAGTTATTGGCACACACAACCCTGGTCAACCCTGGCATGGATCTTGGATCAATGCACCTGCTGTACTAGATCTACGTTACTTAAGATCACAGGGAGAAGCAATAAAAAAAATCCTAGTGACCCAACTCCAATTTATTACAGAAGGTAAGCAGAGAAATGGGAGAAACAATGCATACACATATGTAGCTCTATGTATGATGATGATGATGATGATGATGATGCACTGAGGCTTGCAATGACATGTAAATATTAATGTCTCATTAAAATAATACTTTTCATTTCATACCCATTCACCACAGCAGCACGCGGCTCATTTAAACAACACGACTAAACCCCCATGGATAACGTGAGCTTGGGAAATAAACGTCCAGCTGACGTCAGCACGAGCTATAACTACTACGCGACCGAACACTAATTACAACCAAAACGCTAAAGGTTACAAGTACATCCTTTAATCTCAGATATAAATATATATAACTATATATATACAAAAAGGAATAAATTCTAATTGACTTTAACATCATTTATGAATAGATGACACACCTTGCTAATTGTGTTGTTCTCCGTCGCAACCGAAGGCTCATCAACGCGTTCGCAAAGGGCGTAAAAAAATTTTTCTTCCCCACTTTAAAAAGGGGAATTTTTTTTTTCTCTTTAAAAAAAAAAAAGACCCAAGAAAACTTTTTTTTTAAAAAAAAAAACTTTTTTTTTTTTTTCCACCCCCCCCCCCCCAGCCCCCCCCCAAAACAAAAA
The DNA here is from genome assembly GCA_012411365.1 of Ameiurus melas. Lineage (NCBI taxonomy): Eukaryota > Metazoa > Chordata > Actinopteri > Siluriformes > Ictaluridae > Ameiurus > Ameiurus melas. The sequence goes on along the minus strand of CM022780.1, from coordinate 5,842,003 downwards.
AAAAAAAAAAACAAAAACCAATTTTAAAAAAAAAAAAACAAAACACCACACTAAACCAAACACCCCCCAAAATTTTATAACAACGGCGCCTGAGAAAAACGCCCCCCCCCCCCCCCCCCAGGGGGGAAGAAGAGGACCACCCCCCCACCAAACCACGCGCCCCGCACCGCCCCCCCCCCCCCTAAAAAAAACCACTGTTTTTTCAAAACCCCCCCCCCCCCCGCGCCGCCCCACAACCAGGGACACAAAAAAAAAACCCCCACCCTTGCTGCCAAAAAAAAAAAAAAAAAAACCACCCACCCCAAACCCCGACACCACCCTCCCCCCTCTAAAAACCCCCCACAAAAAAAAACAACAAAAAAAAACAAAAAAAAAAAAAACAAAAAAACAAAAAAACAAAAAAAAAACCCCCCTTTCTTTCTTTTTTTTTAATATATATATATATTTATCGCTCGTAGGGATGACACGGAAGTGTGTGGAAGATCTGCAGATCTTCAGCCTATTATTTCGGTGTCATTTTTAGTGCGTATGGGTTCTGAATCTGCGTCAACGTCTGCCGTCCGTAGCTGGAGGCTATCAATATGGATTGCTAGTAAATAAAACCGTAGCAACTAAGCAGGTTAAGGGAATACTGGGAAAGGAGATGTTGTAGGTTCTGATGGGGCTGCTTTTGCACACGTTACAGGTTGGTAAATAATTATTTTAAAATATATACATACTATATATATATATATATATATATATATATATATATATATTTCTGTAATCAGGTTGTTTTACTGTGCAGAGTTTGACAGCTGCTGGTTTAAAGGGGTTTTGTGTGCTTTAGCTGGTTAGCCAGTCGCTAGGGCAGGTGCAGCTGACATCATACTGTATTGTGTTGTGTTGTGTTGTATTGTATTGTATTGTGTTACATTGTGTTGTATTAGATTAGCTGTTACATTTCATACATTAACCCCTATCTGACGAGCAGTATGAATAGGACAGCTGTGACGTTTATATTCTTTTCCTGAACAATGTTCCACCACAGTGCATTTCAAATAAATAAATCAATAAATCTGTTACCTACAATTCTGTTTTAGCTAGCTGCATAATGACCGTGCAGAGGGATAAAACATTAACTGTAGTTTAATTAATAATAACAAGGTTAGGGGCTAAATCATTTCTAGCCCAGACTGTACATACAGTACATTCATGCAGCCAATCAGTGACTGGCAGTCGTGGCACGTGATTATACAGCTCGACTCGCCCCCACTAGATTTGATCTCCATTTGAGCTGATGCTTGGCCAGGGAACCTAGAGACTATCCTGGGAGCATGGGGTACAAGGCCGGGGACACCCTGGATGGGGTGTTGATCCATTACAGGGTGCGCGCATACACACACACACACACACACACATTCATACACTATGGACACTTTGGACATGTTAGTCAGCCTACCATGCGTGTCTTTGGACTGGGGGAGGAAACCGGAGTACCCGGAGTGAGAACGTGCACACCCAGGGCCGCGGCGGGAATCGAACCCCCAACCCTGGAGGTGTGAGGCGAACGTGCGCGACACTTGAGCTGATTTTATTCATTTATTTTTTATTATTTTTAAAATCAAGGGTGGCAAATATTCGAGTAATTGTTCTCCGTAAAACATTACTTTCTACTCCTTACATTCATATTTAGGCCTTCGAAGTACTTGTTTGTTACAAGAAGAAGAGGGGGGGGGGTCAATAATCATGTCAATTCATTATCTGTATTGATCTTCTCATGCTCCTCAACGGAGTGCATATCTGCGTGCGTTTGGATATATACTGTATAAGCAGCAAGACTGCAGTGTTGGATTTGAAGATAAGCGCTTTGACACTACCTCAGCAAAATAATCCAATATTCTAAAGACTTGTTGTATAGAGAGATCGAATTGAATTGATGTTGTCAGGGAAAAAAGAAAAATCTACTTAGAAAGGAATTACAGTTGTAAAAAAAAAAAAAAAAAAAGTATGGATGGATTTACTCCCTCAAAATGCATATAGAAATTTGATCCAAACATGTTTTGGGTGCAGTGTCTTTTGAATTCTTTCTTTTGAATTCTTAATTCTTTCTCTTGAAACATAAAATTTAGAAAATGAGGTGCAGTTGCAAAATGTCTGCATTTACAAGCGTTTTTCTTAATGTGATTGTGAATGTGATTAAATGTAAATGTACTATTAGAGAAGCCTGGAATCTTTTTTGCTATGTAGGCCTGTTTCAGTTCATGAACGCACATACCATAGGTCCCTTATTGCATGCTGTTGCCATATGGCAACAATTCCATTTTACCATTTAACAGAAAACTCCAAATATATCATCTTGTTTCAAATGCTTGTCACCGATCTGATTCCTAATCGTCTATTGGTGTGTGATGCTTTGTTTTTGTTCACAAATGTTGTTCAGATTTGTGTAAACATGTTAAGTAGTGGTGCAGTGGGGATTTTGGTTATTTAAAAAAAATATATTAATAATGTTTTCTCCAGTGTAATGTACGATGCCATGTGATACTTCCTGTAAACATTTCTGTCTTTTCATCGCTTTGGGACGTGTGTGATGTGTGAACGGCTTTCCTTTTGTCTTTCACAGTCTGTTTGACCTGCGTGAGGGGGCCGAGCAATGAATAAACCTAAAATGGCAATGGAGAAAGGGTTGGTGACCTTGCACATGCGCATGCACACACACACACACACACACACACACACACACACACACCATGTCCTTGGAACAATTCAGGCTCAGACTTGAACATTAACCTTAAAGGAATACTTCAGTGTTTTTCAGCTTTACCCTACAAACATGTAAGATTACAGTGTACTGAGATAAGAGTTGAACCCTGTAGAGTTATTTTCCTGTCAACACTAATGCTACATAAATGCAACCATTAATTGATGATCTTATAATTTGTAAATCCTCTTGTAACCTAGCTTTCATTGGTAGAACCTTTGAATCCTAAACCATTTTGACTATTATTATTATTATTATTATTATTATTATTATTATCGAGAACACAACTCACATTGGGCCACATTTATCAATCATTTAGTAAAGGCACGTCTGTGTGTTTGTGTGTAAGTGTTTTTCCCAGGCCAAACCAAACAAACCTTTCCCCTCCAGATTTCAGGGATGAAAAAAATTATGACTAAATGGTGAAAGCGCACCACCTAAACGCTAAAGCTTCCAGAATTGCAATTCTTAGAAGGAAAATATTATAGTCACTTACTAAAAATACTCTACTACTGCCAACCCTCTGAACTACTACTACTACTACTGCCCATCCACTGAGCTACCACCGCCCACCCACTGAGCTACCACCGCCCACCCACTGAGCTACCACCGCCCACCCACTGAGCTACCTCCACCCACCCACTGAGCAACAGCCGCCCACCGCCGCCCACCCACTGAGCAACAGCTGCCCACCGCCGCCCACCCACTGAGCTACCGCCGCCCACCCACTGAGCTACCTCCACCTATCCACTGAGCAACAGTCGCCCACCCACTGAGCAACAGCCGCCCACCGCCGCCCACCCACTGAGCTACCGCCGCCCACCCACTGAGCTACCTCCACCCATCCACTGAGCAACAGCCGCCCACCCACTGAGCAACAGCCGCCCACCGCCGCCCACCCTCTGAGCTAGCCGCCCACCCACTGAGCAAGAGCCGCCCACCGCCACCCACCCACTGAGCAAGAGCCGCCCACCGCGCCCACCCACTGAGCTACCGCGCCACCCACTGAGCAACAGCCGCCTACCGCCGCCCACCCACTGAGCAACAGCCGCCTACCGCCGCCCACTGCCACCCACCCACTGAGCTGCCGCCGCCCACCCACTGAGCTGCCACTGTCCATACACTGAGCTACCACTGCCCACTCTACAGTGTTTATCCGGAATACTGTGGATACTGTTTTGAATTTGAAGTATATAGTCACATATTTTAAACGCTTACTGACTGAATTCAACAACTGCCATTTATTTTGTAATATTCTTAGTAGGAAATGTGTCAGATTTCTTATTAGTGGGAATTACACCTATGATGAAGATGTGGTGTATGTGCATGACGTTGAATTCCTTTTCTTGAGTATTCTTTTAACGTGAATATACATAATCGAGTCATAAACCTGCAACTAGATTAAAGCATAAAAAGTAAAGACTGTAAATCCTTGTAAGAGTTTTAAGAGTGCGTGTGTGTGTGTCTGTGTGTGTGTGTGTGTGTGTGTGTGTGTGTGTGTGTGTGTGTGCAGCATCCCCAGTGGTTCCCGGCTGCTGATGTTACTCGGGCAGTTGGAGAGGTTCAATGGAGAGACCCTGCACTCCGACAGCGAGGCCATCAGACAGGTGACCAGCAAAATCCTGCACCTCATTCAGACTCAAGGTGAGCGAGTCCACACACTCCTGCACACTTTCCACACTTTGCATAACAAAATCCAGACACACGGCGTGTAAGGAATAAAATGCAAAAGTTACACTTTGAAACTCCATTCGAACGATAAGCTTACCCAGCACTTATCTGCTACGGGTTGTTTAGCCCCTGAGATGAGCAATGTCGGCTTTAAAGGGACACCGGCTGTCCCAAAAGCCTCCGTACGTAGGGGAAATTAACACTATGTAGCAAAATCTTTTATACGTTCTGTAGTTTATATTATATAGGGGGTTTTTTTAGATATATTTTAGAACACCTTTGACAATATAAGAACGTATTGAAATCATGCTCATGGCTGGATCAGGAAGCTGTTGCAAGGTTGCGATGGACTTAAAATTAAAAAAGTCTGGAAGTGTTGTAGACCGGCCGAGAAGTAGTGGACGTCTACGGACTTCCACTAACGAATGTACAACTGACGTGATGCTGGCAATCTGTCCATATTCCCCTATGTATGGAGACGTTTGGGACACCGTGTACAGTATTAATGAATGAATAGCGTCATATTTATATATTTAATATAACTATATAAATATATATAATTATGTAAATATTTATATATATTTATATATTTAATACTGGTATCAAATGGTATGGAATGTGTGTTACATTCAACTTAAAGTTTTTAAACTTAAAAACTGCCTTAGCACATTTTACAGGATGTCTCATTAGTATAACATTTGACAAAATTAGTCATTTAAATTCCTTCTTGTTTTTTACCATTACATATAAACTGGTATATCATCCCACCCCTAAACCTAATCTTCTCTGAGTAAGCTGCCGTGAACTTTCTGACATGCCTCAGTCATTGGCCAGACTCACTGTAACTGTATCCAGCATATCCCTCATGTCTGGAGTGTGAAGGACTTAAAGTTCCCTTCTCCTGTCTCTCTCAGTAACCGACTCACTCACACTCCGTCTCCAACGTCATCAGTGCTGCCTATCATCGTGCATGCCTGTCTTTATTTTCCCCATAGGGGGTTAGTACAGCAGGAGGTGCCTCGTGCGCTGTGAGGCTGTGGAAGTGTTGGTCTGTCAGATAATATGTCCAGCGTGCATGTGTGTGACAAATGTGTATATGCATCTGTGCATGGAAGTGTGTGTGTATGTGAAAGATAAAGATGGACTATAGCAGTCGCAGATGGAGGGACGTACACATTCGGCCTCTGTTCAGCCCTGGTAATTACTAATAACACAACATTTAAAAAAAAAAACAGACTTTATACGGCTCTGTTTCTCTGCAAAGCTGCTTGAACAGTATTTTGTTACTTACTATATTATCGGGTAAACAGCGAGACATTTAACACGTGCGCTTTTTATAATGTTTTTCAATTTTTAAGGTCACTGTGCCCTTTCAGATGCTTCTTTAAGTAGATTTACCCTCCTTGTATCACTATATAAAACACTGTAAAATATTTTACTCAATTATGAGGAATTTGATTAATCTCTCTGCAATATAATGTCAATCTGAGTAATAAAATTGCTGTTTGCTAATGTAGATTAAACAGGGAAACAAAGCATAGCTAAGGTGCAGGATTATTATAAACTGGGTCAATGCAGATCGCGCACCAATTACATCACATGCCAACCACAGCGCCGCCCCCACTGTCGTTTTTGCTTTTTTTTATAGTAATAAAAATCATTTAGTTCAGGTAGAGAATGGACGCTACAATTAAAAGCCGAATACGTCAGCCCGATTCGGTACGAGCCGAATGAGTCCGAGTCACAGCACAGATCAGATCAGCAGGATCGCTTATCACGTGACGAGGGCTGACTGACAAGAAGATGGTGGAAGATTCGGTTTCAAAGTGAAATGTAAAAGCGCTTTTATATTTGTAAATATTTTGGATTTAAGACCCTATGTTAATAGGGAACCTGCACCAGTCAAACAATTGCCGCCCCCGAATTGCTGCTAATTTGAAAGCGAAAGTGAAATGTGCAGTGGTTGACAGTGATTGGTCATTGGGAACAGTGGTGATCATGATTGGTCATAGGGAACAATGGACATCAGTGATTAGTCATTGGGAACAATTGTGCTCGGTCATTGGGAAACAATAGTCATCAGTGATTATCGTTGGGAACATAGGATTGTAAAGTGCAACTCCGTCAGGATTTTTAAAAATAAAGCCACTTCAGGGGTCTAAAAGTCACAAATCTAGTGATAAAGTCACAAAGTTGGCAACACTGATCAAAATAATGCATCCTAGTTAGTACAGGATACCCATAATGCATTTGATAGTATTTTTATGATTGCTTGTAAAGCCATCTTGCATATGTGAAAAGTAGTAGATCAATACAGCTTGTGTTCATCATCTTCTTCATCATGCTCAACTAAAAAACATCGCTTGAATGCTATATAGAGTTTATTGTGCAAATGAGTAATGGTATTTGTAATTAAGATCCCTTGATGTACAGTTAGTAACAGTTACTGTTTGGGTTTTTCTACTTGCATGTTTCGGCCGTTGTTTAGATGTGATGAAGTAAAATGTTACTTGTTTCCATTGTGCTCTATTTCAAGCCCTGCCGGTGCATGCCAAACTCGCCTCTCTGAGTGTAAATCAAAAGTAAACATGGCTAAACTTCTGCTTCTGCCACTTCCCTGTTATAAGTCACTGTACCCTCTGGTCTGATCTTGTGGTGAGGATTCTTGGGTTTTACTCTTGCACATGTTTGAACCTCAATGACCAGAACAAGAACACACTGGTGAAGGAAAGAGCATTTGCTTGCTTGCTTCTCATCATTGTTTGTAAGGCCAGTTATTTTCTCCTCTTGTGGGAGAGCTGGCTCATTGAAATGGCTCAGATGTTTGAGAAAGGTGAACATGAGAAGGTAACCAGACACTTTGGTTTCAGAGCTTGCTCCCTGCAGATATTTTCCAGCCTGAAACTCGATTGCATGTTCGAAATGTCTTACATGGGAAGAATGTTTCAGGCCTCGGGGAAATGTTCTCACACAAGTTTATTTCCAAATAAATCCCAAAATAAATTGCACTAAAGTTTGAGCCAAATAAGCGCAGGGATACTGGCTCAGGGGGTCGGGCTACTGCACCATTTCTGTTATACTCTAGTGAATGTTGTGTGTAATCGGATTAGTAACTAAGAAACAATCAGAGCTGATGTTTTTCCTGCTGCTTTGTTTCAGAGAAGACGCATAAGGAGATCATGGCTAAAGGCTCGAGTGGGATGGAGGTCATTCTCTCAACTCTAGAGGTAAGCGCCCTTAAAAAATTAAACAAAATATAATAATAAATAAAAACACACGCACATCTTATATACCATACTGTGCAGTACATACAAAATCCCACAATGCACTGCAATAGGTAATGTCCAAACAGTGCCTTTTAGTTGGTTAATAATTGTAATAATAATAATGATGATGATGATGATAATAATAAAGGTAGCTTAGTGGTTAGCACGTTTGCCTCACACCTCCAGGGCTGGGGGTTTGAATCCAGTCTCCGCCCTGTGTGCACAGTGTTTGCACGTTCTCCCTGTGCTTTTGAGGTTTCCTCTGGGTACTCCAGTTTCCTCCCCCAGTCCAGTGACATGTTGTAGGCTGATTGGCATTTCCAAACTGTCTGTAGTGTGCGAATGGGTGTGTGATTGTACCCTACGATGGGTTGATGCCTTGTCCAGGGTGTCTGCAGGGAGTCCTCTGGGATAGGATCCAGGTTCCCTGTGACTCTGTGGATAAGTGGTACAGAAAATGAATGGATGGATAATAATAATAATAATAATAATAATAATAAACAATATTATTATTATTATTATTATTATTATTACTAACAATAATAACAATGTTATTATTGGCCTTATTATTATTATTACTACTACTACTAATAATAATAATAATAATTATTATTATTATTAGTGTCCGTATAATGGTTAGTATCATTATAATAATAGCAATAACATTACATTTGTTGTTGCAGTTAATACTGTTAATAATAATTAATTTATTTATTAATTTGTTTGTTTGTTTGTTTTACTGCACAGAACACAAGGGATTTGCAGACAACTCTGACCATCCTGGGGATTCTGAATGAGCTGTTGACTGTGGGTGAGTTTACTAGATTTTTTTAGGATCTCTCATCTCCGAATGTTGTACTGTGTGTAATTTGTGCGCATAGCTGTAAACAACACGTAAAAAAAAAGAGGGCTTAATGATTGGTCAAATGTCCTCTGCTTGGTCCTCATTGGTCTGTTATGTTGCTTTTAATCTTATCAAGGAAATTCACAAACTTACATTGTTTCACTGCTTCCTGCCATATTGACAGGGCTGGGGGTTCGAATCCCACCTCCGCCCTATGTTTGCAGAGTTTGCGTGTTCTCCCCGTGCTTTCAGGGGTTTCCTCCGAGTACTCCGGTTTCCTAAGGTTGTAGGCTGATTGGCATTTTCAAATTGTTTGTGTGAATGTGTGTGCGATTGTGCCCTGCAATGGGGTTGGCACCCTGTCCAGGGTTTCCCCCAACTCATGCCCCAAGTTTCCTGGGCTAGGATTCAGGCTCCTCCACAACCCTGCGTAGGCTAAATGGTACAGAAAATGGACGGATTTGCATGCTGCAAGGGGTCTGCAACATCAGTATTAATACAATAATGATTAACAAGTGATGTATTGTGTAGCATGACATCCGGTAATGTATGCGTGCACAAAATTGATAAGTGGAAAAGAAATGAACATACGAAGGAAACCTGAACTTCTCAGCACCTTTAACGTGTTGTATGTTTTGGTTGTGTAGGTGGCGGCCGCAGGATTGGCGTGTTCGTGTCTAAAGGAGGAACCGGCATCCTCCTGCAGTTACTGATCAGCTCCGGCAGAGAAACGTCTCCCAGTGAAGAGCTCATGCTGCAGATCCACGCTCTACTAGCCAAAGTTGGGCCTAAAGGTAAGAAACAGACTAGTCTAGTGAAGTATTCTGAAATGCGTGACACGCAGTGATGAGACGATGCGATGAGCGGTGAACGCCTCTTGCTTGACTCCCTCTACAGACAGGAAGTTTGGAATTAAAGCACGGCTGATCGGGGCTCTGAACGTGACCGTGAATCTGCTGAAACAAAACCTGCAGAATTACAAACTGCTGCTGCCGTGTATACAAGTGCTCCGCGTCTACGCCAGCAACTGTGAGTGCGAGAAAGCGTCATTTATAAAGCACATTTATAAAGACAAGCCAACGTAATGTGCAGAATTTATGGTCTCTGTCTCGATCTTATGAAGTCTGCTACATGTTTTCTGCTACATATACAGATGTTGCACTTTCTGTTTATAGTTGTACATAAATCTGTTTATAGTTCTGTTTTTAGTTGCATTGTGGAATGTCCACGAAACCAATTACTTCCTGTTATCACTTGCATTATAACAGCTATAAACAGTCGTTCCCTCACTAGCCTCTCTTTAAAAAAAAAAAAATAAATTTTTATTCTAACTTTTAAAAAGACAAAAATAAATAAATAAATGCACGACTTTTCCGTGTCAGAAACATTTATATTACAGCTTTACCTCTGACACTTATATAATAAATGCAACTATTATGTGTGTCACCTAAATACTTGATCTGAACCGTTACCCAGAAGCGTTCTTATTTTCGTCAGCAGCGGTGAACGGCGTGTCTCTGGGAAAGAGCGGCATCGTGGAGATGATGTTCAAAGTCATCGGACCCTACAGCAAGAGGAACACTACTCTGCTGAAGTATGTAGGACTGAGGGGGTTCCTCACGTCTGAAGTCTAAAATATACACATTTTTTTCTTGTGCTAAATAAAGTATAGCTAGAGCACTACTGATTGCATAATGCATATAATGTAGATTTCACAGGTTGAATATGAAACTTGTTGCTTATTATTATTATTATTATTTATTTTCATTTTTTTTTTATTTTTAACTATTTTAACCACAGAGTGGCCCTTGATACGGTGGCAGTATTGCTGAAATCAAGTAAGACTTCATTTTCATCTCTAGTATCTTAAGAATGAATACTGTGACGTTCACTACATTCAGTAAATTAGTCTTTAGTTATTACCTTTTGATTGTTTTCCTGCTGTACATTCATACAACCTTAAACTAGGCACTGTTTATTTCATGTGATATGTGTTTATAACATGGTTATGGAATTAAGCTCACAGTGCCAGTCCTTTATTTTATTTTTTATTTATAAATCAGAGATGAATGCCCGACGGGCGGTAGACAGGGGACACATGCCAGCTCTGCTCGCCATCTATCAGGACTGGCACCAGAACGACACGCGCCACAGACACGTGCTCATTCGCAAGAGCATTCTGGGTTGCATCAAAAACCTCACCAACATCAAGCTGGGTAGAAAGGCCTTCATCGACGCAGATGGCATGAGGATTCTCTACAACACCTCTACTGTAAGAGAATAAAGTCTTACGTTGATAGATTTTTAGTCTATTTGGCTGGATTCTTACAGTTGAGGTCATAAGTTTACATATGCCTTTTAGAATCTGCAAAATGTTAACAATATTTAAAATAATAGAGATCATAAAAATAGCTTTTTTTTGTTCGTTTTCTTTTTTATTTAGCACTGCCCTGAATAAGGTATTTCACATAACAGATGTTTACATATAGTCTACAAGACACAATAAAGGTACATTTCAGCACCACAGGGGTGTAAACTTTTGAACAGGATGGTCGGTGCAATTTATTGTTATTTTGTCTTCTGGGAAACATCTGGTAAATATCTTATGCAGCTTCATCAGGGCAGTACTAAATGGGGGGGGATCTTTAAACAAAATAATAACAAAAGTGTACACCCCCCTGGTGTAAGTTCAGTTTATTATGTCTTGTGGACTATGTGTAAACCTCTGTTATGTGTTAACATCTGTCACACCACCTTGTGGTGTGACAGATGTTATGTTATATAACAGATGTTATATAACATCTATGATGTTATGTGTGTGACTGAAGTATGTTGTGCATTATTCTGTTTCTGTTGATCAGGAGTGTTTGCCTGTTAGGACTTTGGATCCTCTAGTCAACATTTCTAGCCTGATCATGAGAAAGTGCTTTCCAAAGAACCGCTTGCCTGTGCCCAGCATTAAGAGCGTCTTTCATTACCCACTACCACACGTTCCAGCCAGCGGACCCGTAGCTCAACTCTACAGTCAGCCCCCGGGGGGTAAAGTGCATAATATAGAGTGAATGTATTTTAAAATAGTGCCCTGTATCACTTCAACCTACAGTTGAATGTGAGCACGTGATAGACCGATTGTCTGTGTGTGCTGCAGTGGATGACGTTGTAGATGAGAGCGATGATAACGAGGACACAGAGATTGACACGGAGAATGAGGAGGATGAAAAGGACCATGAGTCACAGGTCACTTCTTCACCTTTAATGGAGGAAACTTATGTTACACAACAAAATACAAGTTGAAAAGTATTCTTATTAAACATAGTGACCTTATATGCTTATCGTTGCTAACGATATCACACGAAGTTCTGTGCTAGGTGCGAATTTATATCAAAAATTGTGAATTGCTTAATGAAATTAAATAAAAACCAAAGCCTTTTGTGTGTGTGTTGTATTTCATTGCAGAATCATGATGTCGAGACTGATCTCAACAAACTACGACCCAGACAGATACCCATACGCCCACTTGATGAATTAAGATTGTTCGAGCGTTTCTTTCCAGAATTTTCGGAGGATTTTCAGGTAGGGATTTGCCTTTAGTTCACTATTTGGTGTAGATGTTAAAGCTTAGGTTGGCAAATATAGTAAAGATATGATCAGGAGCATTCTCCTGTTTCCTCTTCACCCTAATTGTGTTTTCCACCCCCTTCAATCTTCATATACATCATAGTTTCCTGAACCAGTGAGCTGAACCACTTTGCTTCAGCTGAGGGCGGGGCTCATTTCTGGGCCTGAAAAATGTCAACTGAAGCCTAAAACTAGCCCATTCAACACTTTTCTGAGCAATCTTTGCTCTCTAATCTTCCCTACATTCATGAATGAGGGAAAGGATTTTGCCGTCTGTGTCACCTCATATTTATACCTCAGTGAAACGCTTAGGAGTTCCTAAACACTGGGATTGATTACTTAATTAATCAATTAATATTTTCACTATCAATTATATTTATCATTTTTTAAAATACATTTTTAGAATACATTTAGTTCAATTAAATGTCAGAGTTCGTTCATATTTTCAGTGTGAATGAAGTTCAATGTTCTTAATCCGAGACTTTTTTTTTCCCCTTCTGTCTTTATCAAGAGTGCCAATATTTCTGGAACTCACCGTCACAAAAATACACGTGTTGGAAAAAAAAATTAACAACAATCAGGATGAGGCAACATGTCTGAATGCCCTGTCAATCATTTCCTAAAGCACTAACATTTCAGTCATATAGCTTAGGGAAACACTGTATTTGTTTGGCTTTTGAGTTCTAACACAGCTAGCTTCAGCTACTTTGCAAAAAAATTCTAACTTTTTCGTGCAATGGCTCTGATCGATTTGACCTCTTTTCTCAGCTTCGAAATGGCTTGCTTTTCTCCCATATACAGCTCTCCGGTCTTCTTGTTGGTTTATCCTTTTTAACAACAAATGCTGTGTTCACAGGCGAAACCTAGGGCTCAATCCAAGAGTAGACATTCAGAGCTATTAATTTTTTAAACAATCAATCTAACAGGGCACACCTGGGCAGCAGGTCACATGTTCCGACATTTTTGATCACTTGAAAAAAAAGGGTGGGTTCAAACAAAAGGTGCCATGTTCTAAATTATCTAGGAAATGTAAATATGAGGAAATGAAAGCCTTTAGGAGACCCATATGCATTTGAAATTCCACAGTCGTAATGAATGGAAATGTGTCATAACTTAAATAAATAAATAACATTTCACCACTTGGTAGTTTTTTTCAAACCTGACTCCTTGGTAAGCTGCACCCGGTATGATGGGAACTGCAGATATAACTGCATTAGAGCTATCTGATGGATATCATGTGCAATTCTTTATTGAATTGCTCTCCTTGAGAAGTGTTGAAACTCCTCAGGGTCATAAAAAGTAACATTCACCATGATGTATGAATGCTGCTAGCCATTCACCTTGGATGCCCTCTCTTTCAGGACTATGATTTTGAGACTAACAAATCCATGTCCCCTCCCGCTTCTGAAGCACCAAAGCACCAAAAACACTCTATAGTCATCCCCACAGCTCAGACCAAACCCATAAACAAATCCTCACACCAGAGCCAGGGAGATAAACCACTGGATCTGGACGGCATCTCAATCGCCAAAGCTCCAGAGCGGGAGCTGGTACACGGTCTGAGCCGGCTGCTTCTTGACACCTCCGATCCGGTGAATGGAGGAAGCTGTGTGGAGGCGGGGCTTCAGGAAGAGGGCGGGGAGCAGGCAGAGCTCGAGGTGCCCGATACTGCCGCCCTTCTGCCTCTGCATGACCCCGATCTGTATCTGGAGATGGTGAAGGGAACGTTTTCTGTGCCTGGGTACACTGAAGTGGCGTATCCGGATTATTTTGGTCACGTCGCACCCAGCTTTCGTGAGCACATTTTCGAGAGGGTTTATGGTGTCCAGAGGTGAGTACCTTTTTATGTACTCTCCCCACCCCCAAACCACCGATTCCACTTAACCTGGCAGAGAAGTTACTAAATTTGTATTTTCTTGATGTATAATTATCTAATACACATTATCCAATATCACAGCTACCTAGATAACATGGCTAGTATACAACATAGTTTCTATGTTGAACAGTCAATTGCCTAATGAGACAGTTCCACAAAGGAGGTCATTATCAACGCTAATTAGACACACGCTCAATCCTACATGCCCCACCCCTTCACCAGAGTACTAATAAGGTTGAAAATGTGGCATTTTATTACTCCTGTAATTTGCATAAATTTCATTTGCATATTGGAATATGATTGGCGTTTATATTTTATGATGCAATAACACCTGAAATGTAACATGTTCAAGCTTCCTCTTACTGCAAAAGTAACCATTGCAGGAACATGCATTGTAATACATTCTAAATGTGTGTTTTTCATCTTTCCCAACAGGGCAAAAATCTTCCAGGATATTGAGAGGCTCATTCACCCCGGTGACATCATGGATAAAGTTGTGTATGACCTTGACCTGCAGAGGTCAGTTGTTAACGGTGTAACAGTTTATCCTAATATAATTTACTACTTCCTTAAAATCAAAGAAGCACTCAGTGCTGTCTATTGAAAATGTAAAAAAAAAAATGTAATAATCTTTGTTTCTTTTTTCTTTTTTCTTTAAGCTGTCCGTTAATCGATGACGGCGAGTCTCTGAAGTTCAACTCGCAGTTTGAATCGGGGAACTTGCGCAAAGCAATCCAAGTCAGAAAGTAAGCAAGATTTGCCTTAACAGCGCAGTTTATTTGGACGTGTTGGTTTCCCATCACACGATGCTTTTATTTAGTCTCTCAAAAAGTGTAGGTAAGCTTTCATGAACAATAGCAGTCTGTACAATGTTAAATCATGTGATGCTACCTTTTATTATTATTTCAAGAACCACCTCAGAGACATTACATGGGATATTATTTAGCTTTTAATATATCATTATTTGTGCGCTCCAGGTTCGAGTATGACTTGGTGCTAAACTCGGACATCAATAGTAATCACTATCATCAGTGGTTCTACTTTGAGGTGAGCGGAATGCGTGTGGGGGTACCGTATCGCTTCAACATCATCAACTGTGAAAAATCCAACAGCCAGTTCAACTACGGTGAGCTACGGCCAGAGCTTTAGCTGCAAAACATAAGAAAAAGAAAATTAGTGTGAAAGTAGCCCTAGGTCTTGAATTCACTGTGACCTCAAACTGTTGACTTAAGCTGAGGCATAACACTACAGATACATTTGAATGACTTGAATGTTTGGGGTTTATTTTAGGCATGATATTGTCTCGTATGTGTATCTGTACTGAATTGGTATTAGTCTATCTGTGGGATCGGTGTTTGTATGATTATATGAGCTGTGCGTTCTTGCTGCAGGCATGCAGGCGCTCATGTACTCGGTACAGGAAGCGATCAGGGGCAGCCCTCGCTGGGTTCGTACTGGATCTGACATCTGCTACTACAAGTATGTCCTGCTTTATTCTAAACGCACACCATTTAAAAAACAGTGGGTAGTTTAACTGCTCAGGACAGACAAGGGACTTATGAAGAACTATCACATTAAAACAGTCGTTGATCATCCAGGTAACGATGCACAGTATTAATAATCAAGCGTGTGTAAACTGTTTCATTTGTGTAAATTCAGTTATTATTGTGTCTTGTGGACTATGCGGTAAATGGTAAATGGCGCACTTGTATAGCGCTTTTATCCAAAGTGCTTTACACGGTGTCTCATTCCCCCATTCACACACACACACTCACACACCAATGGTAGCAGAGCTGTCATGCAAGGTGCTAACTTGCCACCAAGAGCAACTTGGGGTTCAGTGTCTTGCCCAAGGACACTTAGGCATGTGGAGTCATGCGGCCCGCGGGAATCGAACCGCCAACCCTACGATTAGAGGACAACCCGCTCTACCACCTGATCCACAGCCGCCCCATGTGTAAGCAGTTGTTCTGTGAAATAGCTTATTCAAGGCAGAACTAAATTATATATATATATATATAATATATATATATAATATTAAAAATGCTTTTCTTGTTTTTTTTTTGCTCCCTCTAATTCTTTGTAATAATTAACATTTTTTCAGATTCTGCAAGGCGTATGTAAACTTATGACCTCAACTCTATGAAGATAATGGCAGAAACCTGTCCAATGTCCACAGAGAGAGTTTCGGTCTTGTCATCGGACGTGTTATCGTAGCCGAAGTGTACCAGGACACGATTTTTGCTAATAGCTCAATATTATAATCTATAACAGGAACCATTTCTCACGGAGCTCCATCGCAGCTGGGGGTCAGAAAGGCAAATCCTATTACACCATCACCTTTACTTTGACCTTTCATCACAAGGACGACGTCTGTTACTTTGCCTATCATTACCCATACACCTACTCGACCCTGAAGGTATCAGCTTAACTTCCTGACCTGCAGTTAATTTCTATACACTGACCATACATAGTGTGTTTGAGAATGAGTCTGATGTCATGCGTGCTGTTGGTGTGTGTCAGATGCATCTCCAGAACCTGCACGCTCTGTGCACGCCTCACATCTACTACAGACAGCAGCAGCTTTGTAAGACGCTCGGCGGAAACGACTGCCCTCTGCTGACCATCACAGCCATGCCAGAGTCCTCCAGCAATGACCATGTCTGGCAGTTCAGTACGTCTCGCTCACACTCACACACACACACTCACACACACACACACACACACACACACACACACACACAAGTGTCTTATTATCCTTGTGATATTAATGTAGCTGTGTTACACCTAATCCTAATTATAACCCATACCTTAGGAACCAAAAGGAAACACTTTGGCTTTTAGTTTTGTAAATAAAAGCTGTGTTTTTTGTAAAAATCAGTTTACCTCATGGGGACCAGCAAAACACGCAGCCAAACATTGGCGATCCCTGTAATCAAAACCTGAGCTTGACGGCTGTTCTGTGTACAGAGAACCGGCCGCTGGTGTTCCTCTCCGCACGCGTTCACCCCGGAGAGACCAACGCCAGCTGGGTGATGAAGGGCACGCTGGAGTTCCTGATGAGCTCCGGCCCTCTGGCTCAAAGCCTTCGAGAGAGCTACATCTTCAAAATCATCCCTATGCTCAACCCAGACGGAGTCATCAATGGAAAGTATGTACACTCGTGCAGACACACACGCACTGTTTCATGCATCTTTATCACACTACACAGCATGGTTTAGATTAGTTCAGTCCCGTTCGTTTTGTCCCAGTGCGTTTCCGTAAAAGTTTCAAATCAATCCCTCCAGGATTTCGTGATTTTTAGAATTCGCGCAGATTTTCCACAGATTTAGGCCAAGACGAGTCATGTGACGTCATCACAACGCGCATGCAGCCAAAGCCCTCTTCGATTCACACGTGACGAGCATGAGTACAGCTAAAAGGTCTCGTTTACCAACAAACATCACTGCGAAAGACCTTGTAAAACAATTTTGTGCAACTTCAATTTCGCCAATTCAAGTAGCTTTCCACAACAACAAAAAAATAAAACCACCGCAGTAAAATGAAGCATTTTTGCCCAGAGCAGTCACAAAAAAACCTCTGCGATATCCTGTACGAACTGATGAATGTCATCTGGCGTTGCATCTGTGCTATTTAGCACAAGAGCCAAAAGGGGAAATAAGACAAAAAACTGTGTAAAGAGTGGGGACTTCAAAAATATCCAATTTTATATTCCTAGGGCTGGGTATTGCGATCAATTTGGCGATTCAATTCTTATTTATACGGTTTCGATTAGTAATCAATATTACATTTAAAATGTTAATTTTGCAGACATAAAATCGATATTTTAATATAAATGCTGGTAACTGAAACCCTCCTACTTTCTACATTACTGAAATACACCTTTACTTTAACAATAAGGCCCACACAATTATGAGGCCTTAATTACTTTTTACTTTTACTTTGAGTAACGAACATTGTAACAAGAACTCATAAATGTGTGTATTGTAAAGCACAAACTGCACAATGCCGTCACAAAAAATAAATTGAAAAAATCCTCGTGAACGCGCAACAGTGCAATTCATTAACAATTTGAAGCATGTTTAAGAAATAAAACCGTTTTCAAAATTCAAACCATGAAAGATGGTGACACGTTCAGGACAGATCATATTCATATCCTCTCAGGTAAAGCAAATCCATATCGTTTCGTTAAATTAAAGATCGATTAAGATCGGAGAATCGATTATTTATTTATTTATTACCCAGCCCTACTATCCAAGGGTTAACTCATCACAGATTAAAAACTTAAATATTTCAGTCACCAGAAACTGGAACACGTGTATTGCACCAGTGTATATAAGTGGTGTTCATATTAACTATATTACTCAAGCAGTCATGAAATTTGCTATAAAAAATGATTTAATGATTCCATCTCACTAAACCGATCAAAGCCTTCACTTTGATGTGTAGATGTTAAGTAATAAAACATAAAATAATCAATGACTGGGTGGTGTTCCACAATATTAAATTGAAGTGTTGGCAAATCGGTGTTAAGACGATAAAACGCAATACAGGAAGTTGATTATTTCCCTGTCATGGCAATTAGTTCCTTAGTAAATCTGTCGGTCTCGTGCTCTGTGTTTCTGTGTGCAGTCACAGGTGTTCTCTGAGCGGCGAGGATCTGAACAGACAGTGGCAGAACCCCAATCCGGAGCTTCACCCCACCATCTACCACACCAAGAGTCTGCTGCAGTACCTCAGCGCTATCGGGAGAGCACCACTGGTGAGACTGTGTGTGTGTGTGTGTGTGTGTGTGTGTGTGTGTGTGTGTGTGTGTGTGTATTTTATATATACACTATCTCACAAAAGTGAGTACACCCCTCACATTTTTGTAAATATTTGATATCTTTTCATGTGACAACACTGAAGAAATGACACTTTGCTACAATGTAAAGTAGTGAGTGTACAGCTTGTGTAACAGTGTAAATTTACTGTCCCCTCAAAATAACTCAACACACAGCCATTAATGTCTAAACCGCTGGCAACAAAAGTGAGTACACCCCTGAGTGAAAATGTCCAAATTGAGCCCAATTAGCTATTTTCCCTCCCCGGTGTCATGTGACTTGTTGGTGTTACAAGGTCTCCGGTGTGAATGTGGAGCAGGTGTGTTAAATTTGGTGTCATCGCTCTCACACTCCCTCATACTGGTCACTGGAAGTTCAACATGGCACCACATGACAAAGAACTGTCTGAGGATCTGAAAAAAAGAATTGTTGCCCTACATAAAGATGGCCTAGGCTATAAGAAGATTCTTATATATATATATATATATATATATAAGAATCATGTATGTGTGTGTGTGTGTATATGTGTTTGTGTGTGTGTGTAGGTATTCTGTGACTACCACGGCCACTCGAGGAAGAAGAATGTGTTCATGTACGGCTGCAGTGTAAAGGAGACGGTGTGGCAGACCAATGTCAGTGCCAGCTCCTGTGACCTGCAGGAGGATCTGGGATACAGGGTAACACGCACACACACACACACACACACACACACACACACACACACACCCCATATATCTAGTTGATATTTTGAGATACTAATCGATAATCCATTATGACATTTTACAACATCCTGACAGCGTTTCATTCATACCCACGTAGCTCTCCCCTATCACACGACGTGCTTTCTATGAGACGCGTGAAGGCAATCAACAGCATTGTTTCAAACTGCTGTTCACGCTGCACCACAGCACAACGTATCACACTCTTCCACATACGTGTACTCACGGACGCCTGTGATTGGCTCGTGTCGCTGGGATTGACCGCTGAGAAAGAGCACAGCCAATTTTGCTCCCTTAGTCCCTTGCCACAGATGGCTTTGGTTTGTTCAGGACGATCCCCAAACTCGCAATCTTCCAACTATAGAGTGAGCTGAAGTAAAAAAATAACACTTCAGTCAGTCAGGAGTGTGTTTTTATTTTTTTTATTTTGTATTTATTTAAAAAATAATAATAATAAATAAATAAATAAATAAATTTTAACATCTCATATATATTTAATAAATAACACATTTATGATATTAATAATCCCCCTCAACAAAAAAAGCTCACAACATACAAATGTAGGGCTATAAGATGATATGATATTAATATTGCAATATATTCATACACTTTTTTTTTCTGAGATAAATAAATTTCTTGAAAAGTAACATTTTCCATAAAGCAAAAACAAATATCAAGATCTATAGATCATGTATCATTAAAAAGTTGTTTGTTTGGATTTTTTTGCACAGTGATGTAGTCAAGCATCAGAGGCTGTTAAGAGGCAGGAAAAAGTCGCTTTACTTATACACAAATTAGAATTTTGTTTCCTGTGATTTAGTAAATATGAATTGTGCAAAATCTGACAAGGAAAAGTGGTTCATTTCCGTTTGTTTGTAACCACTGAGCTACCATCACCTTCTATACGTTTACACTTTACGGATGTCGTCACACGCAAAATGACCTCCGAAGATCGGAAGCGCTCTATTTATTTATTTATTTATTTTTACATGCGTTTGTATGTGTGTTAGACTCTCCCTAAGTTGCTGTCTCAGCTGGCTCCTGCCTTTAGCTTGTCCAGCTGCAGCTTCGTGGTGGAGCGCTCTAAAGAGTCGACGGCGCGG
The DNA here is from genome assembly GCA_012411365.1 of Ameiurus melas. Classification (NCBI taxonomy): domain Eukaryota; kingdom Metazoa; phylum Chordata; class Actinopteri; order Siluriformes; family Ictaluridae; genus Ameiurus; species Ameiurus melas. Next base: position 5,821,340 of record CM022780.1, on the reverse strand, counting down.
GTGGTGGTGTGGAACGAGATCGGCGTCCAACGCAGTTACACCATGGAGAGCACGCTCTGCGGCTGCGACCAGGGCAAATACAAGGTACCTTCTTCACTTTTTTTTAATTTCCTGATAACAATCAACTGCTTGACTGAAGCCTTTCAGACAAACCTGCTCAGTTATTAGTAAAGAATAGCACACTTGGGGTCATGCTGTTCTAGGGAAATAATCCAGGACAAAGTGCTTGACGTGAAGCAGAGTTATTGTTACCCCTCTGAAGGTTGATTATGCCAGTGCGTGCGAGAGGAAGACGGTGTGTGTGTGTGTGTGTGTGTGTGTGTGTGTGTGTGTGTGCGTGAGGGAGACTGAGAGAAAATACCCAGTTAAAGATGAAGAGGAAGGGTTGAAGCGGGGTTTTGTCAGTAGATGGCGCAGTAGGTCAGGAGATGAGCCGAGTGAGGACGACAGTGAGGACGACGCGGAGATCTCGGGTCTCTAAACCAGTGACTCATTCTGCGTGTTCTCACAGCTAATGGCTCCCCGTGAGAGAGTAAAGCAACATGGCTGAAGCTCAGTGCTTGCACGCACACACACTCACACACATATCCTTGGGGAGATTATTTGTGATGAATCTCTGGAGGAAGCCAGTTGCTGAAATGTGTATTTGTTCAGCTTTCTCTTTGAAATTTTGGTCCATTTGTGTGTGTGTGTGTGTGTGCGTGTGCGTGTGTGTGTGTGTGTGTTGTGTGTGTGTGTGTGTGCGTGTGTGTGTGCGTGTGTGTGTGTGTGTGTGGTGTGTGTGTGTAGGGTCTCCAGATTGGGACGAGGGAGCTGGAGGAAATGGGAGCCCAGTTCTGTGTGGCTCTGCTCAGACTAAGACGCCACACGTCACCTCTGGAGCTGCGTAACCACAACACACACCTTCTGGACGTGGAGAGTGATTTAATAGACACAAGGTGCAATATGACCTGGTACACACACACACACACACACTCTTATGAATAAAACACTTGGATTGGTTGTGGTGCAACTGTCCAGAGCCAAAAGATTAAAAACACACCTAAATTATCACTCTATACATTTACCAGAAGACACAATGGATCCAAACTGACTTATCCAAACACACACACACACACACACACACACACAGAAAACAGCATGAGCAACATGTTTTGTGGCAGATTGATGATGAAGGGAAACGGTGCTCACTGACATACTGTATCTCTCTCGGTTAAAGCGCTGAGAGGATGCAGTGCTCTAAAACAGAAAGGGACTTTATCCTGCAGACAGTTTGCTTCTGTGATCGAGTGAATATAGATCAAAAAGAATTTTCATATAATGTTCTGATGGTTACATATGTAATTCAAGCTATTTTAGAGCACTTCTCCACAAAAAAAACAAGCTAAGTTCAAGTATTTACTGTAAATGACTGCAAGTGGAAAATCAAAAACGAGTCAATTTTAAAGAAAATGTCAAATTAAAAAATTTCAAATCCATAAACTAGCAAAACAGTAGACTTTCATAGACATAAAGGAGGTAAGATTTTTCTATATTTAGTTACATTTTCAATGAAAAACATCAATCTTTTTGTCATTAAACGTAAATAAGAAATCTTCAGGGTGAAAGATTTTTAATAAATTAATTGGCATAATATTCATTAAACAAGGTTGTGCCCCCCAAAAATAAATAAATCCACAATTAATATTAAATCCTTTAACTGAAATGTTTTTGCTCCTAAAATCTCTGTGACCTTAAAAAAAGAAAAGAAGAAAACAATCATGACAGTAATAGCTCGAATGATATCAGTGTCTAGAAGCTTCTTGAGAACGCACCTCTGCTCCTCCCAGCTTGTTTACTTCTTTAATGGATGACCACACACACACACACACACACACATTCATGTCTCCTCCATTCCTCTTCTAATGGCCGGCACTACTTGAGGAGCTCTCAGTCACGCTGGGCTCTGCACACTTGAGTGAAGTAAGCGAAAGCACTCTAGCCACTCTCCTCATTACAGCCGTCTAATCACCTGATCCGAAAGGCCGCTAATCCGGTTTGAGGCGGCCCCCAGCGTCTGGCCCCCCTCGCCTCCCCGCGTCTCGTTGGGATCCAGTTTCTCACCCCCTCACACCATTAAAACCATTAAAAAGCCACTGAAACCAGCCAAACCACCGGGCCTTGTGGAACGTGCAAAAACATTAAACCATTTAACTGCTGAACAAGAGAGCCATAAAACCATCATCACGTTATTGTATTAGAGAGAGAGAGAGAAGAGAAATGTACTGAGGTTTTAAACCGCTGTCACTTTTGGTTTTTGCTATTAAGACCAGCGGTGATGTTAACGGAGTGGACACGGTTTAGGTTAATTAAACAGCGAGCGTTCACGTCATGTACAAAGGAATACAGCAGGCTGTAGTTATATTTACACTTTGATCCAGAAGGTTCGTTAATTGGCTAGCATTAAATATTGTCCTTTATTGACTCTGCTGTACTAAATCACAAGCTTTTCTTTCACCGTTAGACATTCCATCCATACATCTATCTACAGGCTAATTATGGGTTTTTTAAAAGAATGTTATAGAAACAATTTTACATTTGAATGCTTATAATGGCGAAGAAAATTGTATCATATAAATGTGTAAATTCTAGATTACAGTCCCCTCTGAAAGTATTGGAACAGCAAGGCCATTCTGTTGTTTTCGCTATACGTTGAAGACATTTGGGTTTGAATATGGATATGAGATGACAGATCAGGATTTCAACTTTTCTTTTTCCATGTTTACATTTAGATAAAGTTATACATCTTGGAACATGGCACATGTTTGTCTGAAGCATCCATTTTTTCAAGTGAAACATGTGACTGATGGGAGTTTCTTGCTGCCCTGGTGTGCCCTGTTAAATTGGTTGGTTAAATAATTAGTAGCTCTGAATGTCTACTCTTGGCTTGAGCCCTAGGTTTTGCATGTGTACACTGAATCTGTTGTTAAAAAGGATAAACCAACATGAAGATCAGAGAGCCGTCTGTGGGAGAAAAGCAAGCCATTTTGAAACTGAGAAAAGAGGAGAAATCTATCACAGCCATCACACAAGCATCGGGCATAGCCCAACAGTTTGGAATGTATGAATATAAGAAACCACTGGTATACTAACAACCAGACATGGAACAAGTCAGCCAAGGAAACCAACAGCAGTTGATGACAAACATTGTGAGAGCTGTGAAGAAAAACCCCAAAGTCAGTGACCTCACCATTAACCTCCACAAGGCAGGGGTGAAGTTATCACAATCCACTATAGAGAAGACTTTCAGAGCAGAAGTATTGAGGCCATACCACAAGATGCACACCACTCATCGGCAGTAAGGATTGGATTGAATTCAGAAGTTTACAGGAACGTTTTGTCGGCCAGTTTACAGAGAAATGCATCCAAAATTAATCGCTAGGAACTTCATCATGCAGCAAGACAATGATCCAAAACACATTGCCAACACAACAAAGGACTTTATCAGGGGGAAAAGTGGAAGGTTTTAGACTGCCCAAGTCAATCACCAGACCTTAACCCAATTGAGCAGCATTTCAACTCCTGAAGAGGAGACTGAAGGGAGAAACCTCCCTAAACAAACACCACCTGAAAGAAGCTGCAGTAAAAGCCTGGAAAAGCATCACCAAAGAAGAAACCAACGATTTGGTGATGTCCATGAGTCACGGGTTTGAAACGATTATTGCAAGCAACGGATATGCAACTAAATATTAAGTGACTTCAATACTTATCTGTTCTTATACTTTTGCTCAGCTAAAAAACTGTGTGGTCTGATACAAAAGGTTCTATGTTTTATGCTGTTTAACACGTCTAAAGCAGAAATCTAAACCTAAACTCTCGTCTCATATCCATCTTTTGCTCTTAAACCTTAATGTCTTTGGTGTGAAGCACAAAGAAATGAACTGGCCTCGCCGTTCCAGTAGTTTCAGAGGAGACTGTACATTACATATGTGAGGGGATAAAATACTTCAGGACATGTTGTTGTTATTGGTTCCAATAATAAATATAAATATAAATATAAATATATATATATATATATATATATATATATATATAAAATTATTATTATTATTAACGACATGCATCTTTTCACCATTCATAGCTACATACATTTAATGTTACAGGTTGTCAGTGAGACAAATTAGTTCCTGTTATCACTCATGTTTTAGCGTTATATACTAGTTATTCCCCCACATGCCTCTCTCGAAGATAATGAGACAGAAATGCAGTGTCTTTATTTAGAAACAACAACAAAAAAAAAGTCTAAAAACTTAAGTGTTGATACTGGAAACTCCTTCCATAAATATTAAATTAAGACTAGTAGTAAACGTTTTTTAAAAAAACCTGTTGTTATTTATGTGGAACAGCTAATATGCCTGAACGAGAAATGATGGCTTATCATTCATAGCTTATATATGCATTAATATAAACCTGTGATTCATTTTGCGGCCGAACTTCTGTCAGTGCCGATGTTATAGAAAATTAATCAACACCACCTGGCCTTCTGGATGATTATAAACTTATTGTGGATAATGGTAAAGAAAAGGCAGTTGCATACATTGTGTTGTATAAATGTATACAATCGGAGGCCGTATTACTTTATACATTACATAATCACAAAAAAACAAAGGAATGAATTTTAATATATTATGCAAAATACATACAATATTTAGGATTTTAGTAAGAGCTTTTAGCAAATTCCAGATCCATTGTACCATGACCTTTGCCCTGAAACAAGTCATGAAGTGACTGACTGTGTGTGTGTGTGTGTGTGTGTGTGTGTGTGTGTGTGTGTGTGTGTGTGTGTGTGTGTATTTATCCTGCAGCCCCACCACGTACGTGATGGAGGAAGATGAGCCTGCCTATATAGAAGAGGTGGACTACAGCGCTGAAAGTGATGACGAGAACGACCCCGAGCTCGAACCTGCCCACCTGGACCTGAACTCAGACCCTGAATTCAACCACCAAGACGCTCTTACCTGAGGGCTAGTCAGCTTATCTAGTCCACCCCAAATTCAGCTTTGACACACAACCTAAAAAAAAACCCCAAAACCAGTCCTAGTTACTGATACCAGTGTACCCTAATTAAACTTCTTTTCCATTTACATAACAGCTACCTGAATCGTACCGGGCACCTCATATACTTGCAATTACCCAAATTAGATACTATAAACATTTCTTTATATTAATACTATGAAAAGGTTGCCAATCCGCAAAACCTGATCTACGTAGAATTACTGGACAAAAAGTAGAATCTAACTGTAGCTAGTAATGAACGTGTTAAAAAATGCAAAACTCCTTCACAATCTCGAGTCATTAAGAACAAGTTAATGGTGCTACATGTGGACGCTTCACATTTCAACATGTTCACATAGACTACAGCGAAGCTGCCTTTCTCTTAAACCTTAAAGCATTGACATCACATCATTATATCAGTATAATAGTGTTCCACTGCAGCACATTTTACAGTATTGCATGGCGTAAGGAAGAAAACACCCACCACCATGCGTCACGTTGCAGTTCAGTGTGAGGAATGTAATACCTGGTTCATTTCATATCACTTGTGTGTAGTTGGTGTCTGATAGCAGCTCAGTGTTGTGAACGGGTTACAGTATTGGATCAGTATCACATCAGTCAGGGTCTGATCTTGCAGCCATTTGCACCATTTCGCAAAACAAACACATAAGCTCTCGTATTTTAAGTTCCATGTGACACTATTTCTGTCATGTTTGTATAATATGTGCATGACTCATGAATGTCGCTTTTCTAATTTATTTTATTTGTTGGAAGGAATTTTTTTTGGGAGGAGCACCTGTTATTATAGCTTTGTGTGGATATGAATGTACGTACCTGTGTGTGTGTGTTGTGTGTGTGTGTGTGTGTGTGTGTGGATATGGCTTTAATGTGTATAGGAGATGCATACCAAAATTTATTTGGTTTCAAAAATAACTGTCCAACCTCTGACAAGTGAAAGTAATAAACGTTTAAGTAAAGCTGGCATTTTGTTGTCCGTGTTGTCATTTATAGAACGAAAGTGATGCGGTTTTAAAATAAGGATGTAAAAGTAAACCCACCTGTTGGTATAGCGTGATAAGAAATAATTATGCGAAATATTACTATTTGGTATCAGACATCTACATCTACACGGCAGTTGAACAGTTTTATTTGTTTTGTTTGTTTATTTAATCGTGTTTTACAACATAGCAATTCTCTTATATGACTTTTTTTTTTTTTTTTTTTGCTTGTGGCTGTGCACTAAGAATTGATCAAAGCTGGCTAAACAGTGTCAAAGCTAAAGCTAGTTAGCCAACATCAGTGAATTTTTTGCTAAAGAAAAAGTGTTCAGACCGAGCTAGTCTACATCCCGGGGGGGGGGGGGGGGGGGGGGTGAGCGAATATCCCCAACCCAAATTAGTTAGCTAATGTTAGTGAAAATTCCCAAATACTAGCCAATATTAATTTGAGAATGTCCCCAAACAAAGCTAGCTAGTTAAAGCTAGAGGAAATGATCAAAGCTTGCTAGTCAGCGTTAGTGAAAATTCCCAAATGCTAGCTAATATCTTAGAATATCCTCAGTCCAAACTAGTCAGCTATCCAAAATGAGTGAAAATTCGCAGCAAATAGTGGGAAAAGCCCCCAAACACACCAGTTAGCTCAACTTTAGAGACAATTACCAAACAAAGCAAACTAGTTCCCAAATAAAAGCTAGCTAACGCTACAGAAAACCCTCAAGTTTGAAACTGTACCAGTTGCACACATTTTTTCATTTAATTTTTTATTTTAAGTTAACGTTAAAAGATTTAGAGACACTAAAATGAGTGTAGACATGGTAATGATTTTTATTAAGTGAATGGAAACCTGTCAGTTAGCGTGGGATGATAAAGGATGAGGATTCCAAACAAAATAATAGCTCCGTAACGCTCCGTTTTAGCCTAAAGCTACCATAGACAGTTTACTTGTTTGAAACTACAACAGATTTAAATGGATATCTCGCAGTACAAACAAGCTTGTGGATATAAAAGGCATTCTACCCCTAAAGTAAATAGGCAGCTCAGTGACTTTTAAAGAACCACAATACAAAAATCAGAAATCCCAAAGTAAACAGGACTGAAACCGTTTTAAAAGCCACGCTGGAGCGGCTTTGAACGTCGAGGTTTGGGTTTGTAGCTACAAAACCTCGTCAAGTTCACGCTGATGAGATGAGAGGTGAAGATTTCGGGAAGGAGTGAGGGAGAGTGCTGAGGCAGGGCGATGATGGAATGTTAATCCCCAGTCAGAATGCTAAAAGAAAGCTGGGGGCTTTTCAGCTCCGTCACTTCCCCTCTCTCTTTCTACTCATCCCTCCGTTCTTTAGAGCCCAAGAACAAAAGACAACAAAAACCAGCTGGTCCTTTAAGCCAGCTGCATTCACAGCAGACGCCTGATTAACTTCTCTCTACACACACACACACACACACACACACACACACACAATCATGCATACAAATGCAGCTCATTGACGTTCACAGATATCTAATCTAATAACTTACACCACAGTGGTGTTGATTCATTTTATATCACAGGGTTACATTAAGGTGCTAGTTTTAATACCTTATCGTTTCTATAGTAACACCTCATTCACAGGGACTTGTTAAGCTGACACTCCAGATCATCTCAGCCTTACACAGATTAACAAAGTAAACCGTGTGACTGTGAATGTGGTGATGTTTTCTGTGAGGAGATGTTTATTTAACATAGCTTGGATTGTCTGGCGTCTCCGGTGTCAGTGCTTTGTGACAGTAAAATGAATGTGATTAGTATTCGAGGAATAAAACTGTCGTAGGGAAATAATCTAATTTGTTGTGCTAACAGCAAACAGTCTCACCACCTCGTCCGTCGTCGATTATTTTCCTATAACAGCACGCCTAGTCGTGTTTTATATCTCTTATTGAAAGATTGGACTCAAACGGACTTAACTTTATAACGTCTATACAATCTGTCTCTATTTTTTTTCCACCCTCCTTCTCATTGACCTGCTGCTGGTGCCTGACGCCCTAGTCGTATTAAAGTGGAGGCCGAGCCAGAGATACCAGACACCAGGAGAGACAGACACTAGTACTCATCTAGGTCTATCACACACACTTAAAGCCATTATACACATGCACGCCAGAGAGCTATATTTGTTCGGACGGACCTTTGCTTTCATCTACATGCTTCTATGTGAACACCACTATGCTCGTTCGTGAATGTTTGATCAGGTAATAATATACTAGTGAACTGTTAGTTTGGTTTATCAGTGTTAGTCTGAAGAGTGTGCCACACAAAATGAGCAATATTTCAGAGGTTCTTTTTTAAAGGAAGAGCAATGAGGCATAGGCAATATTTCTGATACTTGAATAAATACTTTTTTCTAATCACTGGCAGTCGTTTCTGACTGACCACTCAGGTAGGAAATGGACATGTTTTTATCCGGAATGTATTTGATATCTCGTCAAATATTTCAGTAACCTTTGGTCATACTTTGTACACACTAACTACAGGTTAATATTTGAATAGTTTTTTACTACCGTGTTTTTACTGTGATTTTATGTCTTTTGGCAGACACCCTTATCCAGAGCGACTTACATTTATCTTATTTATAGATCTGAGCAGTTGAGGGTTAAGGGCCTTGCTCAAAGGCCCAACAGAGGAAGCTTGTTGGTGGTGGGATTTGAACTCATGAGCTTCCACTGCCCTACCACTGAGCTTCCACTGCCCTACCACTGAGATTCTACTGCCCTACCACTGAGATTCTACTGCCCTACCACTGAGCTACCACTGCCCTACCACTGCCCTACCATTGAGCTACCACTGCCCTACCACTGAGCTTCCACTGCCCTACCACTGCTCAACCACTGAGCTACCAATGCCCTACCACTGAGCTAACACTGCCCTACACTGCCCTACCACTGCCCAACCACTGAGCTACAACTGAGCTACCACTGCCCTACCACTGAGCTACCACTGCCCTACCACTGAGCTACCACTGCCCTACTCTGCCCTACCACTGCCTAACCACTGAGCTACAACTGAGCTACCACTGCCCTACCACTGAGCTACCACTGCTGTACCACTGAGATACAACTGAGCTACCACTGACCAACACTGCCCTACTACTGCCCTACCACTGTGATACCACTGAGATACAACTGAGCTACCACTGCCCTACCACTGAGATACCACTGAACTACAACTGAGCTGCCACTGCCCTACCACTGAGCTACCACTGCCCTACCACTGAGCTACTACTGAGCTACCACTGCTCAAGCACTGAGATACAACTGAACTACCACTGCTCATATATTATCAGTTATACATACATAATCAGAGTATTTCAGTTCATTTACTTCAAGTAAAAGAGAAAAAACAAAGAAAGATGAGAGAACGACTCTTTATAGCTACTATTAAAATAAGCGTTAGCAGGAACTAACTTCACAGATGTTCCACAACATCGAAATTTTATTTTACCAAATAAAAAAAAGCTCAAATAAATCTCCAGGACGTGCTGTTATAAGAAAATAAGAGTAACGGTAACTCTGCTTCAGGAAGTCCAAATCAAACCTAGCATATACTCATCACGATCTAATGAAGAGCTCACCTTAACTACGATGTGAGGCTTATGAATTCATGCGTGAATAACACCCATCTTAAGTACATATTAGTACATGTTTGTTAGGTAATGTATTAATTAACACATAAGAGTAAACTGAATCAAACATGCCCTGTAAGAAAGAATATGAATTAAATGTGCATCGTTTGAAATTGTTTATTTAATATGTAGCATATGCAGCTGGGTGCGCAAACATCATTAGCTCTCCGTTAGTTTCTGCCTGAACTCATCATTAGTTCATGCCTAAGTAAGCATTAATTCATGAATGATTGTTTGATTATTCGTTTACGGTAATTGTAAAGTGTTACCGTTTACTTCAATGGACGCACAATTACTATGTACACAAAGTCTTACATTTTACACACGCCCGAAGACAGTTAGCAAACCCACAGTCTTTATGGATGAGTGAATTATTTAATTGTCCAAGAAAGATGGTTATTGACTCATTATCCATATCCTGAATTATTAATGTGTTGAGATGATGGGTGAGGGGAGAAGGAAAACATGTGCATGTGTGTGCGCTTGTGTGATGGAGGATTGGCCTTGAGGAACGCTGGGGATGAAGAGATGAATGCTTGACAGAGGTGTGGCTGAACAAAAAGGGGACGTGTGTAGCTGTCCACTATGGGAAATGTCTAGTCCCGTGATCCATGGATAAAAGGAGACCTTATATCTTTAAACTTAATTGCCATATTGACCATGGACATTGGATAGGGCTGAAGAAAGTAAGGCCTACTCAGCTTTTCGAGGCTATACCTGTACACTTACTCACCAAAACCAGGCAGTTAAAGATAGACAAGGCAATGTTTTTCCACAGGTTTTGCCGAGCCTGTGCCCACAGTAGCCTCAGATCCCTCTTCTTGGCTGATACGAATGGAAGTCCATGTGGTCTTCTGCTGTCCCTCTTAAGGTTTGTTGTGTTTATGAGATGCTATTCTGCTCCCCAAGGTCCTCTGACATCTCTCATCAACAAGGTGTTTCCACCCACTGTCACTCAGTGGAAGTTTTTTTTTTTTTCACGGCATTCTGTAGAAACTCTAGAGGCTGTTGCGTATGAAAATTCTAGGAGATCGACAGTTTCTGAAATACTCAAACCACGAATAATCATGCCAGGGTCAAAGTCACAGGAAAGCATTCTACAAAAAAAAACCCCAACATCAATTAACTGCCCCAGCAAGTGCGCTTAAATATCTTTTATAGTTGTGTTTTATGTAAACGAAATTTCCAGTCACTATAGCAAAACAACTCAGTTACTGCTTCCCTTTTCCCCCATTAATAATTTGTGCATAAATGTGAAACCTTGAACATCCATCTAGGGAGCCTGGAGCTTATCCCAGGGAACTCGGGATACAAAGTGGGCGACACCTTGGATGGGGTGCCAACTCATCACAGGACACAGTCGCACACATTCACACCCTACCGACAATTTGGAAATGCCATTCAGCCTACAACGCGTGTCTTGGACTGGGGGAGGAAACCAAGGTACCCAGAGGAAACCCCCGAAGTACGGGGAGCACGTGCAAACCCTAGGTGCGAGGCAAACGTGCTAACCACTAAGCCTCCGTGTGCCCCAAACCCTGAACTTTCACACACATTTCCCACGTTCACATTCATGTCCAGGGCTTGTTTTGATGGCCATGTTTTTAAATCGCCCGCTAATCACTAGCAGACCTTTTTGTGGTCAGTGTGATGAACAGATGCTACACGCTTATATCGCAAATACCCTCTAGGCACTTTTTTTCCCTTTACACATAAGCCCTAGAGTTCGCTATTTAATTTGTATTTACTCTTGTTAAACATTACCACTGACCACAAGCTCCTGGCTGCCCGCAGCTTCACAGTAACGTCTCTTGACTGAGTTGGCTGAGTTAAAAACTGGGATGTGTCGGCGTCAAGAGCAGTAGCCAGATCCCCCCTCTTTAAATTTTCATGAGACACTTTTTTTTTTTTTTAAAAGGAACAAAGCTTTTTATGTTTTCCCCACTGGTTCCTTTCAGCTCTTCCATCCTTGCTTGCAGACACACTGGCCTTGTTCACCTTCCCTCTCTTTGACACATGCTAATCACAACCCAAAAGGCCTCGGATTTATTATTATCGCATTAATGGATGGTTGTCATTAATATGCTGTATATGGTGCAATTTCATTACTAGATTTTGCAGCTAAGATAGAAGTAGGATTTGTTGTCTATCTCGAACACACACACACACACACACACACAAAGAAACACACATAAACACTTACTGCTCCACAGAGAATTCGGCTCTACATTCAGGGAAAACAAGCAGGATTGGACTGAGGGATATTGGCTGTGTGGTTTGTGTTTTTTTTTAAAGCATTTAGTCCTCTGGCAATTACTTAGGGCTTAATGTACAGTGTCAAAACAACCTCATTGATCTGCTGATTGATCAGTACACTCACTCCTTTTTTTTCCTTCTCCTTCTTCTTCTTCTTCATCTGGATGAGTTTGTTGCCTAATTATAAGTCCTTGTATCTTGCATGCAATGAGCAGAACTACACTGTAGTTAATGGATGATCATTTCTAAAAAAAAAAAAAAAGATTTATTACAGTTTTAAACTCTGCATGAATTATTATGATTCATACTGCAGGCAGCGCTGTTGCATTCGTGATTCTGATTGGTCAGGAGTTGTTGATTCATTTTCTATAACATCAGTTCTGGCAAGCTGTAATACAATTCACAGGGTTATATTAATGCACTCGTTCGAACACGTTATCGTTTCGCATAGTCACATGATCGCAACAATTTTTAAATCTGTGTAAAGTTTTTGATACGGCGATGTATTTTATTGGAAGGAGTCTCCAGTGTTCGTGCTTCGTAACGGTCAGTGAGTTTTCCACCACAGGAAAGTCTTCAGGACAGACGACTTTCTGTTTTCTCTGTAATGTGACAAGCTTCGTGGTGTCTTAGAGAGAGCAAAAAGAGAGGTTGGTGAGGGAATGACTGGTTATAGCTGCTATAACATAATTGACGAGCCGTACCAGCTTGTTTTGCAGATGTTCCAGAACATTAACAGATAAAACTTGACGTGTTCTTTAATAAATAAATTAAATGCATGACAAATGTCATTTGTATCACATACAGTGCTCTTCTGTTCTGAATGTCCTGTTCTGTCTTTTCAAAATGCAGGAAATCATATTGTCAACAATCATTTCATATTATCCTGTGGCTGGAAGTGATCTGCGTTTCTTTATGAACAGGTCGTGAACAGCGCAGCATTCCAAACACTCGTCTGACTGGTCCGGAAGGAAACGAAGACAAAAGTCAGTATGCTTTATATTTTAAATGATCGGTTAAGTTCTTTATTCTTCTTAATACTTTGTACCAGATAGCAATCTGGATGCTAGCCAGCAGAAAAAGTTGCTATGATCTTGCAGCTATGTTAAACATCAGCACACCATGTATAACAGCAGGTTTACATCTATGATACTCTGGAAAGCAAAGAGATCGACTTGATCATGAGTTACTGCAGAACCAGTGTGGGTTCTGAAGGATACACAGTGTTAGCATAGGCTAGCATGCATCAGAATTAGACATTATGATATGTTTTTGTAATATATTTAATATAAGGCTAGTTTTAGACCTTGTACTAGTAGCATTTTAGGGAGTGGGGGGTATGGTGTCTTACAAAAATGACTTTTCTATGAATAATTTGTAAATTAGTATATATTACAATCCCGACTATATTTTTCATATGAATGGGTGTGTGAATGTGATTGTGCTCTAGGGTCCTTGTCTAGGGTGTCCCACGCCTTGCACCCCATGCTCCCTGGGATAGGCTCCAGGTTCCCCGTGACCCTGTAAGTACAGAAAATGGATGGATGGATGGAAAGTGGTACAGAAAATGGATGGATGGATGGATGGATGGACTACATAGTCACATTTCTATGTATTTTAACTATACATACAACAAGCAATCAAATCCATACCAGCGTATTTGGGCCTCACAAGCAATCATCTTTGCGCAGGGGCAATTTACCCATTACATCCCACTCGCTGTTCATGAGCTAAAGCTACTCAAATACAAAAAAAGAAATTATTTTTTACAAATCCAAAGATATTTCATTACCTTTCCTTATTACTAATTTCATATTAGTGTGTTTTTATATTAGTGAGTTTTGCAAAAAGGAAAAAAAAACTTTTTTTGGCCTGTAAACTCATTAACAAGCCTAAAATGCATCAGCAAATCAGAAACCGCAACAACGTGATTAGAAAAAGAATCACATTTTTAAAAATGCATTATCTGGTTAGCCTAGTGACAACAATTTAATGTGAAGTACAGCACACTTTAGTAAGTACATACGTACAGTACAGTACAGTACAGCACAGTACAGAATTGATTTCCTTCGGAATAACCCAGGTTCAGTGGGTTTCCCATGATTGCATGCTCATATTAGTGCCTTTTAAATTGATCTAAATTAACATCATATGAATGCCATTAATAAAAAAAATTATTTAAAAGCATGAATAAAAGCATTAGAAGATTAATTTAGGCTCATATTTCTTCTTACTGCAAACATCCTGCCTGTTTTCGGCAATCTCTCAGACTAATGCATGCTGTAGCCAATCAGCAATGAGTGATGAGTGTGATGCTCATCCATCACCTCATCTGTTTTCAGTTCATTCGGTTGTGTTTCAGAATTTTCGGTTCTGTTGTTGCGGTGTATATTTTGTTGTTGTGGCATCTGTTTATTTAGCGTTTTCTGATTTCCTGTTTGGGGGGGTCACAGGGGCTTAGTGGTTAGCACGCTTGTCCCGCACCTCTGGGGTTGGGGGTTTGAATCCCACCTCTGCACAGAGTTTACATGCTCTAGTGTGCCTTGGGGGCTTCCTCCAGTTTCCTCCCGCAGCACAAAGACATGCGTCGTAGGCAAGTTGTCCGTAGTATGCGATTGTGCCCTGCAATGGATTGGCACCTCGTCCAGGGTGTCCCTACCTTGTGCCCCATGCTCCATGGCACAGGCTCCAGGTTCCCCTGCAACCCTGTGTAGGATAAGCAGTATGGAAAATGGATGGATGATTTCCTTTTGGGCGTTTGTTAATGTGTTGTACACTTATACCACCATAAGTTTTACTTTGAAATATTTTAGTACATTTAAGCAGGGACAATTTTTAACATTCTCTCAGTTATAATTTTGACTAGCTACTTAAACATTTGAGTAATATTTGAACATAATACCCACACTTACATTTGTATCCATTTTCTTTACTTTTTGCTCCCCTTTTTATAGATCAAACACATTTCAATGTCTTTTTTACCGATACTCAGTCACACTGACAGTCATGTTGGTTGTATATCTAAATGACTGAACAGTTGGTTAGTCGTTTCAATCCATTGGTTTCGGTCACAAGTCAATAATACATAAAGATCAAAGCTGTCAGTCAAGCTGTTGTGTGATTTTCAGGCAGTAAACTCCAGCCATGTCATTTAGGCTTTCAGTACAGACATGTTTTGACTGAAATGATTTACCGTAACTGAACACACACACACACACACACAAATTTGATAAGGCATGACACTTTTATTAAATACAATGTATCATGACTGCCTCAACGTCACTGAGCGTATTTGATCATTCGGATACACGTATTGTAACAGTAATGTCAATGTTGATGAGGTTTTTGCTCTCGAGCATGTGCATGTCAGAGTTTAGTCCTGCAGAGCCTCAGCTTTTTACCCTAAAATTTAACACTTAGAATTCACTCATCTGATAATTAGAAGAGGGAAAATGTAAGCTGTGGCTACAACAGGAATGGAGTCTGACAGCACCAGCTGATACTATAAACAGACCTGCTAAAATACGAGACCTTTTTTTTTTTTTGCTCCTTTTTTATTTAACAGGATATGTGTGGTTGTGTCTAAAACAAGCCACACACACACACACACACACACACGCACACACACGTTGTATGCCTTTTTCCTGAAACAACCTCAGCCATTTGTTGATCTCAAACTCTTTTGAAAAAGCAACATGGCCACCATTTCCCCTCACAGCAATTAAGGGCTAACTCTCATTCATCCAGGTTGTGTTGTAGCTTATAGATACTTAAAGATTATAGCACACAGGCTGAAAAGTTCTGTCCAGTCACAACTCATGGTCGGTTGATATGTACTCACAGTTTTCTGTTCCACTATACATTAGAAATGTTGAGATTAGCACAGACTAGCTTCATTCATTCTTCAGCACAGCATCACCGTTACTCTTTTACAATACATAAACTTCCTCGTTCATTTATTCGCCTGTCATAAGCCCTATTAGAACATGCCTGCCAGGAAAAACAGACCAAAAAATATGAATAGAGCTAAACCGAATGAAATCGCCTAGCTAAATAATTAGCAGAGAATCTGCGAACACAAACCGAGTCGCTCTCGTTCGCTGTTAGTGACCTCAACACTTTTTGGTAGCTTCTCACACTGCTCTACATTCACTCTGATGTCATGAGACATGAAAGTAATGGACCAGCATAAAGATATTAAAATAAACATTAGATAACTTAGCATGTTTGCTCAAAATTGTGCACTTTTGTACAGTCATTCTGTGTGAATGACACCAGGCAAAAATAAATTTGCAAAACTTAATAGCTTACAAAAATAAACAAGTGCTTCACATTAAACTTAAAAAGATTCAAAAGATATACACAATTCAGGATTCGGTGACTTACAACACATCCATATGTGTGTGTTTATACAGTATATATGTGTGTGTATGTGAGTGTGTGTATGTAGATATATTACAGCAGGGTTACAGGTGTGAAAATTTATACACTCTTTGCCCTCGCTCAATGTTATTCCTAACTTCGTAACATACTATGAATTTCCAAGTAACTAAGCAGAGATGGATGATATCACAAGAAATATATATATTGGGGTTCATGTAGCTGACGAATTTTTGTTTTTGTGATTGTTGTTATTAAAAAGTGCATTGGTGAATACAAATCTGGGGCTTGTGTAATGATACAATAAATATACTCGTTATTCGGTCTGGAATTTTGGGGCAAAAAATGTTGTCCTTTTTTCTCCCCCCTCCTTTCCTTTCATGCCATCTTCGTTGTGTTTTGTAGGGGTCTATGGGGAATAGGTGCTAATAGCAGACATTAGTAACGTAATGAAATATATATTACACCATAACAGCTGCGTGCTACCGGCTTGAGTACTACATCACTGCTCCAACTCTGTGATAAGTCAAGTGGAGGGGGGGGGGGTCGTAATTTAGCCTACCCCATCATAATCAGCCACTCTGGGTAATTGGGCTCTTGTCCTAAATGCACACTAACTGTATTGAAGCATGAACATGGCCTCGTCTCAGATGACTGTAGGCCCCCGCTGTAGTGCACTATGAGGACAACCTTGAAGGCTCTCAGTGCTCTAAAGACTACGATCCTGAACGTTTTTCTGTAAAAATATCCAAAAAAACAAGAAAAAAAAAACCATACTGCGTTTCGATATCGATATCTTCATGCTACTGTCAAACATCTTGCTTTATTTTATTATAACTGCATTTATTACATATGCACATGTTCAGGAAGGTTCAGGATCCTTCGCCATCTGACACAGTCACGGTAAATTTCCGCATTTCATTAAGTAGGCAGAATGTCAAGGGCCCTTCCTGAAGTCCTGGAAATGATGCATTTCTGGAGATGTCGATCTTTACAGTAACATTTCTAGGTGGCTGTACAGTAAGTGTCTGCCAAGTAGAGGAGTGGTCCGACGACGTGGAAGGTCTTTGGCATCATGTTTCATCCTTTCTTTAATAATACTGATAAATGAGGCTCCTGCTGCCTGCCACACTACACATTTAGGATAGGAGGAGCAGGATGGACGGAATGATGGGGGGGTTGGATTGGGGGTAGGGGGTCAGAGAGAGAGGAGAAGAAAGGAAAAAGGACAGTTGAGTGCAGTTTGTGGATACAAGCACACACGCACACACACTCTCTCTCTCAGCCCAGGATGTCCAGGTAGACCGGTGAGGCCTTGGCCAGGTTGAGCAGCAGGTTGTGGATCTCTCTGATGTTGAGGCGAGAATGTGGTTCTCGCTGCCAGC
Organism: Ameiurus melas; assembly: GCA_012411365.1. NCBI lineage: Eukaryota > Metazoa > Chordata > Actinopteri > Siluriformes > Ictaluridae > Ameiurus > Ameiurus melas. The sequence goes on along the minus strand of CM022780.1, from coordinate 5,803,634 downwards.
AGCCCAGCATCAGGTCATACACCTCTTTCAGACAAGTGCGCGGCCGCTGCAACACACGGCCCTGAGTGATGCACTCAATCACCTGTGAATGGACAAATGGACAAAGGTCAGAAAGGTTCCTGTTAAGTCCTAAAGGTCTCTTCATCAGCTGTAGCTTGCGTTTGTATTGAGTTTTCCATCACACTAAATACTTTTGTGGTGTATTCCCAAGTCATTCAATACAGGTGGTTAGACAACAACAGAAACAGAAAACTAAGTCAAGAATAGGAGTGATAGGAAAATATTCAACGACAAGGTGATGCGATGTAGCGAAGCTGCAAATTTTTTAAGTAAACATACATATTTGAAGTGTTTATTACTGTTATACCACATCGATTTGCCAACTACTGCTGTATATATATATATATATATATATATATATATATATATATATATATATATATATATATATATATATATATATATATATATATATATATATATATACACACACACACATACATACATATGTACAGAATAAATATTGCATTATATGTACAGTATATATATATATATATATATATATATATATATATATATATATATATATATATATATATGTGTGTGTGTGTGTAGAGAGAGAGGGGGGGGGGATTTAAAAAAAGGTTTAGAATTGCTATAACATCAAAAGAGATGAGCTGGGCCACATAAACAGGTGTTAGGCTTTATGACCTTTTGGGTTGAAATACAAGAGAATAGATTAGAACAGAAAGTATTTTTGTTTTTAAACACTTCTGTCACATCTACGCCGGAATCGGCATCCAACTACAGTACCCATAACACCACGCGGACTACAAACATGACCGCCAAGGACTCCAATTCCCAAAAGACTTAATTAAGTTTAATACTGTTTTCAGTTTAATACTGATCACACGCACCTTGACTCAATTTCACCCTCAGCTTATAAGGACTCACAGTCATTCAGTCATTGCAAAGTATACACTTTATATGTGTTTAGTATCAGTCATTAACAAGCCTTATATTTAGTCCTTGTGTATTCTGGTTTTGATCATGTTTCTGGTTTCCTTGTCTTTGCTCTCTGCCCAGCCCAGTTTATGCCTGACCCTGGCCTGTTCACTGACCTTGTTTTGGTCTCACGTTTTGGATTTGCCTGTAAGCTTTGCTTAATAAAGCTTTTGTGTTCCTGCATCTGTGGCCGTATCTGCCTTCTGGCAGCTTCTAACACGGAACTCAGACGGCGTATTTTACGTCCAATCAGGAACGCAGACGAGAACAGCACTTCTGTATAAAATATGTGTGTGTGAGTGTGTTTACCTCGTTGTTGGACAGCTGGTACCAGGGCTGTTTCCCGTAGGTAAATATTTCCCAGAGCACCACTCCCAGGCTCCAGACGTCACTCTCGGTGGTGAACTTTCTGTACATGATGCTTTCCGGGGGCATCCAGCGGATCGGCAGCATGGTGTGACCGCCCACCTGTAATTATTGCAATTTAAAAAGGTCAGAGTTATCAAAAATGCAGAGTAATAATGAACTGAAAGCAAGATCGTCATCCTACATACATAGGTAGAAAAGATAGATCTGTACTTCAAGAGTCATTCACAAACGCAACAGTGAGTGTCAAAAGCTGCAATGGCTAAAATCTAATATCGATAGCTCGACAATGATGGCATAATTAGACCCATACGGTATAAATTATCGCGCACACACACACACACACACACACTTAAAGTCAGGTAGGCAGCTACAATAATTTTTTTTTTCCCAGTGTGTCAAGTCTGTAATGTCCAACTGGGTTCATGTCACTGATATGCTGCTTGAATCTACAATCTGGGCTAGAAAGAAATCATATGAATATTTTTTAACCATAGCCCCTTATACAATCCTTCCTCAAACAAATCAGACACTGAAGATACAATTCTGTTGTGTTTTTTTTTTTAAAGCTGCTGCTGAAGTAATGGTAACTTTCAGCATGTTGCAAACTCCAGGGAAATCAAACTGACCTATAATGCAACCCCAAAGCCCATCTCTTCATTTACTGGCTTTATCATAATGCGTTGGCTTTAAAATATTAATTATGTATTTGCAGGGCAGTATGTGGATTAGCCTCATATTAATTGTTTTAACATACTGGACTCATCAAATATTAAGGGCCAAAGCTTTTAAGCTTTCTCACCAAAGCCCTCAGAGGCTGAGGGCTTTACTGAGTGGGAGACACTCCAAAAAAGCAGTCTACTAGATACTAGAGCATTGCTATAAGAACACACACACACACACACACACACACACACAATACCATGGACAGTATGGCTTAATAATAACTGGAAAACCTTGGAAAAATTTGTGTATATTTTTTTTTTGCAGCAGCAGCTTTTAACTGATTAAGATGAACTCTTTACAGTTCATTTACATTTTTTCCAATTTATCCAAACTCACATGAGACAGAACACAATCCAAGCAATAGCTGAAGGTTAAAGGTTAATTCCTGACCCCCTCTAGAGGAAAATGACCTAATATTAGTTTACAATTTTTACAAAAACCATGTAGTCTGGTGTGGAACACAATCTGGACCGGATATGCAAATGAGAGATAATGAGCAAAAGCTGGGGAGAAAGAGAAATCACAAACATGGCAGCTAGCACATAGCACATGTCCATTTTATACGGACAATACATTATAGTTGTCCTCCTTTTTATCTTTAAATCTTTAAAGTAACAACCTTATTTAAAAGTCATCTCTGAAAGCATGTCATGTTTTCTGCATCAAATTCTGATGATTCCAAACAGAACAAATTTTTAAAATCGGTTATGTAAGTGGAAAAAACCCCACGTGTGGCTATCTGGTACCAACAACCACACCACGGTCAAACTCTCTTTTGTGGTATGTGATCACTTTTTCCCCCATTGTGCTGTCTGATGTGAACATTAACCGACACTCGACCTGTATCTGGATGATTTTCATGATTTGATAATGGCATAAGCAGGTATACATGCGTTCCTATTAAAGTGGCCGGTATGTGTATCATATATATATGATACATGTCCTGAAGTAATCTGAGGAGAATGGCCAAAGTGGCTCTAGCTGACAGGAAGTCCTCCGTCCTGAATCCGCTTCCTGTGTTGGAAAACTTCCATGAATGTTATCTCTCCTTTCAGAAATCTTGAATGAAAATCAACAGTTATATGTCTTTCTTTGTTAAATAAAAATACATTTTAAAATCTGTTAATCACTGTCCCTGTGAATAAGCTATTACTATGTATAAAACGTACTAGAGCGAGCATTAATATATACCTGTGACCAGGCCTCTTGCTTTCTATACAGTATCAGTTTGCCTCGCATTTCCGGGTTTGGGGGTTCAAATCCCGCCTCTGCCCTGTGTGTGAGTGCTTCGGGCGTTTCCTCTGGGTACACCGATGTCCTCCGTCAGTCCTAAGACGTGCTTTGTAGGCTGATTGGCATATCTAAATTGTCTGTAATGCCATATGTGAATGGATGTGTGATTTTACCCTGCACCCCATCCAGGGTGTCCCCCCGCCTTGTGCCCCGAGTTCCCTGGGATACGTCCAGGCTCGCCTATGACCCTGTGTAGGATAAGGGGTATGGAAAATGGATGGATGGAAATGTTGTATTGTAGGTCAAACATAAGGGAAGGAGATAAACCACCAGCTTCCAGCGACCCTTCCCGTCAACCACAGAGAATGTTAAACGCTGAGCCAACGCTGATATTTAGCCTTATTAGGTTTATCTGGTCTGATACCATCCACTTTGCAAGGTTTAAAAAGTCTGAATGCGGGATCTGCTGCATTATATTCGTAATTCTCTTTCATGCAAGGTTGATAGGGCTTCATATGGTCAGGAGTGGTGCTTTATAAAGCTTCATAAACTCTGTCACAGTAATTATGCAATGGGAGTCTAATGAGGCTCCATCAAAATGCCACCTAAGGCCAGATTTGTGTGTTACACAACCGGCTTACACAGCGAGACACCGTCTCTCAGCCGCTGGCTTTTCAGAGCAGCTGTTTCTATGGAAACTGACGTTCTATAGGGCTAATCAATCATGCGCCTGAGGCACACGCAGACACACACACATACACACACACATACACACACACACACACACAAAACCAGCATTACAATCACAAAAGGGCCCAAGTTCTGAGTTGGTGCAAGATCACAGGATCAGGCCTCAGAGAACTCAGTGTCTTCTGCTGCTTTAAAACATACTCATTAATAAATCAAGCGTCCGGCTGAACCTTTTGCGTCGTGGCATAAAACAGAGCATGCAGACACGAGTGTATAAAATGCATAATTGCTCACCACGGGTTTGCGCTTCTTTGATCGTCCCTCGTTCCTCCTGTCTCTTTCTCCATCTCCTCACCTCCCCCTTCACTCTCTCGCTTCCCTTTCCAGTGCCTCTACGTCCGTACATACATATGTCCCACTCTTTGTCTCTGTCCCCTGTGCTTGGGGTGGTGAATACTAATCAGAGTTCTTTAATGACTTTTTCAGTTTTAGTGTCTGGCACTCATGTCCCTTTCCTTCCCCATCGCCATGGAAACTACCCCTTTCCTGTTCATATACCCCCACCCCCACCCCCACCCAACTCCATGTCACTCCTCCGTCCTTTTTAATCTGAGAAAGACTTACTGGCAGTGAATATAGGGCCACACACACACACACACACAGTGGACATTGCAGAGGAGACTAGGTACAATCGAGTAGAGCTGGGCGATATATCGATATAATATCAGTATCGTGATAAATGATTACGCAATACACTTTTCTGAGATATTGTGGTATGGTGATGTATTGTTTACATTTTTTACAATTACAAATGAAATGGTTCTGAATGGATGCCGTTGATTTGGCGTAATTTAAAAAATAAATCTTTGTCTTTGTAGGCATTAAAGAAAATTATCGGAGGTAGACGGAGGACATACTGACTTATGTCATATCTTGAGAAATATGACTAGCTATGAAAGTATGTGGCTAACTCGTAATTGATCAGCTCTCATTCCAGATATGCAGTGATGTGCAGAATTCTGAAATATTTCACTGTTGTAGAAAATATGAGCAACGAAGTGATGTAGCAAGTGTGGTTAATGACTAATTCGTACAAGCAGGGAAACATTTAGCATACTTTGTCTAGCATGATGCAAACCTTGTTATTTTTCCTTGTTAGCTCTCCTTACAGTTTAGCAAAAATGTACGGGGATGTAATCATTCACACTGTTTTAGATACAACTTCCTGAGACATATGAGCAAAGAACTGGCACATGCTATTAAATGAGTGTGGCTAATGAATAATTAAAACAAGCAGGGAATTGATTAGTATACTCTATTTCCATTAGCATTTTGGGGGAAGTATTTCACTGTTGTAGTTGAAGCCAAGAAAATATGAGCAAAAAACTGATGTGGATAGCCTGTGTGTTTACAAAAAAAAAAAAAAAAAAAAGCAATGAAACAGTTAGCGTGAGCAGTTTAAATTGTTTGGGTTAGCATGATCTAATTTGCAATGCTAACAGGTCCTGATTAGCTCTTGTTCATTATTAGGAACATCAGCATTTTTGGCTGAATAAAATAACCAAAAACACACAAGCAGTAGGTGTTAATTAGACATTGTCTGCAATGCATTTAGAAATATAAAGTCTTGATGAAAGATGAATTTGGTTGACAAACAGAAAAATTCGGTGATAGGAAATGACACAAGGAAAAGAACACACCACCAGAGGCAACTAACGATTACCAAATGCTTAAATTTCGTTAATATCTGTCATTTGGAATACATTTTTACTATAGAATCGTGCTTGTGGTGTTTATTCTCTGTTGTAATAATCACCATTTTTGTTTATTGGTGTGTATAAATAGATACAGACACGCTAACTCACCTACTTGCTAATTAACCACCATCTTGATTAGCAAGTGGCATTTTGGTTTTGAAAGGGTATAAATATTTTGTGGGGGAAAAAGTCAGTCCAGGACTTACAGAAAGCTGAGATCCCTGCTGAAACAAAACAACAGAAACCATTACAGGAATTCTAATATGTTCCACAACAAATATCATTAAAAGCATGAACAAATGCAGTGTGTTTTGGGCCATGTTCTATTAGGATTTAAATGTTTGTATCGGTTTCCACTTGGCATAAACATGCCACCAATAGAACACATTACCGATAGAGACCCACAATGACCATTATAGTTTCCATTAAAACCAATACAATTCCCATTATAACCATTAAAACCATTAGAATGATTTCTATTGTTTTTTTTTTGGCAGGGATACGTCACTATTCGTCAGCTATTAGCTGCTGCTAAATGACACAATAGCTTACGGTCTTACCAACTAACCAACTATCAACTAGTAACCAATTTTACATTGTACATTCCTACCTTTACATTGCTTATAGTGGTGTTGATTGTTGTACAAAAGCCAATTTCCTGTTTTTATATTTTGGGTGTAATGTTGGGTGATGTTTAATGTCCACACAGTGATCTTGGTTTTTTTATAGGCTTGTTGCTTTCGTAACTCAGTGTCCTAAAGGCCTTGCACTAAAATGCACAGTGCACTGAAAATCACTCACCCGGTAATAATCCGTGCTGTACACGTCGCGGGACATGCCGAAGTCTCCGATCTTCACCAGCAGGTTCTCACCAACAAGGCAGTTACGTGTGGCCAAGTCTCTGTGCACAAAGTGCTGCGAGGCCAGATACACCATCCCTGCTGCGATCTGCTGAGCAATGTGCAGCATCTGAGACTGTGTGAGCTCGGCCTGCTGCTGCTGCACCTGACCATCTGCCATTAACACAGCGTCAGGACCGTGAGCCCTGAAGAGAGAGAGAGAGAGGGAGAGAGAGAGAGGGAGAAAGAGAGAGAGAGCGAACGAGAGAGAGTGAGATGTCAGGGAAGATTTGTTCTGGATTGACAATTAGATGTAATTTGACTTTGCATGGGTGATATGACAAAAAAAAATCATTGTCCTTTTTTTTTTTAAACATTTTTTTACAATACTCATAGGGACACAGGTACTATTCTGTGCACTGTGTTTCTTTAAAAAAACGTGTCAGAATTTTCATCTGGACATCTAGGTGTTCAACAATGGACTAGGATGCAACAATAAAGTCACATGGGATGCTTTTACTTTCATGCAGGTGTAGCTGAATGCATTTATAGGGTTCATTCATTCATCCTTAGTAGCTGCCTGGTCAGGGTCATTGTGGTTTAATGATAAGCATTGTGGTTTGGGATAAGCTCAATCGAAAGGCAAGAACAAACAAAAATGAGTGGGATTAAAAACAACAACAACTTTAAAATAACAGTCCCGTGCACATCTTTAGTTGAGACCAGTTATAAACTTGAATGATGTAGCTGAGGCTGAGGAGCTGTTAGAGCCAGAAGTTACAGACCATGATGACAGTTTAGACCACATAAACTTGGGGTTTAAATCCAAATCGAAATATAGATATAACTATTTGGAGACCTAAACAGATTCAGATAGTGGCATTGCCTTACACTCCTAAACATCTTACTAATATTCAGCTCAAAATGTGCTTCTTGGGCATAGCTGCTTAGTTAAAGCAAAAGCATCTACAAATATACATATAAACAAAAACGAGAAATGACTGAACATGACTCAAATAAAAATAGCTGTATGTCTCATTTACTGTATATAAAGGACAGGTGTAATTATGTACATTATAATAGATCACACTATAATTCAAATGAAATTATGCTATTTGCTTTTTCTTATATTATGAATAGCGAATATAAATGTAACCGCCGGGTGTGTATTTCCTTCATGTTCATCTAAGATGCAGTTTATGCTCTGTTTTGAGAGAATAGAAATTGTAGATAATTTCTGCTAATTTACTGTGTATACCATAACATTAATATCGTGTACGATTTTGGTACAGAACAGACACAGAACAAGAGTGACATTGAAGGACTTCGAAAAATAAATGTACCAAGGAACATGTGGAGTGTCAAGTGAGTGTTAAAGTCAACCTCATAGTTTAAAAAATAAATCCTTATGGGAAATTCATCTGAGACGTGCAGAAGTTGCTGCCGGAGCTGAAAAACTCATTGGACAGTCGGAAAGTAAAGACAATATGTTGGGAAAGTTTTATTGCATCATAAAATATAAAAGCCAATCATGTTGCAAATGCAGGCTGTGCAGGTTTACCAGGAAAATGGGAGGAAGCATATCCATTTATGGGGTTGGAGATGTTTCCGATTTGCATATTCATAGAATCTTGATTTCTTAATGAGGGTAAAAGTGTAGGTCTTTTGTGAAATGTTATAAATGAAATAAGTCAGAATGGTATACTAGCCTAACAATAAACATCTGGAGGTGGTTTGTGTGTTTAGGCATCTCATGATTGGTCTAAATCCAACACCGTGATATTATGCAATATTTCAGTGATATAAAATTACTGATGACATTGAGGACATCCATGAAAAATGTATAGTGATGTGATTGCTCATGATAACCATAGCATGTCGTCATATCATCCTCTGAAGTATGGCCTGAGGGAAATAGTGCTTATCTATACAGCATTTGCACTGCAGTGACGGTGAAGTGTTTCAGTACAAACACACAGACATTCAGACATTTCTCATGTCTCCTATGGATTTGTAAGAGATCTCAAAATGGCAACCCTCCTATCAATGAACAGGTCAATGAAGATACAAGGGCAAAGTGACAGGATGTGAATAAGCACTATTGGAATCAGGTCTCACGTGTACACGCAGATAAGCACGCATGCTGCCACATGGATAATCGAAAGATTTGCACTTCCCAAACCTGAATACTGTAGATTTATATCTAAGAACTGCTCTCTGTAATCATAGACACTGTCCTGTGCTCATCTCAGGACTTAATGTATAATATATATAATCATCCTTTCAACACACCTCCTACTATCTAATTATTTAACTCTTCTAGACCTGTATACTGTAATGATTTATAATCTCATTATCTGGTGTCCCTGAGAAGAGGATCAGTTCCCTTTGAGTCTGGTTCCTCCCTAGTTTTCATCATAACGTCATCTCAGGGAGTTTGTCGTTGTGGCGTCTGGCTTGCACAACAGGGATAATCTAATATAAATCTACATCTAGCTGCTGCACAAAGAGCAATGCAAATCAAACCGACTTGAACTTGAACGCAACATACCTGAGGAATTTGTTGAGGTCTCCGTGCTTCATGTACTCGAACACCATGATGAGGGGGTCGCTCTCCACGCACACACCGTAGAAGGTGACGATGTGCTCGTGCTGCAGGTTGGTCAACAACTCGGCTTCACGATGGAAGTCTTTGCGTGCGTTCTCGCTGGCTTCCTTCAGGGTCTGGATACAACACAATATGCAAACGCACGAGACAAACCACCCAATCGTACATTAACATTTCAACATAATGTACGTTAATGTACAACATAATGTTAATGTTCTTGCTGTTATGAGTTTCAGTACAATAAAGTCACCCTGTTATAGACTACTATAGAATATGCATGTATTGCATTGCATTAACTGATTAATATTACAATAATTCCTACAGTTTTCAGTTAGCATATATTCTTTAATACTATTTAACACTTCACTGTAAAACCAGATAGTTCATTTAACTCAAAACAATCTGAGTAAACTAATTACCTCAAACTTTTTAAGTTGATAAATCAATTTCTTTAAGCCAAATAGAGTTAATTGAGTTACATTTTTGTTATATTTAAGTGTATTTGGCTTAAAGAAATTGATTTATCAACTTAAACATTTTTAGGTAATTAGTTTCTTCAGATTGTTTTCAGTCAAATTACTATCCAGTTTTACAGTGTAGCGGTAGTGCTACATTACGCATTCATTCATTCATTCAAGTACAGGATTTCACAGAGGGTTTTTTTGATTGGTGATTGTTTGTGCTTTATTTTTGCGTAAAACTACTTGAATTGGCAAAATTGTTCTGCACAATTGTCTTTCGCAGTGATGTTTGTTGGTAAATGAGACCTTGCTGTACTCATCTTCAACAGACAGGAATCGAAGAGGGTTTTGGTTTAATGCACATTGTAATAACGTCACGTGACGCGTCTTGGCCCAAATCTACGGAAAAACGAAAAAAAACCCAAAAAACTGCAAGCCCCTCAGAATGTCACGGAGTTCGCTTGATTTTACATTATTTTGAATTTCTATGATAGCAAAGTCAGACAGATGCAAGTGCAGACGTGAAATTAAATGAAAAACTATCAATCCAGACAACGTAAACACACAAAAAACATGAACTAGGAGCTCAAGGGAAATGACATACATGGACGAAAGAGCGGATCATAACTTAACGTCAACGTAAGACAACAACTAGACTACGGCTGCATCCCAACTGGCACGCTATCCGTATTAAATCATATCCGAGACGAGAATTAGCATGTCCCAAATCGTAGTAGGTTGAAATATGTATCACAATGGTACCTGGATGATCTACTATTTCCAGTAAATTTTCAAAGTGTGGATCCGTGAACACTTTTTCAGCTAATATTGCCCACACCTCCATACTTTAAAACTTAAAAGTACATACTTTTAGTACATAATATAAGTATGCCAATTGGGACACAGCCGCTAATTGAGGTGCTCACTAAGAAAAACGTGACACAGGTGCAGACAATCATGCAGCGTGATCCAGCTAGGTTCAGTAGCTGATGGGAAACGTATTCAAAACCCAAGCGCCAATTTGGTATGACGTTATTCATTTTACCTACCCACAGATTCCTTTTAATCATTGTTATTTCGCAAAACTTGACACTTTTTATGCTACCTGAAATCTACGTAAAAATACGTATGTAAAAGTATAACGTTTGACTTTATAGGGAAATTTTGGTTCCTGCCTTCTTGCACGCGGTTTCTTTCGGCAAAAATTTCTGCCGACATTTCTGAAAATCTATAAAAATTTATTTGAAAATGGTCCGTACAACACAGCAGCTAGCATGGATTATGTGAAACTATGGCACTATAAACAGTTGGGATTATTATCATACTAACCTTGACTGCTACAAGGAGTTTATCCTGGTCGTGTAAAAGATTGAGATTATAGCATTCAGCCAGGAACACTTTTCCAAAGGCCCCTTCGCCAAGTTCCCTCTTAAGCACAATGTTGTGCCTCTTAATGTGCTGGACAACTACACACACAAAACACACACACTTTTAAACTATTTTCTGATTAGGAAATACAAGCTTAATAACCGTAATACTATCCTTTTTTGTACATCACTAACAAGGTCTTAGTTATTGTGTAATATATGTTTTTTTATGTTTGGTGAAAATACAGAGAGTTCGTGTCCCCTAGTAGAGTGAGGACAGCATGGAGATAAGAGCAGATTAATCAGCCGTTTAATGTGCTGGGGACAGGTAGTGAGAGGACGAGAGAGAGAAAGAGACAGAGAGAGATAGAGAACGTACATTTATCCATGATACGATTAAGGAATGCTTTTGAAGAAAAACTAGCCAGTCAGCCGATTACATTAGCGTGGGCTAGATGATGAGGCTGCATCGATCTCCAGTAACTCACTGCACACCATAACCCAATATTAAAAGGAACCAGAGTGGAGAAGGAACAAAGAGACAGAGAAGCTGGTAAAGAAGAACATGAAGTAGGAGTGTGTGTGTGTGTGTGTGTGTGTGTGTGTGTGTGTGTGTGTGTGTGTGGTGTGTGTGTGTGTGTGCAGGAGACAATTGCAAGACTTCTGGACGACTCACAGGTGTCGGATTTGTGCAGGTTGCTGGTGCTGCGGAAGTACTGTGGGTTCTCAATGACGGGGATCTTGGTCATGCCGATAATGACGGCGTCTGCGTTCATGTCCGAGGACGACGGCGTGTTCGAGCCGTTCGACACGTGATGAAGAGGACTGGCTGAGTCATCGTCATTACTAATGACCGATGAAGGCCCTGGGGGAAAACGGAGAACAAAAAAATGACTAAATATAGCAAAAATCACTGAAGCAGCTACTGTATAAAACCAGATGTATCGAGTGTCCTGTATGCTTTAATGATAGAGTTGTTTACATTTCATGGCCTGAAATGTAAAAGAGACACTTTGAGGAGATTTAAGTGGGATGGGAATATTATCATCCATCACAAAATATTTAATTACTTTATTAGTTGAATATAGTTTGTGAGGAAAATATGCATTTCCTGCGTGTCAGTGGGGGAAATATCATACATTTGTTTAAAATCCAGACTTGAAATTAATAAAAGTTATGAACTTTTATTAAGTTATGCTAACTAGCTACTACTAGCTATCAAACACTTTAATTTATTAGCTTATTTTTGACTTCTATGTAAGTAAAGTGGACAGTTTCTGCTTCAGTGGAGTTGCGGGCATGGCTAAGACAAACACGACCAGTTAGCACGAGCAATTAGCTCAAAAATGCCTCAAATGAAATTCGTTTATTTAAATCATTTTTATTATATATAGAATATAGATTGTGTCAGAGACATTTGCTACAATAAAGTGCTACCTGGCTAAAGTCAATTAAAAGCAAACGGAACCTGCTTTCAACCTAGCATGAGCTCATTTAGGAAGTGCCAGCTAGCTCATACCAGCTTTCCTTCATTATTAGCAACATTATGACAAAGAGTCTACTGTTAAATTAGTTGCTTGTGTTCAAACAGTGCTTTATTTAGAAAGGAATTCCTTCATTGCTGGCTGCAAAGAGGCACAGAGATTAGTACACTGTGTAAAATTTCCCTCGTTCAGGTCCAAGATAAACCACTTGGCTGCAAGCAAAAGGGGAAAGAACGTTTTCTGTCTTTTCTTTTTTCTTTTCCAACTCAGTGGCATTTGATGGTCTTAGTTATGGTCTATTAATGAGTTGCACATTGCCTCTTGTTTTCAGCACTGATTTTTAAACCTAGCAAAAACAGCTTGTCAAATATAAGAATACAAAGATCTTTTGTCATCATGAAAGTAAAAGACAAAATGCACACAGACACACACACACACACAAGAGAGAGAGAGAGAGAGAGAGAGAGAGAGAGAGAGAGAGAAAGAAAGAAAGAAAGAAAGAAAGAAAGAAAGAAAGAGAGAGGAAATTGTGGCCACATAGTCTCATTTGTTCCAGGGAAGGACAAGAAGAGTTATGGTCTCATCAGTCATTGACTTTGTTTTCATTGTTTTCTTTGCCTTTTTTCCGCTTTGGATTCTTATATTACTGATATATGAATCAACTGAGCCCTTTAGAGAAGACTAGCACATCACTGTCACACTTGGTTAACCAGATTTCCTTCAAGGATCTGACTGTTTTTAGGAAAAAGAAAGAAAGAAAAAACCCCAGAAAATCAAATGGGTCCTCAATGGGTCATTTTGACATTTTGAGCAGCTTAAAAAAATGAGCACTTTACCACAGAGTTACAGTTTGAGTATATGAGTCAATCATTGTTGGATGCATTAAAAAAAAAAAACTTCTCTGTTGCTGGCAAAATGAGTAAGAGATTGTGAGAAATGAAGTCAGCTGTTCTGGGAACAGAAGAAGAAAAACAACTCATAAATAACAATTCTCTCTGGGCATTTCTAACAAATCAGTAGCCATTAAGGAAAAGGGATTTTTATTTTTTATTCTTTCTTTTAATACACAAAAAGTAAGTGCATGGAAGTTGTTAAGGGTCAGTAAAAATCTTTTGTACAAGTATTCTTCTAAGTACTCACAAGAAATTAAAAGCTAAAGCAAAAATTAAAAGCGAAATAAAATGAAAACAATGGTAAAAAAGATGAAAAAAGTTTTAAAAAGCCTAAAGGTGACCACGAGCTAAGACTGAACTCACGATCACAGTCTCCGAACGCTAAGCCATTACTTATATTTACATCAGGCTGTGAACATCCAGCACCACGCCACGTACAGCGTAACTTCAAAACAACTGCTTTAATACTGCAGATGTGTCAACCCGTCCTTAAGTATGCGTCGACAGTGACATTAACAAGAACACATTCTTTAAGCTCCACTCGGTGTCAATCTGGAGATTTTGTTTTGTCTGAGACTCCCCCTGGACCAACTTTTCATCAGGTAACTGCACCACAACACTCTAAAGAATGAGCTTCACACATATTTCAAGATCCAGACTTCCATCCTATACTCAAGCCATCACCAAGACCCAGAGGACTGTTCTGCTCTGGAATGCAGACGTATTAATGCTGAGGATTTGTGGGAACGCAGAAATAATACTGCAGAAGTTACAGAAACATAGGCGTAAAGGAGACTAATTTCTCAGTAACCAATGGAAAAATGTAAAGGCTGATGAAAGCAGCATCTTTTTTTGCAGCTTAATTTGTATAGAATTAAATTAAATGAGTCATTTGTTAGAACTCCTACATGTGTGAGATTGCGTTGGTTTTTAAATGACTATGGCCTATGCAGTTCAAATATGATAAACAAAGAAAAAAGTAGGAAATTACTTTAATATTTTTTTTACGATTTGTCTACTGTATAATTTACTGTAAGATTCTCTTGTATGTCTCCCACCCTTAGTTCTTCTTTAGTATGTAGGGAAGTTCAAAAGACGTAGTCGTAATACATACAAAGGTCAGGCGATCGGGCAAACAAAACAAATTAGGATAGGCAGAGAGCGTAGTCGTAGACGGGAAACTAAGGTCGAGAAAAATGATGAGACAAACTAGAGACATAAGGCTTGGCGATGCAGAGAGCAAGGTAACTGAACGTATACTTCGCACAGAGTTCTGAGTAAATTACTGCTAAATACTAATGAATAGTATTTATCCATTATTCCCCCCAAGGGCTCACTCTGGGAGCAAAGTTCTTTCTTGGTCTTCCCCGGGGTCATGGGCTGAGCTACAAGGCAGGATACACCCTGTACGGGGTGCCCTTTTATAAGAATGGAGGATTTAAATAGTTTGATATGAATATGCTGTGTCAGTTTAAAATGGTAACATGCTCCAAATGTCATGCAATTTGTGTGACTTAATAGCCCAATTTGACGTTTCCATTATCTCATTGAATTTTTATATGTTTTCCATGACTGGAAAACTATACAGTTATACAGGACTGCAGGTGTGGGAATGCCTCAACTAAAACCAGGGTTTCAAAATTCATAATAGACAATTACTAACACACAATTACATTACATGAGATATTATGGCCCTTTTTTACAAGATGTAATAAGTCTCAGGTGTCACTAGAATGTGTCTGTGAAGTTCCAGGTTTAAAATATCTCACAGATCATTTATTATACCATGCTGTAAATGCCCCTTTTTGAGTGGAAGCAAAAACATGTTGTTTTTGTGTATCTCTTTAAATGCAAATGAGCTGCTGCTCCCTGCACCCTTTCCAGGAGAAGGCTGTGTCTTTACAGCTTGTGCTTCGCATACTACGGCAACAACAAATCAGGAGAACCAATATGACTGACACCGTAAATACCGGTAATTGCAGCCCAATATGTATGAACCAGAGTCGGACTCTGGCAGAAGTAACAACATTGTAGGGTGGTTGTGTACACGTACTGCTGACACACATTTATGTTCAAACACCATGTAAAAGTGAATTTTGCATAATAGGTGCCCTTTAAAAGCAACCAGCTACCCAATGAGCAAGAAGACAACTTTCTCACGAAACCAGTCGAGTCGTGTGTGTGTATATATATATATATATATATATATATATATATATATATATATATATATATATATATATATATATGTATAGATGAAGAACACAACTAAGGATTAGCCATGGTGATATTTAAGATAGAATTGGCAAGCTGTCATGATGCTACATTTCTCAAGATAACATATGACGGCGCTAAATAATTCCTAGGAAACCAAGTATGCCATTACAGGTGCCTCGTCAGAAATATACGATTTCCCAATTTGTCAAAACGGGGAGATGGTTTAAATGCTGGTGAACGTTTAGAGCTTGCAAAGCGTTCTCTGTTGGCCTGACAGTTCTCACCACAAAAAGAAAAAAAGAATGCAGTAATATATTATTCCTCATTCATTCTCATCACTGTTTTAGTCAATTAGATTATGTTCCCTGATATTTCCATGAGTTCTGAGCTTCACAACTTCAAGTAGATCCCTCAAACGTTTATTTGAGTGGGAAATAATTTCAGATTGCCAGCCAATCAGATAACACAATGTTGTGGCATGAACTTATCTAGCCCTGTTTTAAATTTAACCTTTTAAAGTGCTGAAATGGCTGAGGAAGGATAGATGGATTTATTCACGGAATTGCTGATGGCCCAATTTTTTTTGCAAGGATTTTAATGAAAGAAAATTTATGAGTTCTTGTCATTAGTGGTGATTCATGCATGGTTGTTGGAAGCCAGTGTCATCTTTTCTTATTTTAAGGCAGTTATATGTAAAGCCTTCTCATGTAGGATGTTCACACTGTGAGCTATTCAATTAAAAGACCTTTAAGACCCACTTAAGTAACCTAAAATACTGTTTTGGAGAGTGTTAAGTAGATCACCAAGAACTGCATGAATGATTCAGTACCAGGACGTAGTGGGGTTGCTGTAAGTTCAATTATTTCTATAATTTTTCTGTTCTATTTGAATGCATAATACAAAATACTGCAAATGTAAATGTATCATGCAAAAAAAAAGCACAAAAGCACTTAAATGAAATGTTTTCTATTTATTCAGAAATACATTTGGAAATGGAGACATGAGGATGGTCATGAGACTCCAGTGATTAGTCTCAATCACTGGAGTGAAATTGGTCATTAAAATAGATTTTAAAAAATTTGAACAAACATTTTTTTGTTTATTTCAGTGACGTGAGACACCACTTCCAAAATTGTTTAGCTCCCAACGAACAACAGTTAGTTCTAGTCCGCTACCCTGATTGGTCGAGCGGCCTTCCAAGAGTGCCTGTATTTCCTGTAGACACACTGGGACGTGTATCAGTCCGCTTGTATGCAACTGATATTGCATAAAAGTAATCTCAGTTCAGATTACCTACATCCAATAACGATATTCATTGGAACCGCACTCTTCTGTATTGCTTGTCCGATATTGCATAAATAGTCTCTGCTGTACACTGTAAAAAAAAATACAACTAAGTAATAGTTTTCCACATTTAAAATATCTGTTGTTACAATATGTTCAAGTGGCAAAATCTTGGTCTGATATGTTTTCCTTTACTGGGTGGAAGTGGTATCATTTCTTGATTACTTTCGGAATTAAATGTGACATCCTGAATTCTGTGAAGATAGATTGGTCAGTTATAAGAAATGAGTATTGTGCACATGATTTTGCGTCGTGGTTTGCATGACAGGTGGCATATAGAATCTGTCAGCCTTGATCAGCCATCAAATTCAAGCTGATTGATCTTGACAGATAACTCTATATTTAACTTTCTAAAATTATTTTATTTTTAGATTTTTGAAAAGAAACGTGTACAAATTTAACCGCTGTTTATCGTTATTATGTATATATCTTATGTAGCTTCTGAAGGGCAGTACTAAATGAAAAAAATAAATTGTACCCCGTAAGTAGGTACATACGATACATTAAGAGCAAGGGGGGTGTATACATTTGAACAGGATGATCGGTGTAAATTGTTTGTATATTGTCTTCTGGGAGACATATAACTATCTTATTTTGCGTCTGAAGAGTAGTACTAAATGAAGGAAAAAGATATTTAAAATTATAACAATTTACACTGATCATCCTGTTCAAAAGTTTACGCCCCTCTGGCTCTTAATGTACCGTGTTACGTTCTTGAGCATCAGTGAATGTTTCACCTTTTGTAATAGTTGTGTCCTCAGTGTGAAAAGATGGATCTCAACATCATATAGTTGCTGCTGGAAAGGGGTCTAATATGCAGAAGATGCTAGAAAAGCAAATTTTTTTATATATATATATATATATTATATATATACTATGTACAGTACAGTAATGTACATTATGCCCAGTACCCAATATGTCAATTAAAATCATGCTGTCTGTATTCTGCACTCTTGAAAAGGAAATATTCAGGGAGAGAGATAGAATTATTTTATCTCTTGGTGATTGATTTGAAAAGCAGGCGCAAATCCAAAACAAACTCATTAAATAAACTCATTACCACCTCCCCGAGTTGGAGATAAATAATAATGAAAACATATATATATATTTTTTTAAGCAATGTTCTGTTTAGAGTGCAAACAGGTCAGGTTTCAGTGAAGAGTGGAAAGAAAATGGTGGTTGGGCATGATGTGACATGATGTGAAACAAAACATCTGTAAAAAAGAAATAGATCATTATGAATTTTTCAAATTTGTGCCAAACTGTATGAAAAGTGATGTGAAGAAGGGCGAGGGCTTAACAATTACTTTAGCTTGAAATGTTAGCTTTGTGGTAGATGATCGCTAAGAACACTAATTATTCTTCACAAACCATACTGATAGTCTGCACTACATTATGAAGAGTCAATCAATTACTCCGTCACTTTAGTTTCTAAAGTATTCCTGTACCACATGCAATGTAAACCTGCTGTTAGAGGCTTAACATGACTACAAAAGTCATAGCAGCTCTGCCTGCAGGCTAGCATCTAGATCGCTAGCTAGCACGACGTATTTAGAAAAGAAAAGAAAAAAGAATACAACTAGCCATGTGAAATCTTTTGAACTCTCACTAAACATCCTGTAACACACACAGAACTTCTTCAACTGAAATATGTTTCTCTATCACAAGGACAGTTCTAGTATTTTGTCAAAGGTGAAAAGGAAGAAAATTGCATTTAAAGATTTCATTCCATCACAGACATTTTTGCTCAGCACCGTTTAGGTTTCGCTGGATTTCAGATGTGGCCATGAACAGCACACACGTGTAATCATGCACTTTAGCTACAAAACTTGCTGTTTATAATGTTCGCTTGTTGAGTTTATTTGAAGAGATTTAATACAGGTACATCTGACTGGTTTAATTGCATCAGCGTTTCTCAGTGTCAATGACTGATGGTCGTCAAGAATGACATACTGGGTAAGAGCTGTTATTTTCTATCACTTCGCACTAGCTAGCACTTGCAGCACTGAATGTTAGCGTGTGTTGCTAGTTATGAGCTCCTTGTGATGCGGTTTATGTTTCAGATGTTTAATCAGGTTACTTTTATTGTACAAAGATGCTGCAGTTCCTCTTTTTGACATTTTTTGCAGTCTTCCTGCAGTCTGCTTTGCTTCGATGACCATAATTGTGAAATACACGTCCCGTTGTTTGTTTGTTAGCGTGATAATGTGCACTATAGTGCATCTCATAGTGTCATGTTATTTCAGAGCATTGTTTTAACGAGTATCAGTAAAAGAACATAGTATCGGCCTGATACTCTGGGTTACTCTCTGGGTTACTGATCGGACGGTCAGGGGTTCAAGCCCCAGCACTTCCAAGCTGCCAGTCGGGCCCTTGAGCAAGGCCCTTAACCCTCTCTGCTCCAGGGGTGCTACATCATGGCTGACCCTGCATGTGAAGAAAAGAATTTCATTGTGCTCTAATGTATATGTGACCAATAAAGACTCATTATACCTGATACCAGGCAGGTATAGATGCATGAAAATGCAAATGAACTCAAATTTGATTAAAATATGATAAATCATGGTTATGCAATTCAAAATATTACATAATACTAGACACAGAATTACACAAGACAAGTAACATCTGAGTGGCAGGCTGAATATTTACATTTATTCAACCAAAAGACATTTTTATTCAAAACATTTACAAACGGGGCAGAATTCAACCAAACCACAGAGCTAAGCAGGTCAGGGTTAAGAGACTTGCCAAAATAGTGGCTCGGGTAGCCCTGGGATTTAAACTTAAAATCTTCCACTCACCAAAACCTTAACTCCTGAGCTCTCACTGCCTCTTTACTACACTTTAGCAGAATAATATCAACATTAGATCATCAAAGACCTCTAGAATTCAAGAGAAAAAAATCCAACCATAGAAAAAATAGAGCGACTGACGCACTTTATCCCACGTCTGAAACCCCACATGTAGCCAGGGAAATAGATCTCTCTGTATGACACACACTCACACACACACACACACACACACACAAGGTCACACTATGACATGTGCTGTAGGTTTTTGTCTACATTGAAAATCATTACAAATGCAGTTTATTTGCACAAGGTCAGACTTCAGTCTGTTACATGGGTGAGCGAGAAATGGAGAAAGATGAAGTGTTTATTGGGTGAGCAGGGGTCACAACCTAACACACAGCCTGGGATACTGTGGCCGAACGGAGGTCATGGTGTTGCATTGATCCACTCAGAGTTCAGGAGATAATTGAACATCAGGGGGCTCCGATGATTAACGATGCCATGTTAGATGGCTTAGTGGTTAGCATGTTTGCCTCGCACCGCCAGGATTTTGGCTTCAAATCCCACCTCTGCCTTATGTGTGCGGAGATTGCATGTTCTTCCTGTGCTTCAGGGGTTTCCTCTGGGTGCTCCAGTTTCCTCCCCTAGTCCCAAGACATGCACTAGGCTGTAGGCGAATTGGCATTTCCAAATTGTCTGTAGTGTGTGAATGTGTGTGTGATTGTGCCCTGCAATAGGTTGGCACCCTGTCCAGGGTGTCCCCCACCTTGTGCCCCGAGTCCCCTGGGTTAGGCTCCAGGCTCTAATTTTGCTACATGTTAATTTGTTGCAGTCCAAGCTAAGCAGTTGCAGGTAAACTTTTTAGATCATCCTCTCCATATCTGTCAGCGCTCTGGGACTACATTCCAGGAGAAAAAGGTAATAAACCTGCCACTGGGATGGTACCCACTACTTTTGTACCTTTGGCCAGTGATTATTTTCCAATAACCGGCACACCCCGTAGTGTTTTACTGCCCTTATACCACAGCTATTTGTCAATGATCGCTCTGTCTTGAAGACTTTCCTGTGGTGGAAAACTTACCGACTGTTACACTGTACTGACACTAGAGACTACTTCCAGAAATGCTGAACATAGATCTTTTTACAGAGCTTCACTAAATATTTCTCAACAATTATATATCTAACTAACAACACTTCTCTATAGATATGATTTTTTTTATTATTATTCTTATTACGCTTTAGGATTATGATTACATGCCTTACAAGTCCCTGTGAATGAACTGTTACTATAGTAATGATATCTTATTAGCATACAAACTTCTGATTTGAAGTACGGCTGTCACTCATGTTCGAACTACTGTTACAGAAAATTTGTCAACATATTCTGACCAATTAGAATCGAGAATCAGGTATACTACATACACTTTATTGTACCATAGGAGGACAAACAATAGTGTATTTTTTTCTGAGAGTTATAGTAGATTAAAACCGGCATACATTTTATTTAAACCCTTTGCTTGTGCATGTGTGTGTGTGTGTGTGTGTGTGTGTGTGTGTGTGTGTGTGTGTGTGTGTGTGTGTGTGTGTGTGTGTGTGTGAGAACTTGTGCATCTGTATCCGGTAAGGAAATCTGACCCCCGCCAACTTTTAAACTCTTGTTTTCTTTGAGCAAGCTGAGAGGAAGTGATATATTGATCGGAGAAGCTAATGAGGGAAGAAGGAGAGAGGGATGGATCAGATGGGAGGGATGAGAGACGACTGGAGACAAGAGAAGAGGGGGGGAATGGACGACCTGTCTTCCGGATTGGATTTCGGTTACACAGCAATACCGCAACTGGGCCCTGTGCTCCAGCTGCTGGCAGGTCAGGACAAGGCAGAGTGAATATTATGTTCCCCAAAATAGCGCAAAGAGATTTTAATGCCTGGCGCTATTTATTTATTTATTTATTTTTAAAAAACCACCATCTCTCACTTTCTCCAGTGACAGAAGAACAGCTTCCATTTTCAAATAATGGAGAAGAGCTCTATCCATTAATCACAACTTATTCTCTGTTCTCAACCTGTGTAAAGACCTGATGAAAGGATCCTGACAAAACCATTCTCAAATCTGATTGGTCAGAAGGTGTGGATTGATTGTCTAGAATAGAAGCTCTGACAGAAGTTCATAGTTTATATCAATACACCGGTTCTAATGTGTTATCGTTAGCATCAACTCGTTCACAGGGACTTGTATGGCAGACACTCCACATAATCCATGGCTTTCTGTCATTTCGGTAATGTTTATTTAACATTTATGGAAGGAGTCTCAGATGCCAGCATGGGGAAGTCTTTTTTTTTTGCGTTATTAATTTCAAGATAGAGAAAAAGGAAAGGTTGGTGAGGCAACAACTCTATATAGCCATGATAACGTAAGTGATATCACGTGAACGTAACTATAAATAAATAAAAATCAGATCTGTTGTCAATTGATAAATTCAACATTGCAATTGTTAGCAAATGTGGCATCAAATGAATAAAACTTGTGCTGTTTATGGAAAATAGTTAACTTCATTTTTAAGAATTATTTTCCTATAACAGCACGCCCCAATTGTCTTATTCTTTACTAATCTAATCTTCCTTTAAAGTTGACCAAGTTTCCCCCCAAAAAAGCCTAATAAATTTAACATTAACTTTACTAGATGGTAGAGCGAGCAACACATTTAACGCTCTCTCTTCCAGTTATGATCACTGGGAATCTATACCATGATCACTAACTCTCAATGAAAATCATAAATCTTACGTTGGAGATAGAAATTACTGTCAGTATTAGACCAATATTGGCTTGAAACCCTGCATCTGTCCATTGGTCGCAAGGGAGCTTTGAACCTATCCCAGGGAATTTGGGGCACGGGGCAGGGGACAGCCTGGACAGGGGGGACAACCAATGACAGGTCAAAATCACACACACTACGGACAATTCAGAGATGCCAATCAGCCTACAATGGCTGTCTTTGGACTGCGGGAAGAAATCGGAGTACCTGGAGGAAACCCCCGAAGCACATACTTATCATACAGTACGTTTACATGGACAACAATAATCCACTCTTAATCTAATTAAGACCATACTTTGATTAAGAAACTACCATGTAAACACCAACCTTTATCTAATTAAGGTCATAATCTAAGTAAGCTTTAATCGAATTAAGACAGGTGGAGTACTCCTGTTTTAATCGTATTATGGACGTGCATTACAGACATGTAAACACCTTAATCACATTATTAAGGTCGTTTGAGTTTTCACCGCATTTTGCGACAGGACACAATCACACACACGGCAGTTTTACGTTTTACGGCAAACAAGAGAGTTCGGCTGTGTCCCAAACTGCATACTTTCCTACTATAGGCCTGTAGTGGGTACAAAGACATGTATCTCGGCTACTATACAGTAGGTAAGTATGCGATTTGAGACGCACCCCACGGCTTCAAGCAGTCGTCTATTTGCAAGTACAGCATGACAAATAATTAACTGCACTTCAAGCGTTCATAAAAAATTTAACAAAAACACCCAGAACTGTATACGGGACCACAATGAAGACCAACTGTATGTTGATACGTGAAATTCTGGAGTGACGTCGAACGGCATAGCGCAGTGATGTAATGACGCAGGCTCTTAATGTAATTATGATCTATAACATGTAAAACAGGAACATGACAGGAGTATTGTAAAAGCGACTCATGTAAACACCCTAATCACTTTATTACCTTAATCAGAGTAAGGTCAATAATTAGATTACTGCTGTCCATGTAAACGTAGTCACTGATTAGTAGCATGGACAGTTTTGTATTTTAAGCAAATGATTAGCTGAATGAACATAATAGCAAGCAGGGCATCCTCATAGCAATATTGCAATTATTAAATAAATATTCTCAGCTTTTAAATTTTCCCCATCTTAACTTTTATTTCCAGTGCATCTGTATTGTATAGGTAGAATTACCACAGACAGGTATGCCAACACATTTCCCTGTACTGAGGTAAGATTATTATTGTTGCCCCAGCAACTGCCCTAATGACTGCCCTTATGTTTTCTGTTTGTTTTTTGGTACAGAGAAGCGTCTTCTCCTTTGTAACTGCACAGACACTACAAATGCAAACAGGCTAAGTTAGAAAATTACTGCAGTATTCGTGCAAAGTGAAAAACGGTATATATTTTATTTGATAATGATATAAAAAATGAAATAAACTGGTGCATCCTTACCACTTGTCAAATGTTATGGAACATACTGGCTGCAGGAGGCCATGAAAGCAAAAACAATTGCAATTGTACACTCAGATCCATGCACAAAGATTTCTAAAGCCAGGCCTGAAAGAGTTTTCTTCCAGAATCTTCCATCATCTCCTCAGGGCCACTCTGGATCCCAAGCCCATCACTCAGTCAGTGGATGTTTACTGCACGGCAGGAAATCCACTCAGGACAGAGTTGAGAAGGCATAGTTCGGGGAAATACATGAGCGAAAAGCTGATGCAAATCCAAAACAAACTCATTAAGAAACAGCCAGTCCCAGAGTATGCGATGTAAATAAATAAATAAATAAACAAACTGGGATGTATTGCTCTGTTTCAAGGTCAGGTTTCAGTGGAGAGCAAAATGAAAATGGTGCGATGAGATATTAGCGTTATACGTGGAAATGGTTTAAAAAGTGAAAGAAAATGAGAACGTGTAGATGTAGCAAATGGATCTAGGTGCATTTTTTGTGTTTATATTCATAAAAGCAGCATGATGAACAGTAGGAAAGGACTTTTTGAAGCACTTTTGTAACACTTCATTAGAAGCTCGACACATGTCATTTGAGATTCAGTTGACGTTACGATGCTATAGGTGAAGAAGCGCGGAATGAAAGTGTGCCGAAGGAAAAGGTTACGAGGGGGACAGCAATGGCAGCTGAACAAGCGTTCATTCAGATGTTCCTCGCGGCTTCGCAGCCACAGCCTGGCTAAAACATTCCTCAGATTGTTGCTCTCCCATATTTGCACACCATAGAAACCTTCCACAGCTTCAGCCATGTTCGTCCAAGGCTCGCGCTTAGGAAACCAGACGGAGAAATGAAGCGTCCAGACATACGCTTTGTCATGTTTACATTTCCCTATCATCATCAACCCCCCCAAATACACACACAAACACACACTCACTTTTATTCAAGGCTGAACCAACTACAAACAAGGCAGATAGTGAGAGCTGATGGTTTTTTTTTGTTTTGTTCCTGTGCAGTGGAAACTAAAAAGGCAGACTTTTTGTTCTTTAGGCGAAAGAGACAGCCAAGGAACTGGAACACCTCGGGATTTAGAAGTAGTATGTGTGTGTGCGTGTGTGCGTGTGTGTCTTGGCATGATGCAAAATGCGAGAAACGGAAGAGAGGAAATTGTTCCACCTCCACAGTGAGATGGGACAGAGGGAGAACATTCTGGGAAATTCACTTCTAACCAAATTTCAGTTGAAGTTCCCAAAAACTGCTGAGGGGGAAAAAAAGTGCCAGGCTGTTTTACAATCAGATCTGTGTAACATATACATGTTTTATTCAACTTTTAAATCTTACCTTTCTTCACAAGTCTTGCACGTTTAAAAAGTTTCAATGTTGGCATTTCTATAATTCGAATAACCACCAAAGTGAACATATGCTTCTGCGTAGTGAAAAACTCTCCATTATAGCCCAATTAATCCGTTTCCATTTGGAAATCACTAGGACGTCTATAATGACGCAAGAACATGGAGTAACATGTCATTATCGGAGGCCGTATTTAGATTTGAGTCCATGATCGGGGTGCCATTTTGTATCTCTCTGATACTGCATTGACAGGTATGTATATAAATTAAAGGCACAAGACATTTTAAACATAGGTAATGTGTCCTGACAAACAACGTCTGTGCGGATTTCCGATAAATAACGTACATTTTAGTCATGTGTCAAAACATTCGCTCAACCTTCAACATTTTGCCTGAACATATTCACCCCTGTGAACATGTGAAAAGTCACGTCTGATGGAAACGTGCATCGTCCGAATTTCGTGTTAATAAGGGGAAAAAAAAGTAAAGGAAATTATTCGAAAATGTGCTTAACGTCCTGGTCACATTACTGATGCTAGTTGACCGCGTTTCATGTGCTAATTCTACGCATTGCTTTTTGCACGAGTTGGGTTATTACAATGGTTAAACCTTTTCTTAAATTCAGTGTTGAACATGATTTAAAAAGCCTTCAAGCCTTCAGAGTCACAAGGGCTAAATGATACCATAACCGTGGAATCACCCTTAGCATGAATTCATAGTTAATAAGTGCATATATAAGTAGCGAATACATCAGTCTCAATGCTTAGGTGCTTATTTATTGCTATACTCACTTCTCATTAATAACTAATGAACAGGAAAATTAGCAGGCTTATTAATGGTTAATAAAATGACTAACACTCTCTGCTCTCAATCCACTGTCTTAAAGGGATAACACTTTATAGACGACTGCTTTGGATTGTATAGGATTACTACAGAGTTCTAATTGAAGGTGAAAACTACAAAGCAAGTACCAAAACAGACAAACTCAAGTATGAATTTATTATTATTATTTTTTAAGGAGACATTGCCCAAATAATTGCGTGTAAGCCAGATATTCAGATAGATTCAAATATCGTATTTCACAAACGATAAAAATATTTTACTTAAGGCGCACATACTAAAACATACAGCAATAAGGCGATTCTGAATGCTGCCAGAGAACCGCATTGTGAGGCACTACTTATGTGCACTTATACTAGCTAGGAATTAATGACCCTCTGAGCAACGTTTCATAAAAACACCACATTTCACACTCGTATTTCAGATTCATAAAATTCTACCTGAATTAACAACAAATAGATTTTTATTTTTTTTAAAGACAAGGTCAAAAAAAAAAAAAAAAAAAACAAGGACAGCTTCAGATCAAAGACATGGTGATGTAAGAGATGTAAAAGACTGAGTGCATTTCTTGTTTCGAGGTGGCGAAAAAAAAGCATATATACGTACAATAAAGTGTGTGCTTTATACTTTACTCTTACAGTGCCAGTGTGAAGTTGCTCCACCCCTTAATAATAATAATAATAATAATAATAAATTAACATTCGTGTCTTCGTGCCAGTTTGTTTTTTTGAGATTTTATAACGTTGTATATAAAATGTATGTTTATAACGTTATAATATTATTGTCAGTGTTGAGTCTATCAATCTATGTATCTACATACCTACCTACCTACAGGGGTGTAACGCTGAAAGGAAATTCTCTTATATCATGTACCCTCTTATATTATGAACTGCTATCAAATACTTATGATGAATGTATTCATTTCATTACCTTGTATTAATTTAATTAGCTCTTTCAATAAGCTGATCAACTGCTATCCTTGATTATATTAATATGTATTTTCGTGTCAACATGACACAGGTCTTGTTTTTTATCATGACTATGTGCTGTGTGTTTTGGTTAAATCTGTCTGACACTTGGACCAGTAGAAACCGTCCACGCACGGCTTCTTATCAACGTGTATAAATACTTCTGTTTTGAATGAATAAACGGGAAGTCTTCTGTGAACGCTCATATCTGTCAGTGTTTGTGTTCACTTCGGACTTTCCAGGCACGCCTGACTCTGCAGCAAACCATACTTTCTAGCTCATAGCAACACAGAACTAAAAGTAAATAGAAGTAAAGTAAATAAATGTAGAATGGTAAAATAGTCTAAAGAAAGCATGACGGAGATCTGGAGACATAAAGCCGAGATTCCTGAGATGAGTGGAAATCTAACAAACGCAATCTGTATCTCTTTAGTGTTCTAAATAATCATATCTGTGATATATCTGTACTCGGATTTAAAACCCGAGGTAGGTGTGGCCTAAACCAGAAAGGTTGTTTTTTTGGGTTTTTTTAAATCACACTCGCACAGTTATTATTTTTCTCCTGTATCTACAATATTTGAGAATTTGGTTTCTATTTCCCATAATATAAACAAACCTCATTTCAGCCTCATTTAAACCTCTGCGAGCCTGACCAGGCAGTTCCTAAGGATGAATGAATGAAAGCTGTAGAGCATCGTAAACATTCATGTACATAATTGAATGTATCTGTATATACTGTATAAAGCAGCAGAAACAAGTGATACAAATTTGTTTGGTTGTGAGTTGAATGCCGTTTAATGCATTGTTACGACGCTCACGTATAGACTTACACTGAAATATAGCTGTTATAATAATCTAAGAAACCCAACCAGCACAAACTGTTATTTACAGGACAATTTTTAACATAATTTTTATACAATTTTTATTTAGATGGAGTGCCAGCTTCCCAGATTTGTT
This sequence comes from Ameiurus melas, assembly GCA_012411365.1. Lineage (NCBI taxonomy): Eukaryota > Metazoa > Chordata > Actinopteri > Siluriformes > Ictaluridae > Ameiurus > Ameiurus melas. Next base: position 5,775,508 of record CM022780.1, on the reverse strand, counting down.
AATAGTGTGTGTGTGTGTGTGTGTGTGTGTGTGTGTGTGTGTGTGTGTGTGTGTGTGTGTGTGTGTGTGTGTGTATATCCCTTTCAGTCTGTGAAAAGAGAATAAAAAAGGCAAGGCACATGTGTGATGATTCATTTATGAGGGTCTCCATTAAAAACTATGTCACTATCTCTTGCTCCCTCTTGTCTCTTCGAGCATTAGAGCATCATGGCTCCATTAATCCACTGACACAAATTCCATTACCCACAAACCCCCAGTTCTGCGTTCCACACTGGGCAAAGGGACGAGGTTGGATAACAGCTACAGTCGGTTGTAGATGGGATGGTGCATAGGAGGGGCTTTTAGCAAAAAAAAAAAAAAAAACACTATGAAGGACTGATTAGCTTTATGCTGGTTGCTGATTGGCTGCACAGCTTGGTTCGGTCAGTAGCAGCTGAGATGAGCCATGGGCCATAAGTGTGTGTGTGTGTGTGGTGTGTGTGTGTGTGTGTGTGTGTGTGTGTGTTTGCGTGTTATCTTTCCCCAGAATGGTCCATTTTGTGTTCGGTCCAGTCCGTACCACTCTTATCGGCTCACCACTTCCACTGGGACATTATGAAATAAAACAAAACCTAAAAAAAAAATTTAAAAAGTGACGCAACACAAGACAATATGACTCAACATAACATAGTAAAAAGAAAACAGAACAGCTTTAACAAAACTTATCAAAGTGATGCAAAACAAAATATATATATATATATATATATATATATATATATATATATATATATATATATATATATATATATATATATATATATATATATATATATATATAGTGAGTAATAGACATAAATGAATAAATGATAAAAATGAAAACAAAGATAAATGTACTGAATTTTAATGATATGATTTTATGTCACCCCCAAGATATCAGGCTGTTCTTTGTGTTAATGTGTTAACTCGTGTTACACAAGAAAAAGTGTGACTGTTAAGAGTTTATACGAGTACCACTAGTGAGTAGATCTGAAAGAATATGTACCACGAGTGAATAGTACCCAAGCATGCAATTATTTTTAGCTTAAAATCATGTTGACTGGAAAAGCCTTCGTGCACTTAATAACAAACTCTTACACTGACCACTTTTTAATCCTGTTTCTTCTTCAGGAGCGTTTGAATGATCTGAATGTGAAAAACAGGTACATGTGATTAAGATTGCATCGAAACTAATAAAACTACAAAAACGTCAAAAAATGCAAAGCACAAAATTAAAAAGGTGAATTAGTTGTGTCCTTCATGCAGACGTTTAGTCGGGGGAGGGGGTGAAAACTTTTGGCCCATAGTGTACATCAAACTTTCGGAGAATTCAGAGTGTCAGAAAGCTGAGTCGAGGTGAAAAGGTAATAGAGGATAAGTAATATTGTAATGCAGCTACATTAGATCAGGAAGCGCTGAAAGTGGATAGAGAAAAGACTGCCAGATAGGAAATCAGAACACGTAAGCATGACCTGGAGGTGTGGATCCTGCATTTGCAGGTGGAAAATGATGTCTATCCAAGCACAATGAAGCCAATTCAAACAGGGTACACAGCATTAAATTCCCCGTATTTCAGATGCAGCAGAACAAAGCTGAAAACCCTACAGCGTCTAGAGTGTCTGATGTACTTTGTACACTTTTCTGGCCACAAGATTCAGAATCGTCCGAACAACATTCCACATACACGCACTCCCATATACCAGTGTCCTAAGAGGAAATTTTGAAGATCCTGTCATAATGAGCTTTTCATAATCAAGATATAGTCACTGAATTCTTAGCTTCGAAAAGTTATAATTAAAAGTTATTACAGAGTTTTTATTTGAAATGTTTATTTGAAATGTGGTGTCAGTCAAATGGCCCCTCCCTATGAAAGTACATAGCTCTTACCTACATTTCGTGACAAAACATCAAAAAATAAAGATTTACTAAACAATGATTTAGTAAAGATATATTCTAAACAACCCTGTCCAGGGGGTACCCCGCCTTGGGCCTGATGCTCCCTGGGATAGGCTCATGGTTTCCCCGTGACCCTGAAAATTGATAAAGCGGTATAGAAGATGGATGGATATTCTAAACAACTACCAAATGATGCAGTCATTCTTTTAATGTTCTATATGAAATTATATATTCAGTTGAACTAAACGTATCGCTGCTACCATTGTAATAGTTTACAGCCCATGTTGTGTATTTACTGTCCTTTGTATTTAACCATACATCCATTTTCCATATCGCTATATATAAGTTATTGTATATTATTTATAGTATATAAATTATAATAATCCATCCAAATTATCCATCCATCCATACAGCTTATCCTACACAGCGATGCTGGGAGCCTGGAGAGTATACCAGGGATCTCGGGGCACAAGGGTGACACCTGGACCAAGATGCCAACCCATCACATGGTACAATCATGAATGTATGTCTTTGAACTGGGGGAGGAAACCTGAGAACCAGAAGGAAAGCATGGGGAGAACATGCGAACATGCAAACTCGACAACCATGAACTCCCAACCATGAGATGCGAGGCAAACGTCCTAACCACAAAGCCACCTTGTCCCACTCTGTGTATTTATTGTTCTGTTCTGCATACCTGTTGTCCTGCACTCATCTCACACTGTTGTGTGTTTGCAATTTATATAGTCTTGCACCATGGTCCTGGAGAAACGCCATTTCGTTCCAATGTATGCAAGCTATACAGAGGAATGACAATAAAAACCCACTTCACTTCACTTGACTTGGGATTACTGCTGTAATGGTATGATTGTTATTTCCTTCCAATATTATAACATAAATTGTTATAATATTAACTTTATGCTGTACCAGTACTATGGCCATGGAAAATACTGATTGTTGATTGGCTAGCAAACTTTCTAGCATTTCTTAGACTATAAATGACAAGGAATTTCACATTAAATTATTTATTTCTATAAGTAATACGTTAGTACAAACCTATGCGAAGTTATTTAAGACGCTGGTATGTTTTCTGATATTGAGACCCTTTGTCTCTTGTCAGGCAAAAGCACACTATTACTATGATTAAGTGCCTCTTTTTGGAAATATGAAACAATTATATTGAGTATATATGAGTTATATCACATCTTGCATGATCCTTATGGTTCTGTTAATAAAGAAAATTTAGCAATTGTTCTTAATCTGTACATTGGTAAAAGCTAAATTGCCATGGTAACGGTACACCAGTTTAAAGTCACAAAGTGAAGTTGGACTTGGGTTAACACTCAACTGTATCACTGCATATTGTGCTGTAATTTGTATTGGACCAAAGTCAGACAGAAATGCTTTTACAGGTGCTTATGGCCTGGAAAATGTTTTATAGGCCTACATGAAGTCTCAGAAGTGCTTTCTGACTAACAGTATTCCTCTGAGTCTGAAGTGAACTTGATAGACGAGTGTAAGAGAGACTGAGAGAGAGAGAGAGTGCTATGTGAGAATGTGCTTCAAATAGGTAAGAGTGATATTAAAATGACTACATCTATCCATAAAAGGTTCCTAAAAGTTCTCAATACTAAGTCTCCATCTGCCATGGACATTTTTTTTCCCTATGAGCTTTTCACACATGGTTCCTCGCAGTGTGCAGACAAAATGTGAGCGTTACTTCACGGCGAATTTAATCGCAACAAGACCAAAGAAAGCATAGATACCAAAACATATAAACCCTGTAGCTAGGCAGCTCAGGGTTTAATAGGACTACATGGTTGTGGGTTTAAATCCTCTGCAGTTTACCAAACGTGCTGTTACGAGCAAACATGCTAAGGCACTGGATACTGATAGTGATTGGGGATTATGTGAATGATTCACCGTTGTTAATAACAATCAGCTGAACAGATTCACTGAATAGTTGGTAAACTGTGCAAACAATGTGAACAGATTCATTGAGAATTTGTTAAACTGAGTGAATCTGGTGAGCTGATTGGCTGAAGAGTTGTTAAACAGTGAATCAGATTTGCTGAAGAGTTGTTAAACTGAGTGAATCTGCTGAGCTGATTTGCTGAAGAGTTGTTAAACTGAGTGAATCGCATAAACTGAATAACTGAAGAGTTGTTAAAATGAGCATGAGGTGAACTGATTCTCATACTACAAAACCTTTGAAAAAAAATTTTTTCATGTAGTCCTCTAAATATACCTGATAAAATGATGTAGAATAAAAAAAAGGAAAATGGAAGTGATTTAATAAATTATTGTGTTTAAATTTTCTAGTAGTTTGTTGATTATTTGGGAAATAGAACCAGCTAAATTCATTAGAAACAAAAAACAAAAATCATATCTGTATCAGCAGGATTATAAAACAGTCTCAGAACTTGAGCGATGTAGCTGAGGTAAGAGGAACTGTTAGAGCCTGGATTCACACACCATGCTAGGTTTTTTTTTCCCCAGTCCTTCCAGTTATTTTATTTATATATTTATAAATATATATATATATATATATATATATATATATATATATATATATATATATATATATATATATATATAAATATATATATATACACACAGTGAAGGAAAGAAGTATTTGATCCCCTGCTGATTTTGTACGTTTGCCCACTAACAAAGAAATGATCAGTCTATAATTTTAATGGTAGGTTTATTTGAACAGTGAGAGACAGAATAACAACAAAAAAATCCAAAAAAATGCATGTCAAAAATGTTATAAATTGATTTGCATTTTAATGAGGGAAAAATTTATTTGACTCCTCTGCAAAACATGACTTAGTACTTGGTAATGACTTAGTAATTACTTTTCATTTTCAATGCCCTGGCTGAGGGAAGGACGTTCTCACCCAAGATTTGACGGTACATGGCCCCGTCCATCGTCCCTTTGAAGCGGTGAAATTGTCCTGTCCCCTTAGCAGAAAAACAGCCCCAAAGCATAATGTTTCCACCTCCATGTTTGACAGTGGGGATGGTGTTCTTGGGGTCATAGGCAGCATTCCTCCTCCTCCAAACACGGCAAGTTGAGTTGATGCCAAAGATGGTAAAATGGTAGATTTATTTGAACAGTGAGAGACAATACAATACAGAAAGAGCTCCATTTTGGTCTCATCTGACCACCAGAGGACAACTGGGTGAAAGTGTTGTGGTCAGATGAGACCAAAATGGAGCTCTTTCTGGATTTTTTTGTTGTTATTCTGTCTCTCACTGTTCAAATAAATCTACCATTAAAAGTATAGACCGATCATTTCTTTGTCAGTGGGCAAACGTACAAAAACAGCAACGTACAATCCCTCACTGTGCATATATATATATATATATATATATATATATATATATATATATATATATATATATATATATATATATATATATATATATATATATATAAAATAATAATAATAATAATACATCCATACTGGAGCCTGGAGCATACCCCAGGGTACACCATGGACAAGGTGCCAAGGGCATTTTTTTCTTATGCTCTGAAACTGTGGAACTCACTACCATCTGATCTTATAGAAGCCCAGTCTTTTACTGTATATAAATATTCTCTCAAAACTTATTTCTTTATTTTACTTGATGACTTTTTTTGTTATTTAATTATTATTATTACTATTATTGTTATTAATATTGAATTGCATTCTATTATTAACTGCCTATATACTTGTTTCATGCCATTTACTTCTGGTTCTATTTTTTTTTCTTATGTAAAGCGCCTTGAGAGGCCTTTTTAAAGGCATTATATAAAATAAAGTTTATTATTATTATTATTATTATTATTATTATTATTATTATTATTATTATTATTATAACTCATCGCAGGGCACAATCTCACACACATTCACACACCACAAACACCACAAGTTTGGAACTGTCAATCAGCCTACAGTGTTATTGGACTGGGGGAGGAAACCGGAGTACCCGGAGAAAAAACCCCGAAGCACGAGGAGAACATGCAAACACCGTGCACTTGGGGCAGAGTTGGGATTTGAGCCCCCAACCCTGGAGGTGCGAGGCAAACGTGCTAACCATTAAGCCAATAATAATAATAATAATAATAATAATAATAATAATAATAATAATAATAATAATAATAGGATATTTTATTAAGGCCACGCCCAATTGGGGTTTCACTCTAAATACAGAAACAGATTCGGATATTTGGATCACAAAAAGATACAGCTATAGATAGTGTCAATGTGTTACGCCCCTAGTCATTATACAAATGGCGTTCGTAGAAAGAGCTAACGATATTTTCCTATTGTGATAGTTTCAAGCCATTAAGTCTGTTTCATGCGATCACAAACTGAACTCTTATGTAACGCTCACCGAATGAATTTTTTTTTACCAGAAGTACAAAAAAATCTCTCTATTTTCAATGCAAGAGTTCTGTGTTAACAAATTTGACCAACACAGTAACCTGTATCAGTTCAGGCTAAGAGAAGTTAACCATTTTTTAAAAATCACGCTTTTGTGTTCAGAGCTACTGTAAGAATATGAGAATGTACGAGAACGATTTCTTTCTACGAACTCCGCTGTGCATCTGCGCACCCTGCAGTATGTGATTCATACTTTGTGGCAATGATTCATTTTTGGAGTGCGAGCGATGACTCTCGTTTCCATGACAACGGTGGTGCATGTGGTGGGCAGGCAGGACCACCTCCCAACACACACAAACACTCAGTGTTCGAGACGGGAGCGTGCTCTGAAAGGCCGACGGAAGTTGCAGCTCAGTGATAACAGTTTTCAGAGCCGTGACTCACTGCAGGCTGAATTCGCCGTTTAAACCAGCGATTAAACCACGTTAAACACACAAATCTGTCACAGACCACAGGAGGAAGTGGCAAAATCACAAAGAAACAAACACATGCCACTTTTATTTTTCCCTGGGTTTGGGAGGAATTAATATGAGCGCGGAATAATCAATGCCATGATCCAAATACTGGTAAACCACAAAGCAATAAAGGTTCAGCCTGGTGTATAAATAAAGCACATTAATATGGACATCATGAAAGAAGCAGTACATTAGGAACCGTTTAGACAAAATTAAATTTACTTTTAGTTTTTTCCCCCCGTACTCTAAACATAGGCATGTTCGGTGTCTGGATTTGTTTCTTTGGATTTGCTAAAACTGAAGATATGATAATAATGCTGCTAGCAAATAGGGGAAGTTTATAGCTACTATTTTATCACTGGACTAAAAAAAATTCAATGTAAATCTCATTTCAAATACATTATCGTCCACCTCTTAGCTGAGTCTGCTGGAGCAAAAAACTAACATTATTTTGAGGAAGAAAGTGACTTTGGTTAGTGGCAGCTAATTCATTAGAGATTTATTTGCCTTTGCCTGATCTCTGTCTAGTGTATCACAGTGCTGGAAACAAGTCTGTCTAAGATACTGAACAATGTGGTTCATTTAGACATGCAGTTTTTCCTGACATCTAAATGTTCCCATGATAAGTAGCGGAAGCCGGTTTTGTATTTCAGTCATAGAAGGCTAGTGGAATTGTGGCAAAGACTCAAGTATTCTCCTCTGCCTCGTTAGAAGACTTGAACTCTATTGAATCTAATTTCACAAAGCACGAAGTACAGTAAGTTTTATTTGCAAAAATGAACTGGCTATATCGAACTAAGATAGCTTGTTTTCTTGTGCTAATGTCAGGTGAGACTAGTATCAATTCTAGTATGTGACATAAACTGGCTAGACAGCTAGTCAAATTCTACTAAATGGTAAACTTGGGTGTATTTACACAATATTTAATATTTTGTTAGCGTTAGTCATGAATATATCCTGCAAACAGACAGAGATTGAATGCTGTTTTCGGGCAAAACGGTATAGCTGCGGTCAAGAGAAAATCACCAATCTAACAGTTTTAGAGAAGTAATGTTACCTTCAGTAAGTTAGTTTTATTTGGTTAATTTCCTCAGTTAAAAAACATTGCCTTTTTACTTTTTTATTACCTGAGTACATTAGGACACGAGAACCATTTCATGTGTAATATTTGGGAATATTAACAGATACTGCCATTTATATTTAGGGTAAATGTGTTGAAATATTCCTAGGTGTCATGTCAAGGCAAACTAGCGACTCCATTTCCCAGAATGCACCGCCAACTACAAACATGGCCGACGACTAGAACTCCCGAAAGTACACACAGACAGGTCACCTTGTCCTGAGGACTAATCACACACACCTGCTCACAATCACGCCACTTCTATATAAGAGACTGTTCAATCACTCTAGATTTGCGAAGTAATATACTCAGTTTCTATTGTCTCTGTCGTTAATTAAGCCTTGCTGTTGTGTTGCTTTTCCAGTTATGATTCTGCTTTACCGTAGACCTTGATTTCTGCCTTACCTGCTCTAACCTGTTTATGTGATCGCCTGACCACTGCCTGTCTTTGTTGGTGTTTTTTGCCCTGCCCTCTGGATATTATGCTCTTCAATAAAGCGCTTAACTGCGACCGCATCAGCTCTAATACTCACTACGTGACACCAGGATATTTCCTGGGAATTTTTCATGTCAAAAGAAAACTTTCATTTTTGTTTATTGTAAATAGTTGTCACAAAATGTGACAAAATTTCCATTTTATTTTGTTAAAATTTTTTTTGCCACTTTTAAGAGTTTCATTTCACTCACCCTCATATATAAAATAATAGTTTACTATTAAATGTATGAGGGAACATTACAGACTTTTTATTTTTTCGAATAATGTCTTCATAATCACTGCCAAGAAAAAGCAGATGTCTGCGTACATGTCTGCAGACGGCTAATGATGCAAATGATTATTTTTTCCCGAGCCGCTTTTCGTTTCCAAAGGAATTCCAGCGCAAGATAACACATGCAGTGCAAAAGCATGAAACACTGCGTTACACAACCAACTGTTTTCATCGACCTTAGAAATGTTGGGTCATGAGGCGCCTGGATTTCATCCTGAGGTATTGTGTTAAATAAAACAATATGTTTTTTTGGCAGTCATTGGTCATTAGTGATGCCTTTGCAGTCATTGGATTTGAAGACGCTATTATACATGGATTCGTTTCACCACAAATGTACCCATGAAAGTGACGACGTGTGAGAAACATGCTCGCGAAATTGAATCTGGTGGTAAATGTATAAAACGTCTGTCCTCCTCAAACCGACCTCATGCGGCTTCTCTTATAGGTGGTGACGAGTGCCTTCAAAAAGACAAAAAGGAAGTAGGAAGGAAAAAAAAAAGGAAGAAGTGGTCCCTGAGAGTGCTGAGCCAGTGGAGGGCCGATACTTCTGACCTTGACAAGCTCCATTGATTTCCGGACCAAAAAAAATTCCCCAAAGAAAACTGATACCTACTCTTTGAATCATTGATAAGCACAAGGTTGCTGACTCGGACTCTCTCTCTCTCACTCTCTTTTCCTCTCTCTCTTCCTCTTTTTTGTGGAGAGAGACCAGCGCACCCAGACTTCCTGAATTCAAGGGCTTCAATTTCACCCCTCATCTTCCCCGTACTTCCAGTGCGATCCAGCTTTTCTCTGCAGTTACAGCAAGGTCAGGACAGAGGAGCTACGCCTTGCATTTCGCCTTTGAGAGACAACGACGTGCATGCACAAATATTGTAAAGCAGACCACAGTGTGGAAAAAGAGCCTCTTAGGATATCTAGGATATCTAATCTGGTACTTCCGGACAGAAAAAAAAAACGCAAACGATCACAAACTCATTCATAAGGCAGCGTCTTTTATCCACAAACTACATTTACCTGGAAGCCAGTACCAGTAATCTGGTTCAAAGCTCAAACAGAATAATAACTCCTCATGTTTACAGCTCAGTCAGCTCTCGACTTTTATGAAAAAACATACATGCAGCAGGAATATGTATCGTTACCGGTCGATCTCAACCATTTTTCAGTAGTTCCATCCATTTTCCATACCACATATCCTACACAGAGTCAAGGCGAACATCGAGCGTAAACCAGGGAACTCAGGGAATAAGGTGGACAACACCCTGGACGGGGTGCCAACCTATTGCAGTGCACTAATATATACATATATATGGTGGTAGTATGGTGGCTTAGTAGTTAGCATATTTGCCTCCCACCTCCATCCTGTGTGAACAGATTTCATGTCCTATGGATAATATGTATTATGATCTACTATAATCCACTACAGACAATCTGTATATATATATATATATATATATGTATATATATATATATATATATATATATATATATATATATATATATATATATATATATATATATATATATATATATATATATAACAACCAGCTAATATTGTGTTACAGTTGATGAGTTTCTTAGTGGGCTCCCAGGGAGCATCATGCACGAGGCGTGGTACACCCTGGACAGGGTTATATTATATATATATATACACACACATATATAACTAGCAAAATACTTTCACGTCTTTGTTAATTAACAGTTAATTAAAGTTAACTGTTGAAGTCATGGGTATTTTGGTCATATTTCCAGTATTTTGGTCGATATAAGATGTAAGAAAAACAAACAAAAAAAAACCTTCCACTGACTAATCCTCTGAATTAACAATGGTCGCAGTAAGTGCTCGGGATGGGCTATATTGTTTCGGGAGATCAGTGAAATATGCCAAAGATAAACCACTCAGAGTTACTGTTACTAATTTCAATTACTCATTGACACATTCCTGGATAAAGGCATCTACTGAGTTATCATCATTAGAGGACGGATAATATAATGTACTGCTGGGACGCTTATGCTGAATTTTCATCCTTATGAAAATACAATCATAAACAACCTCTTCCTTTGCTAAGACAGATACATAGAAACAAATCATATTCTTATAGCTGGAAAAATAAGCTTTTTCTTCACTGGTTGTAGTTCTCAAAAGATTCCCTCCATGCTATTAACATTTCCTGGAGATTTGCTTGAAAAGGCGCAATTGTTCACTTTACAAAAGGGACGAATCTTCGAATGATTTGTTTGCAAAGATTCAACGCTGCCCAGAGTAGTGTTGTTTAGCTTTCTATCTATAAATAACTGAAATATATTAGACAGTCATCTTGTAATTACTGTAACCATAACATGATATCAGTTTGGATTGTATGTACTATGGATATAAATTGCCAAATGTAGGGTGCATATACATAAATGTACTGGATTGATGAAAACCTAGCTAGAGACACACAGTACAGACGTCCAGAACTCATCATATTTCACCAACTGAAATATGAAAGATTTTCCCCACACAGACCTGCTATCAACGTAAGTGACATACCCAGTGCAACGTTTCAAAACCAGCACCTCTAGGTTAAGCCTTCTAGTAAGCGTAAGCGTCAGTAGAAAGCCCACAGGTGGTACAAAAGCAGCAGAGAAGACGTACAGCTCTCCGAGATGAGCTGGTTAAAGAAAGAATCGGGGAGTGTTAAGTAATTAGTAGAGCACAGAGAACAAGATGAGGAACAGCCTCCCACTTCATCCCTTCTATTGAAGCATTTCTGAAGCTTTCATCCCTAAGGACCCGCTTCCAAACCCAACACAATGCGTTCCTGTCCGGAGCCGGGACATTTTAACGAAGGCCTGGAGGAGACGAGAGCCCGGACGAGTGCTTACCTTTAATTCCGAACTTTGAATTGCGGCCAAACTTGAGGACGACCAGCATCAGGACAAAGCCAGTGAATGTGACAACGGCGATTCCCACGACCACGTACACCTACGGGACGGAACACAGCGTGTATAGACGGCATTCCCACACTCTCTCACACACAGACACTCTGAATGTCAAATACTACAAAGACTGGGCCATTCTCATTAGTGCATGGTGAATGAAACACTCACAGCAACTCGGTCCTCAGGTGGCTCAAGAGGCGTGTCATCTGCGTCGAGAAAAAGAGCGACGATAAGGAAATGTCCACTTGATGGGAATGTACTGTGTATCTTTTTTTGTGTTATTATTTTTTAAACCTTTGAAGGACACTCAATAGTGGTGTGGGTGACTATTTGTGTGTGAGTGTAGATGTGTACTTTCATTGTACCTGTAGTGGGGTCTTAAAAGGACGCAGGGAGAGCAAAAAAAAAGAAAAGAATGGAGAAAATTGAAAATCCAAAAAAAATTTATATGCACATACAGAACACAACATATTTTATACACGAGACTGTATGTAGTCTGTCAAATGTAAAATACAACAACTCACCATAGTAGAGTGAATCCGTGGCTGTTGTATCTTTGGGTTTGATGTGAAAAGAAAAGTTTTTTTTTAGGGGATGCACCATGTATATCCTCCATTATATAATATGTGTTTCTGATATGAAGCTTATGTTTTAACATGACTGTTACAAAGTGCAGACGCTGGAGACTCCTTCCAGAAAATGTTAAATAAACATCTCCAGAGTAAACTTGTAGTCATATCATGGTTAAAAACAAGCTTAGTTACCATAAAAAAATTGACCTTTAAAGCACCATCGTATGGAAGCCCATTTCTGTCATGGAGGGAAAAAATGTTAGAAGGTAATTCCGACTTTATATCTCGCAATTCTGACTGTATTTCTCGCAATTTCGAGTTTACAGCTCACATTTCTGACTTTCTCCCGATTTAGACATCCTCTTGAAGCAGTACCTGAAATGTGACTAACTTCAGGTAACGAGTGTGTGCTAGCGTCTGGTTTTCCTTGTCTGGACTAGCTGATGAGTGTTGTTCTTACTGTATATAGCCTGTTCACAGACAATGATTTATGCCTTGACAGTGCTTTCTTTGTAACTCGATAATTGTCATGTGGATGTCTAAATTGCAAGAAAAAAAAAGTCAATATTGTGCGATATGAACTCGTAACTTCGAGAGAGAAAAAGTCAGAATTGAAAAGAAAATTTTAACATTTTGTTATCTTAAAATTGCGAGAACAAAGTCAGAATTGTGAGATTTAAACTCGTAATTGCAGGAAACAAAGTCAGAATTGCAAGATATAAACTCGTAATTACAAGAAACAAAGTCAGAATTGCCAGATTTAAACTCGTAATTGCAGGAAATAAAGTCAGAATTGCGAGATTTAAACTGGTAATTGCAGGAAATAAAGTCAGAATTGCGAGATTTAAACTCGTAATTGCAGGAAATAAAGTCAGAATTGCGAGATTTAAACTCGTAATTGCAGGAAATAAAGTCAGAATTGCGAGATTTAAAGTTGCGATTTTGAGATATAAAGTCGTAAATACAGTACCTTTTTTTATTTTTTGTCTCTGTGGCAGAAATAGGCTTCCATACTATAGTAATGCCATCATAGTGTGAAAAACAGCTACTGAGGTAACACGCTACAATTTTGTTAGTATCAGGGTTCAGAGTTTAGTAACTCTCGTTATAATAAAACCACCTCAAACTGTACATTTCTAGTCAATTTAGTAAAGGTTTGTTGCTTCTCAACTAACAGCAAATGTTATTTCAGGACGTATTCAAAAGGTTCTAAGAAGCTCGTGTTGTAATATTACAAACATCATGTCAGAATTACAGAAACGATTGTTCGTGTCTTTATCAAATTCTCTAATCACTCACTGAAAGCTCTGACTTGACCCTGTGTGATATCACATTATAATAAAAATTCAATTCGGTTTCTACAGTTAAAGTAAAAGGAAAACCTTTGACATTCATATATATTCGAAAAAATATATGAAGAGCTAGGAGTAGATTATCCGCTCTGTCTTCTTGTAATTTCCGTACTTCCGTCATGACAAAAACTTTCAGTGCGATATTCGGAATGTTCCGAGGACAACAAAAAACTAACCCGGTACAAATGTTTGTATTAACAAAGATTTCTGGGTTGTTGTTGTTTTTTTCAAATACCTGCAACATTGTAAAACTTGACAGATTGTACTTGATAGTAAGTTAAGGTTCGTAAAACATTAATTATTTGGACACAGGAAGTTTAAACCTAACAAAGGTAGGCATTTTTTAGCAACTCATTAAATAAGTAATCTAAGTAGATAGACTATTAGTGATGTGAAAGATTGACTCAACTTGGAGTTTTGACAGAGAACTCACCGTTCCAGGGGTTGTGCATGAAGTGGGCGTTTATAACTTTGCGGTCGCGGCCGTAACGGTTGCTGGCCAACAGCGTATACTCGCCATTGTTGATGTGCGTGGGGTTGTCGAGCTGCAGGCAGCCGTGATACTCGTGCTTCGGGGATCTCAGGACCTAATACAGAAAATGACTCAACGGAGTGTTTCTTTACAGGAAGTACTAAAGTGAAGTATAGGAAGTACTTATGCTCATTTTTAATCAACAAGCTAAACGCCATAACGTCTTATCCGGATTATTGTATTGAAGAGACTGTAACGCCTCCTCTTTATATTTTTGCAGAACAGAGTGCTTTACTTTTATCATTAATCATGAAATATTTCCAGGTTTCGTGTCGTCGGTCATTTGCACACCAAAGTACACTAGGCTTACGTCACATAGTATCACGTGGTATCATGCTTTTTTTTTTTTTTTACAAGAACAAGTAAATGAGCACTGTATCGGACCAGTCCGCAATATCGGCATCGGTAACACTGTGTCTCTACATTTTTAACTCACAGTGAATGTCGAGATGCAGAGATGCTTCACTCTCCCCGGCTGTGTTGTCAGAGCTGCAAGTGATTTTGCATTCGTTGTCCAGGGATGAGAGATCTTTGAGTCTGAGTATGGAGGTCTGTCCCGTAGTCACAATCTGAGAGAGAGAGAGAGAGAGAGAGATGAGGTACATGGAGACTGTAAATGCAACTTGCTAAAAATAAACATAGATCAATTTGTAGACAGACAGCAAGGCATGGATTACCTCATGGCTGGAATTGAGTGGGCAGGTGATCCAGTTGAGATCGGGCGTGGGCATTCCTGAGGCATTACAAGTCAGTGTTATGTTCGAACCTGCCATCAAGGTGACGCTTTTAGGATGAAGGCTGACTGTGGGGACAACTGTAGAGAAAAATAGACAAACAAGTTGAGACTATGTTCTACCACAGGTCTCTAACTCATGTCAAGTCATGACCGGACAAGGACATGACAAGTCAGGTTTTGATTTGCCAGTGACAACTATAATGAACAACACAGAGGCCTTGATGCATATAATCATAGGGTGAAAATCCTGATGTCCAAGGTGTCTTCCGACACAGCTACTACGACTCTCTGGAACCTTCCAGTTCCTTCCAAGCTCCTCAGATGACAATCGTTCTATCATTGAAGACAAATATCCTCCTCAAAATCAATGTTTTCTCTAAATTTCCATCGGAAACCATCAAATAGCTGCATTATCTTTGTGAATATCTTACACAGCACCTACTTGACCTTGATCAAGCTGTGCACTAATGACACTTGACCTGTATTGCAAGCCAGAGTGAATGAAAACAGCAAGTTTGCATTAGTTATTGCCCATTTTTCTTCTCGTTCTGTGAGAACATGGAAACGGAGAGCTTTTGGCTACAACCCAGATGATGCCCATGGAGGAGCGTCATTGCTAAATGTGTCTTTGTCTTTGTAATCTGGGCATTCTTTCTCTCTCTCCCAGCATTTCTCAACCTCCTTATTCTCTCTCAGTCACTTGTTCTCTCTTTCTCTGCCCCTTTAGGCTAGAATTGCTTAAAATAGACAGGATCAATAAGTATCAGGATCTTTAGACCCCAGTCTGAGGATTACAGCTAAATGAGACCCAGCTTGTCCGACAACCACATATTACATCGATGGAAGGAATGTCTACGAAGATTCTCATTCTTTCAGGACATTTTGTATAGTAGTGGTAGTATATCAAGCTAACTGAACTTGTGTGTTACATCTCTAATTAGCAAGATCACTGAAAACAACATTCCGGGTTGTACAAACACAGATAGATTAACTTACTAATTACTACAATACTGAAAAATTAGATATTTCACACAAAAATACGTAAATGCTAGTTATTCTGGTTCATTCAAATGAGATAAATGCTAACTGATCTTTGCTAGCTTTTAGAACGTTAGCATTTTGAGCTATATACAATAGCCATAGTCTGGGTTAGGCTTAGTCTCAAAAGCCATTCAGCAGAACATTCTGGAGCATCATCTGCTTGTCGCTAATCACTGACATCTCCAAATGTTTTCCCCTACATTCTTTAAAAAAAAGAAGAGGAGTCTCTCAGGAGTTCTTTGTGTGGTTAACAGTTTTGGTTTATCTGAAAACATTTTGCGAATGGGAAATCCTCTCCTCTAGGGTTATATACATAGAACTGTTAAAAGATCCTCCAGACCAACAAACCAAAGCGTTAGAAGGTTAAATAAAACTACGTAAGAGCAGCTGTTGTCAAAGAATGCCAGGTGTAGTTTTGAGTTTTTGTTATATCATTGACAGAAATTGACAACTGCCCTTAAATTTCTATTATAAGTGAGTTTAAAGTAAACAGGTTTTCTGTCAGTGTCTCAGCACAATAACAACAACAGTAATAGTAATATGAGAATATTTTCCACTCAAGCCAAACTGCAACCCAAAATGGATTTTTACATAATTCTAATAGAATGTGTGATAGATTTATCTGTTTTACTAAGAGTGTACCTAGAGAAGTATTAACTGGCACCTTTTAGTGACCAAGTACTAAAATACTAACACTTATAAATACTAAAAATACTAAATTACTAACATTTATAAAATACTTAAAATATTAAATATAAAAATATTAACATTTAGAAACCACTTAAAGTCCCCATGAAGTGCATTGAAACGCGTAACGTTATTCGATGCGTCAACATAATTTCCACTGAAACAGGAAGTCAGGGAGTGACGTATCAAGTGGCTCCTCCCACTTTTTAAATAACCAATAGTGTTTAGCTTACCTCCAAGCCCGGGCTAAGCCATACTTGACAGTTAGTACCATGGATTTTTTATAACGTCGAGGGTGGGACAATTCAGATTCTAGGGAGCATTTGATTGGACAGAATGTCATCAAAATTGTATTGTTGGTGGAGAGAGACTGTAAATTTTTAATGCATACATCTTCTAAATGTGAACTTTGCCATTGATTTGGAGCGCAGTAGCTTATAGACCCCCTTAAGGTTAACTTATTCATACTAAAAGCCACAAAATATCAATTCTGATTTCATGGGGACTTTGGACACTTGAGTGACTGAGTACGTTTAGCGACAATTAACGACCAAGTATATGTAGGCCTACATGTGCTTTCTGCAGCTGGTGGGGTTTTGATGCACTATGCAATGCTGAAAAATTTTTCATTTTAATAAGCACATTCTGGTTTTTATATTGTTCTGAATTAACAGCCAAAATGACCTCAGATTATAGCTATTACAGCACTGATAGTCAGTCTGACTGACATTTCCACAGATGAAAGGACTCGAGGCCAAAATTTCAATGGCGGACAAGAGCGCCTTTTGTCCTGGGGCTCCAGATTATTTCGGATTTGTTTTTCCAATTAATTCATGATAATGTGCCTTGACTAGTCTTATGTTAACAAACTGGTTTTATCGCTCATTGATACCTAAATTAATATCGAAAACATTCTTTCTCAACACGCTTCCTCAGCAGCCTTCAACGTTGCACCAAACAACAAAAATAGTCAAATTGTAAAATACTGATAATAAAATCTCCATGTAAGGACCTGATTAATGGTTACTTCACCTGTTGGTTTAATTTTGCCTATATGTGGCAATGAAACTAAGATCAGTAACACTTTCTATAAGGTGTCATAATAATGCCATGTGATGTCCTGCATAACCGTTATTAAAACAAATGGTCTATTTGTTATCTTTAAAATGTCATTCATATTATAGGTACGTTGTAAGGCACGTTGTAAATGTAACATGGAAACAATTTCAGATTAATTCCGCATAAATGTAGCACCTACTTAACCTTGAAGGAACAGGAAACTTGTTGTTCTTGTCTTTTTTGGATGTATTGTAAGCTTTCAAACTGCAAAAAACGTGAATAATTTAACATTCACTTTACTCGAAGCATTCAAAGATGACATTTATTTTAAATGTCAATAATATTTTTTATAATAGTTCATATATATTACAGTTGCTTTCCAATCATGTACAGATTATTATCAGTTTTAAACGTATAGTATTTGGCATTGTAATAACAATAAGGATGTATGATAATGTAATAATGACACCTGAATGGAGGCGATTTGAATTTATATGAATAATATAAATATGATTGTTTTTGCCCTGACCACACAAAAAAGAATTTTATTGAGGATTTATCATTTTATCATTTTATCGAGGAAGAATAAATTCATATTCAATAAATATTCAGTTTCACTTTTTATTGCTGGACTCCTGAGCGTAACTGAAATGTCGCTTGTTTCGCTTGATTACTGAACATTTTAGCACACAATGTTCATAATTACAGCAATGATTGTAATATTCATTGGTCAAATAAACGAATAAAACAAAAGAGGTGAGTGAAAATTTCTCTTACAGACCCATTTGTAAATCAAACGACCCTGCATGGGCTCGTGACCCCCTCGGGATCCTTTGCATTACATGATCATGAGTTATGAAGGAAATTCATGCAGCACATTATTAGAGCTTTATGAAACATTTCTATTCGCAAAAATGCTTATTAGGAATCATTAACTACTTGCAAAGACTAATAAGTTCAGTTAATAATCTTTATCAATGTAGGTTGATTATCAATCCTCTATATCAATCAATCAATCAATCAATATATATATATATATATATAGAGAGAGAGATTATAAGGACATTATAATCACTCATCAGCAATTAATGAATAAAATGCCAATCACTAAGAAAAATGACAGTGAATAGAAGCAACAACTTGTGAATTTATATTTGTTATAATTTGGTATAAGACAGGCTTAAAGCACTGACGATCATTAATTGTTTTTTTAAATAGGATCAGAGCAAGAACTTGTATTTTAGATGGGTTCAATGGTTGGGGGGAACATATCATTAGAATGCAATTGCTACAAATCTGTTCCAGACTTGCAAACAACTTGAGCTCCAGTCCAGTGGCATGTTAATGCACAGTTCTGCACAAATCTCTTTATCTGTGACCGCGCAGTTCACCGAAAACCTGGAATGCTCCTTTAATTAAAATGGATTCATACCACAGTTGGGCAGAGTAAGCTTGGACAGATGCCTCCTCTTTCCTCCTTCCTCCACACACATGAGCTCGGCTGCCTCGGACTCGTCGCCTCTCATCCACATGTTCTCACACGAGCACTGCAGCGGGTTTCCAGACAGCAGCCTGAAACACACCATTCATGTGAGGATACAAGGATTATATATACATATACACCCATTCGCTGACTTTAATTTCCCAAATATGAAAATGGGAAACTGGGAAACGCATCAAGATGGCATTGGGGATAAAATCTGGAAAAGAAAACAATCAAACTTCACCAGGATTGTCTTTTTATGCCATTAATATGCTCGATTTTAAGAAAACCAAAATGCATTTTACCAGAGTTATGAGGAAATATTCTTATATTTAGACTACTTTATAACCTTTCTGTCTGTAAAGATGTTAAGAAAAAGGGAGCAAGTTTAACAAGCACAGTGGGGGAGAAAAAACAGTCTGGCGTTAAGATGTCTACCTAAGAGTGATTTCCGCACATTGTGAATTTTTCAAGTTGGTGGATTGCTACGTGCCAGAGCAAAATGGACATAAGCCTAATCAATTCAATTTGTAAGCAGATACTGGAAATCAAAATGTCCGCTCCGCTCCTGCGCCATCAAATCCTCATCAAAACAGAGAAAAGCACTTACAGAAGAGGTTTAAAATGCTTTAATGACCTAATGAAAAGAAATGAATCATGAGAAATTTAGTCAACAGAACAGAACTGACTGAACGAATCTAATCGAATCACAACGAATCACCTTTTACCTCGGGTGATGAGACAGAGACCGATGTAGCTGATGCCGATAATCAAAGTGAGAACTCATTTCCTGAACTTCTAATTCTTCAAAATTGGCCAGTAATGTCGTTTTCCCACAAGTAGATATAATAGGTTATAAATGTAATGGTAGATGCAGAATTCTCTGAATGAAATCTTTAAACTTATTGCTAAAGAGAAAGATATTTTAGTCGTTTTCAGAACTATATATGAAAACATGAAAACTATACACTGAAAGCCACAATTTGACTATATGAATGGTTTTCCCAGACCACCAAACAAATATCACTGATATGACTCACAGGGAGGAAATGTTCAGATGGTGAACGGTCTTCCAGGAGAGTGATGACAGATTGTTATCCTTCAGGTTCCTGCACATGACAGTTACAATCATCACTACAAAAACGACATGCTAGGAGGACATTTTGAAAGCATTCATCATGATTTCAATCCTGGAGCTTGTTACGCTTTGGTTTGTTTGTTTGTTTGTTTTTTCCACAAATACTCAAAAGTAGAACCATAGTGGTGAAAATATATATCGCACTTACAGGTATTGCAGCTTGACGTTGTTCTGAAATGCCTGCCGCGATACGTACGTAAGCCTCGTGTTGGTCACTGTCCTGTTGGGGAACCCAATGATAAACACAATATCAATCTGGATAGACGTGAAGAGCTCGAATTTGCAATCTCAACCATCCTGAACTACTTACAGATTTCTGAGGTTGCGGTAGAAGGTCAGGTCTTTATCATTGATGGAGGAGAAGCTGCTCTGGTTAGCAATATATCTGTCAATTAGAGCAGAAAATAAAGAAAAAACAAATGGACGTGGACAGTTGTTCAACCAAATACTACACTACCATTGAGATCTATAGCCGTCAGTCATTTACACATGATGCAATGTTCCAACATCTTGAGGAATTCAATTAATGCTGCTCTGAAGGCTACAAAGGCATGACTAGAACAACTTTTTTTTTTACAATGCAAATACTAATATCTATAATTATATGGTAGAATAACTAAACGCAGTATGGAAAAAACAAACCTAGGCCTATATCGTAAATGGTTTAACATGATCACACGAATACATTTTAATATTAATATGCTTAGAAGCTGGGCATGAAAACATGCAACTTCATTTCCATTAATCAAACTCTTTCGTTTTCATTTTTTAAATCTGGATACACCACGGCTGGTCTTTTATCCAATCTTCAACCGTCTCGTTTTGGAGAGTCTGTGCCCAGTGTAGCCTCCCACTCATGTTCATCACAGACGGAATGTAACCTGATGTGGTCTTCTGCTCTTGTAGTGCATCTACCTCGATGTGTGACATGTTCTTCCTGTTCTGAGCTACTTTCTGTTCATCATGGACGTAAAGAGTGATTATATGAGTTACCAGACCCTCCCTGTCAGCTTAAACCAGTCTGGCCGAACTCTACTGAGCTCCTCTGTCATCCAAGATGCTGAAAAGCCGTTTCTTCCCACAGAACTGCATAAACTCTAGAGACTGTTGTGTGTGAAAATCCCAGGAGAACGGCAGATTTCCGAAATACTCAAAACCAGCCCATCTGGCACCAACGACCACGCCACAGCCACCGAGATCACAGCCCCCCCCCATTCTGATATTTAATGTGAAAATGAGCTGTAAATGCATGTAGAGTACATGAGGTGTATGTGCATTAAATCAATATTAAGAATTATTTTATATTTGTGTACTTTTTAATCTCCTTATTTTTGTCCTTATATATATTTTCACTCCATCTTTCATTTCATACTTTTTCCATTAAAAAAAAAACACATTACTTTTATTATTGTATAAATTTAATCATTTCCTTATTGATTGTACAGCACTTTGATCTACCATGTGTATGAAAAATGCTCTTTAAATAAAGCAATATTTTTATTATTATTATTACTATTATTATTATTATTGTTGTTGTTGTTTTGTTGTTATTAATGTAAGAATTTTACTTGTAATTGCATTTACAGAAAAATATAAGCTAATATTATTTATACTTTGATTGGATTTTAACACACAACTTTTTACAGTGTGATTTTTATGTGATTAAACACCCCTCTCATAAATACTAATCAGGAGGATGCTTGGATAGGATGTTCACTGCGCAACACAGTTAAAATGATTCATGACTGGTTTGTACATATTGCCTATTGTGCAAACACTGATGTGATATATTGTGCATCAACTAAACCTTCTGCTATTTGTGTGTGTGTGTGTGTGTGTGTGTGTGTGTGTGTGTGGTTTCCTTTGATACCCGATCAACAAGGTCAAAATGCCTTGGCTGTGGTTTCCTTTCATGTTATTGCGAAATTTTCCACCTGATTCTGTTTTATTGGATGAAATGTTAAGCGAATAAACACAGAGGGATAAAAAAAAAACAACAAAAACACAGCAACTACTGGAAAGCATGGGAGACGTCAGTGCAGTGACCTTCAGTTCACTGTCCTCGATCCAAAAACCAGCAGCGACATTAGGGCGATCTAAATAGTTCCTATTTGAATTCGTTCTAAAGAACAGGAGCCAAATTGGAGCACAGTGCATGTAATACACATTAAATAAAGGATTCAAATCATCAGTGGTTTACATTTGAACCAAGTGAATTGACTCCTCTCTTTCGCAGCCTTTGAACTGAACGCAGTCACTAGATCTTAGCGTTTTATTCTCGATCGCAGGTTTTGAATTTCCAAAGCTGCTTTTACAGGGTGAAACGGAAGGTGAATATAGGCCTATATCATCACGATGAAACGTGCATTGTGGAACGAACTCTAATCACGTAACGTAAATAAAGATCGTAGTTGACGCGACACGTTGACGTTAATTCGACGGATAAGTGTTTGAACACAGTTATAAAGAGTTTTTTTTTTTGCATTTTACAGTGGAATGAACCAAAATCTTTACTCATATATAAAATATATATTTTACTACAATTAACCTCATACGAAATAAAGATAAGGTTCGCAATAGCTCATAATTCTAACTCTGTAACATCGTATGTATTTATTTATGTATGTATTTTACTCTTTGTTTATTTCCTGTGCATATATTTGAATATATAGGCTACACAATAAAGACATATTTGACATATTCGACCTGCGCTTTGTTCATTCGCACAATGCTACTACTTGCACTTCTGGTGAATGTTAAACTGCAGTATTCCCTTGCTGAGTACCTGTACTGTGCAATGACAATAAACTTGCATCTACTGATCTAGTAACATGTCATTATTCACTGCAAGTGTTTGAGAACTGCTTCGAACACTGCAGGTAAGAATCTCCACCACATGTCAAAGTTGTCTGTCTACACTGTTTCTGGTCGAAGCTTTCATGATCAGTTGAATTTAAGAGCAAATCCAGGTTGCACTCTCTAGGGCCTGGACAGTAAAAGGCTGCTCTTGTGTTGTGCAGCACATCCGAAATGTTCTGTCATCTGGTTGTTGGTTGTTTTGGAAGCAGCACTTTAATTACAACATGTCAACCATAGAAACAAGCAACCCATCTTTCAGCTTCTATGCGCTCGTGCAATAATATCTTCTGACATAGTATTTCTTTTCATTCAGGTTCGTTTAAGTTGCAATATCACTAATGCAGAGACGCACATCGTTTGTGACACAAAGAAGCATTCGGTGCATGTCTAACTGACTTTCATGTCAGGTTCCTTCCTCGTCCTTGATGATACAAGTGATGACTGAACAACACGCTCGCGCTGAGTGCGGTTCTTATTGTTTCCCCCCCACATACCTCAGTGATGGTTAAACTCAGGTACTGATTTTTAGGTTATGATAAGGAAGAAATGCTGCGCGCTCACATGTCGGTGATGTTCTCCATCTCGGGCTCGCTGAGCGCAGGGAAAGCCGCAATGCTGCGCTCGGTGTCGGCGCAGTAAATTCTGACGCCCGTGCACGTGCAGGCGGCGGGACATGACTCCGCGGGCCTCCAGAGCGCGAGCGCAACAGCGGCGCACACCAGCCGCCAGCCCGCCATGCCGAAACCGGAGCCCGGGCGCAGCAGGTTCATCCCCGCTTCTGCGACGCCAGATTTATTGAGGATTGCCTCTCGCGCGTGACTTGTTGTCTGTGTGCGTCTTTAAACGGGTCCCTTCAAAAATCCTTTCCACGTTCTTGAAGTGCGTTTCTTTCTAGCTGTCTGGGATATGCCGACCTCCTGCAAAAGGCTTAAAGCGCGCGCGCCGAGGTGCTCGCTTTAGGAGGATTACAGACGAGGCGTAGTACAGCGCGCGCGCGCGCGTCGGGAAGAAGCGCCGCTTGTCGGAGGAGCGGATGCGCGAGTGCGACGAAAAGGGGAGGAGCTGGGGTGCGCGTGAGGGGAGACATGACCATCATGTAGTACACGCGAATGATGGATTCTGGACAGCGCGGAGTGGAAAAGCTGCCAAACACATCATGGTCTAGTAAGAGCTGAGAAGAGTTTCTGCAGAGCTGGAATGTATCTCGAGTTATGCACGTGTCCTGTACACGTACAACTCAGGTCCACTGCATTGCTCATGTTCTTAGGATGTGCATTCGTTCAGTCTTCAGGATGTGTCCAAAGCTCATCCCTGGAAGACTAGGTGTATCATATGCACATTCACACACACATTCACACAGCCGGGTAACAGCGTAGTCAATCTGCCATGCATTTGGACGGTTAGAGGAAACCAGACAACCCAGATGAAACCCACGTGGACACCGGAAGAACATGCAACTCGTCCCAGACGGGATCTTAAAGCAGGATCGGACACGCAGGAGCACCATCCTGCCAATCTTTGTTTAGGACTTGTTCAAGTAAACGAGTGCGTGTACGTAGATACTTTCTGGGGCGTTTTCATTGTTGTGGTTTGGCTCCATTTGCCCCTTTAGAACACTTTTGTCAGCTTTCAAGCGCCATTGGTATTGTAATGGCGCTTGAAAGCTGACAAAAGTATATATGGTTTGAATTTCGTATATTATATACACATCCATTCCATCCATTTATTTTCCATCCTATTTATTCGACACAGGGTCGTGGGGAGCCTGGAGCCCAGAGAGCACAAGGCCGGGGACAAACTGAACGGGGTGCCAACACATCACAGGGCACAATCACACACCCAAATGGTAAATGGTCTCACACACACTCACACATCAATGGTAGCAGAGCTGCAACTTGCCATCGGGAGCAACTTGGAGTTCGGTGTCTTGCCCGAGGACATTTCGGCATGTGGAGTCATGTGGAGTCATGTGGAGTAACCCTACTATTAGTGGACAACCCGCTGTACCACCTGAGCCACAGCTGCCCAAATGCCAATCAGACTGCAAGGCATGTCTTTGGACTGGCGGGGGAAACGGGAGTACTCGGAGGAAACCCCCGAAGCATGGCATGAACATGCAAACTCCGTGCATGCAGGGCAGAGGCAGGATTCAAGCCCCCAACCCTGGAGGTGCGAGGCAAACATGATAACCACAAAGCCACAGTGCCCTCCTGTATAGACGTAACATTACATAATTTTTTTAAGTGGTGTATGTAATAAATTTACATGGGATGTTTTTTTTACTGTTTTAAAATTCCTAGGAGTAAGATTTCTCTTTAAAATAATACCATTCAAAATCTCCGGTGAGATTTTATAAAACAACAAAACAAAAACAAATCAGAACCCTCAATACAAATCTCAAACATTTAAATCTCAAAAACACAGATTTTATGTAAATTAGGTCAAAGGTGGAGCATCCAGGATTCCCTGGGTGGAAAGCAGAGCGGTGCAAGAAATAAGTTTTCGTGTTCTACTGAAAAGGTTTTTCTACAGACGTTCACTCGATGCTTAATAAAAAGCCAGTGAAATGATTATGGAATGTTCTACTGTAGCTAATTAGGCTATGCCAGTGTTAGCTTGTTGGCAATCATTAGCAGCTAACAGCCAAAGTTAGCTGCTTTAATAAGAATGAACACTTTCAAGGCTCTTACCTTATTACGGTTCATATCTTCTGTTTCAACTTCACTGAAATCTTTCCCTTTCCCTTCATGAACGTGATCGTGGCAGATTGCTCTGATTGGCCGAATTCTAAATGTGTACACAATCTGAAAACATCTAACCCTGGATGCTTCGCCTGATTTCCATTTTGAGATTTGGATGTAAGATTCTGATTTTAATGACAATCTTACTCCTTGTTAGTTCAAAACAACGAAGAAAAATTAAACACTGACAAAAATATCAATTTATTAAATACACCACATCAAACATTTGATTAATTTTATGTGACATGTACTACTACAGACTGGCACCCTGTCCAGGGTGTACCCCGCCTTGTGCCCGATGCTTCCTGGGATAGGCTCCAGGTTCCCCGCGA
The DNA here is from genome assembly GCA_012411365.1 of Ameiurus melas. Lineage (NCBI taxonomy): Eukaryota > Metazoa > Chordata > Actinopteri > Siluriformes > Ictaluridae > Ameiurus > Ameiurus melas. Next base: position 5,749,362 of record CM022780.1, on the reverse strand, counting down.
CCCTGAAGCAGAAATAAGCGGTTGAAGATGGATGGATCGATGGATGTACTACTACAGTATATAATTTAAATATAGTAAAATTTTTTAGAGTAGCTTGGAAAACCCCCTTCCCTGCACATTTCCCTGAACTAACACACCGAATCAGCGAATTAACAGATAACACTAAAATGTATGGAACAGGAGGTTCTCCAGGACCAGGATTGGGAACATTTGCCTTAGAGAGAAGTTCATCTAATTGATCATCAAACTTTATACTATAATGAAACATTTCTATCCCGGTGGGAGTGGTTTCTTCCAGAATGACTCTGCCCCCATCCACCAGATCTCCAGATCTCAACCCACACTGAACATCTGTGGGATGTTTTCGAGCAACATGTTAGACTGCGCTCTCCACCACCATCATTAAAAAAACACAAACTGAGGAAAAGTGTTTTGGTAGAACAGAGGTAGTAGTATCGTAGTATCGATGCCAAGGAGCACTGAAGCTGTTCTTAAGGCTAATGGTGGCCCAATGTCTTACTAACACACTTGCAGAAAAGAAAAGTCGCATAAACATGATTCCCATGTGAATTTTATTTTTACTGTTTAAATGTAGATGGTGGCTGTGGCCGAGGTGGTAGAGCGGGTTGTCCACTAATCGTAGGGTTGACGGTTCGATTCTCAGCCCACCCGAAGTGTCCTTGGGGAAGACACTGAACCCCAAGTTGCTCCTGATGGCAAGTTAGCACCTTGCATGACAGCTCTGCTACCATTGGTGTGTGAGTGTGTGAATGAGACACAGAGTAAAGAGCTTTGTAGAACCGCTCAGATTAAAAAAGTGCAGAACATTTACCATGTAGATGATTCACATGTAGTGTATTTATTTTTCCATGTGTGCCCCCCCCCGATTCATTTCTTTTTATACATGCGATTTTTAAACAATTCATTTAACTTCACAAGACTTTTTTTTTTACATATAAATAATTACATTTCACATTTTTTTTACATGATTCTTTCGTTGTCAAGTTTGATTTCTTTTATGATTCATAGGATTCACATAATTTCAAATGTGACAAACCCCCCCAACACAATCCATTAAAAAAAATTTCTCCCATTCAATTTTTACATATGACTCCAGAATTTTCCTTCGTCCATTTATTTTCACATGGTCCATTCATTTTTATGGGACTTTTTTTTCCCTATTAGAAATATAAAAATTTCACAAGAAAACTTTTCATGATTCCATTTATGTTCACATTTCACACAATGACTTTCACACGTGATTTTTACACGTTATTCGTTTATTTTCTCATCTGATTTTTTTTACACACAATTAATGATTTTTTGTGGGGTTTTTTTACGTTTCTTTATTCTCACGTGTACAGTCATTTTTACGCAGGCCACATTTATTTTCACTTGTGATTTTTATCCCATGATTAATTTATTTTTACATGTTCCTGTTTCACACATATGACATTTACATGATGTCACGTGTTTAATTTCAGGGGACTTTTTCCACACGTTTTTTTTCTTTCTTCCAACTTGTAATCACATACGTTATAACTCACATAATCATGTGAAATCACATGATATGTATGTGATTATTCTGCAAGGGTAGTGTTTTTCCCTTTATGTATGTATGCAGTATATATTGTATTTGTGTATTTTTGCACAATACAATTGTGAGGAACACCAAGAGCAAGAAGCAAAACAGATATGTGAGGATGAAGCAGCACAATTCGATCTCAGAGACACTTTATGCATCTTAAACTGCATTCACATGAAACATTTCCATCCAATTTAATCACATAACTGTCACATATTATGTCTTCCCTGTTGTGTTTAATTCAAATATATTTAGGCTGAGGTTTAACCATCATGTCAAATTTCTGAAGTCTGAGGAAGCTATGGGTGTGGCATTGTTTTTTGTTTTTTTTTGTCTTTTTTTTTAGAGACTGGCAAAAGATATCACTTTGAAAATTTTACTGAAGGGAAGTGAACATCACTAAGTGATTTTTTTTTCCTGAATAACATATTTATGGTCTCTAGAATAAAAAAGGTAAGCTCTGCAAAATAACTTTCACACACACACACACACACACACACACACACACACATTCAGGAAATGAAACGACATTTGTTTTGACTATCACTGTTGTATTTTGATGCAATTAATATAATTTATTTTCAATAGTTCTATTCAATATATGTGATGTTAATGAATCAATTCAATTACATTTAACTGGAACAAAGATCTGCGACGTCATTCAGACACAGGCGACGCAAACAAACAACCAATCCTGGGGGATTTTTCAAATGAAACCGAAGAAAAGAATGGTGTGAACAACGTGTTTTACTTTGTTCAGAATGACGATTTATTTATACACTGTGACTGTGAAAAAAGGAACCCATTTGGCTTCATCATGGAATTTCAGAATGTAAGGCAGACATCTGACATTGATATAGCTGTAGGACTTTTTGTCATATGTTGTTATATATTTTCAACATATAATGACCGAGGACACTTTAATAAATGCGTCTTAATAAACGCATTTGAAAGCAATGCATTATGTGAGGAGTTCTTTTTAAATGGCTCTTTAGATGCCAAAAAGTAGCTCTATTGTCCAGACTTCACTCTAGCAAACTGATTATGAAGCACAAATCTAATTAAAACTAACTCATATCAATCATGTCCGCTTTATATTACACAAATATACTGTTGTGCATTCTTATTTTTCGCGTAATTTTCCCAATTGCAATCAGAGGCAAAAATATGACTTCACTTTGATTAAGGAACAATCTGACAGTAAGTCAGGAATGCTACAGGAAAACACTCAAGACGACGGTGGTGCGATTCGGCCCGATACAAAGTTATTTCCCAATAATAGCACATCCCAAAGTCTTTTATTCCTCTTATACCACAGCAATTTTCCAATGATTGGAATTTTTATTTGTGACAAAAAAAAATACATCATATTGTTTTTTCTTTTATAGCTACGATTAATATTGTGTGGAGCCTATCACAGGGAGCATCGGGTACAAGGCGGGGTACACCCTGGACAGGGTGCCAATCCATTGCAGGGCACACTCACACACACACCCATACACTACGGACAATTTAGACATGCCAGTCAGCCTACCATGCATGTCTTTGGACTGGGGGAGGAAACCAGAGTACCCGGAGGAAACCCCCACAGCACGGGGAGAACATGCAAACTCCGCACACACAAGGCAGCAGTGGGAATTGAACCCCCAACCCTGGGGGTGTGAGGCGAACGTGCATGTGCAAGCTGTTACTATAGAAACTATCATGTATTAGACTGAGCTTACAGAAAGCTTATCAAGCTTATTAGGGGCAGTGGCGCCTTGGCAGTTAAGGCTCTGGGTTACTGATCGGAACGTTGGGGGTTCAATCCCCAGCACTGCCAGGCTGCCACTGTTGGGCCCTTGAGCAAGGGCCTCTTTGCTGCAAGTGCGCTGTATCATGGCTGACCCTGCGCTCTGACCCCAGCTTCCTAACATGCTGGGGTATGCAAAGAAAAGACTTTCACGGTGCATACGTATATGTGATCAATAAAGACTCATTATGAACACCTTCTGAACAATTAGAATCAAGTTACTATGTAATTAGGCAAAATCACTTCTGTTGTACACAGAGTTAACAATATCCCACAGAAATATTCTACAACGAGACGTTCATCGAAACATTTATCCTACACTTATTGATAAGTGATTACACCATGCCTCACCTTTCCACTGTTTTGATGTACAGCCTGATATTTTGGCCAGGTTTACAGCTTTGCAGTGGATTTTTATGATGAACTCAGAATCGATAAGCAAGCACAGCAGCTGGGTTTTACACATTGTGTGGACTGGAAGCAGATCTGGCAACCTGTGGCTGTGCCGTAACTCTCAGGCGCTCAAGTCTCTCTGGTGTGACGTGAGCCATGACGCATGAGGTGTTGCAGGTATTGCTGGGGGGAGTTGGAGGACTGTTATGAAAACAGGTGTTTCTCAAGGGGAGGTAGCTACTTTCTAAACACAGCCTTGCCATTTTTAGCATATTTTTAGCAAAGTGACGTGTCGTTTTCATATAGATTCATTTCAGTCTATATACACGCATATTCTAATAACAAAAGAAAAGGATTTACAGCTAGAAGACATGGTAAGCTACTCTCAGAAAAAAAGGGGTAATAAACTCTGCATTTTCTTGACTTTGTGGTGATACCTTTATACTGTGTGTATATTATATATATTTAACCTGGAAATGTGGATATACATGCATCCTCTATACCACTTTATTCTTTTCAGGGTCACGGGGAAACCTGGAGCCTATCCCAGGGAGCGTCGTGCACGAGGCGGGGTACACCCTGGACAGGGTGCCAATATGTGGATATACAGTACTGTGCAAAAGTTGTAGACACACTATTCTTATTTGTAATAAAAAAAAACTTATATTTTAAGCTGATAAGCTTTCTTATAGATATTTATTTTACGACTTCTAAATTATCAAAATTAAATATTACAGAAAAATGTTTATATGTCAGTAAAGAAAGCAGCGTATTATGTAAGAGACACTTTGCAGACAAAAAAAAAACAAAACACGATGAAGGTTGATGGCTTAAAAATAAGAAGTGAGTGAGACAGTCAAAGTCTCCAGAAGAACCGTGGCTGGTTCTGCAAGAGACTCAAGAAAACTTACAGCTCATTTCCTTATAAAACTGCACTAATTCCACCAGAGATTAGTATTTTTATTCATTTTTGTCACACCAAATATTGTCTGTTTCATTCACTACTGTTTACTGCTCTTTATGTTTTTTTTTTATATACAATGATTTAATTTCATTATTTTGAAGGCATCTTTGCTCTAGAGCATTTCTTTGCATGTGCCTAAAACTATTGCACAGTACTGTATCTGGAAAAAGAAAAGAGTTAAGGTACAATATTACATAGATTTTAGGGTAAAGCTTTAAAAGGTACGCTACACACACCTTTCGAGGTAAAATACTCTTAAACACTTGATGAACCACCCCAGTGACAATGAATGGTACAGCTTAGTAAACATATTTGTATAAATCAAGCTCAGGGTGGTCTAGCAGTAGTACAGCACATGGTACTGCAGTGTAATTGGCAATTTCATTAAGTGAGAAGTGCTTTGGCTCTAATTGATGTCTAAATGGCATCATTATAGAGTGACAGAGTGATGCATGCTCCTCTGCTACCATCTACTGGTTCCCCTTACAGTGGCGGACAGAAAACAGGAAACACTTCTTTCACCAAATGTCATGCAGTAAATATCAGCTGAGACTAATAAATAGGGCAAATGCTTATTGTTAGTGTTTGGGACCAACTTTGCATGCAAAGGCTGCAGTAACACTTGGTTGATTAGCCTATATGAATAAACACATTGATAAATTGTGCTGCTTTGTTGAGCAGTTTATCTAAAGTAATAGAGCACATGATTGTAGTGAAGCAAGTGTTAGTGAAAGGTAGCAGGACATGAAAGAACAGACATTCCAATTTAAACTTGATTTTTGCTGTGATTCTAACCTTTTAACACCACTGTAAAGCCGGGTTTGTGCCAGTGAGGTGGGATGGAATGGGGTGGATTGAGACGGAGTGGGATGGAATAGGATAAAGTGAGATGGAGTAGGATGGAGTGGGGTGGAGTGAAATGGATGGAGTAGGGTGGAATGAGATGGAGTAGGATGGAATAGGATAGGATGGAGTAAGATGGAGTGGGGTGGAGTGGAGTGGAATGGAGTAGGATGGAGTGGGGTGGAGTGAAATGGAATGGCATAGGATTGAGTTGAGTGGAATGGAATGGGATGAAGTAGGATGGAGTAGGATGGAGTAAGATAGGATGGAGTAAGATGGAGTGGGGTGGAGTGGAATGGGATGGAGTAGGATGGCGTGGGGTGGAGTGAAATGGAACGGAGTAGGATTGAGTTGAGTAGAATGGAATGGGATGGAGTAGGATAGGATATAGGATAAAGTGAGATGGAGTAGGATGGAGTTGAGTGGAATGGAGTAGGATGGAGCGAGATGGAGTGAGGTGAACTAGGATGGAGTAGAGTGGATTCAAAAGAAAGAAGAAAAAAAATAAGAAGGGACAGAAAGAAAAATAATCAAAGAATGAGAAAGAACGAAAGAAAGAAAAAGACAAAAATAAAGACAAAGAAAATGAGAAAGAAAGAAAGAAAAAGCTGGAGTTAACATTGCAGAATATAGCATGAATATTGCATTGCTTTGAGATGAGCGAAAAAATTGCCGCGCCTGCTGTAAAATGCCATATTGATGAACATATTGGTGTAAAATGTAAAACAATCATCTAGTCGCTATATGACACAGCTGATGATGAGCTTTATACATTTATTTCTGCAATTATAGTAGAAATTTTAAAAGAAACATTAAAAGAAAACAAACGACTAGCACTGGAAGTTTATCTGAATGATTATTTTGTTGCTAATTGTTTTGGCAAACAAAATTCAGATTGCCAAAATGCATATTTCTACATTTTATATAGTACAGGAATGCAAAAAAAAAAAAAAAAATTATTAAAATCAGATGGAATGTTTTTAATGCATTTAGTCATTCAGTTATCGTTATTTAAGTTGCACAATGCTAACCGACACCTGCCTGCTTTCATTCAATAGCAACAAGAACATTTTAGGATAATGGATAACACAGCAGCACATGTGTTAGGACCTCCTTTCGGTCACCCTCTTCTGTATTTCAGAGCACTCTCTGTCCGTCAGTGGATCGGCTCCTAGCACCATACCTGTCCCGTTCGGATCTACCTGCACACTCATCACACAGCACATATCCACCAGCTCCCTCTGACAGTTCTGTATCCCAGCGTCCACCACACCACGCTTTGCTGGATCCTTCCTTAGAACTTTAGATTCTGCTGCTGAGAAGCCAATCAGATTTGCCAGCAAACTGTCTGATAGATCCACGTCCAGGTATCCAGTCCCGTCTGATATGGTGGCTCTGACTTTCCATTCCCCACCACTGCTGCGCAGGCTCCCCAGCAGAGTGACTATAAAGGCATGCAGCCGCACTACTTGAGTACTATGAGGTGGCCAAACACCAGCCTTCAAAATACAAAGGTAGTTTAGGATTGATGTGTCTGCTTTTTTGCTGCAGTTGTGTGCAGGAACCTGCGATTTGGGCTCATATCTGGCCATCTTTGGTCCTGGGGAAGAGGAATTGTCATCTGAATCAATTTCAATAACTTCAGTTGGATTTGACTCACTGAGGGGAATGCTGGAGGATAAACTAAGGCGATTTGATGCTCGGGGTTGGTTGAGGATTGTTGTGTCAGCTTTTTTGATGTAGTTGTTTGCAGGAACCTGCAATCTGGGCTCATATCTGGCTATCTTTGGTTCTGGGGAAGGGGCGAAGTAGTCGTCTGCATCAGCTTCAATAACTTCAACTGGATTTGCCTCACTGAGGCGAGCTTTGGAAGGTAAACGAAGACGATTTGATGCTTGGGGTTGGTTAAATTGGCTATCTGTTTGTACGTAGTCAGAACATGAAACATCCTGTTGTTTTGTTCCTCCATTTTCCACAGGTCTACTGCTAGGTAGGATTTCAGAATCGGTAGGTGACAACAGATCATCCAATTCCTCCATTGGAATGTCATCAAAGTCCTCTGGACCATTACTGACGTCATCTGGATTGTTGCCCCATTCGTCTCGTAAATGGTTAGAGTCTTCTTGCCAATTGTTGCCAATGTCCTCTGGATATTCCACGAAATCATCCGGAATGTTATTAAAGTCCTCGTCTGGAATATCGGCTCCATCTGTCCCACTCTGTCTAGAAATGGGTGTCGCTTCAAGGGTGCTTAATCTAGAGTTCTCTAAATGACGAGGCTCGTTACTGCTGATCATTTGCAAGTTCAGGCTGCTTGGAATGCTCTCGTATCCGCTGTCCAGGGTTCTCTCAATTCTTGCTCCTTGCCTGACCTCTTGATCTTCTGCTTCTTGCTGATGGTTTTCCTCAGGCAACCCTAAGGTTCTGTAGAGCACCCTGCTCTGAGAATGCACCTCGATCAGCTCCTCTACTTCTCCACCAAGAACCTTCACATTCTCTGGTTTGAGCAGCAGCACCCCCAGACGTACCATCACCATTCCCACCACCTGCAGCTTGGTGCCAGGGGGCAGGTTGGCACTGAGAGCTGGAATAGGTCGGTACTCTATGCCCTCCAGGTTCTGAACACCGTCAGTGAGCTGCAGCATCAGCATTCGAGTAGGCTTCGCCTCCCATGGTTTCTGGGTGGCCTGCGTCACGGCTGTGACTTCATCATTGGAGCAATGAGCGCCGCGGACACGCTGGAGCTGAGAATAGGCCGGCTGGCTAACATCCAGGAGCGAGTCCACCTGGAGGCAGTAGCAGCCGTTCAGTTCCATCTTTTCGGCCTCAGAAATGCCAGCAGGCAGGACGGGATGAGCCAAGTCACGGAGGTCTGTAAGAAGCCACTGGTCCAGAACCTGTTGGTTTAGCTGGGCTTGAGGCAAGGCCACGCCACCTGCCTCCTCCGTTACCCATTCAACACACGCATCCAGCCATGCCTGGGGCACCTGGATGTGCCATGTGGAACGTAGCCAGGCCTGGGTACCACGGTCCACTGGCATCCTCTTCCTGTTCACTGACGCAGCTCTCAGTTCTAAACAAACAGGAAGTAAATCAATAAATGATTCAATAAAGCCCATTTTAGGCTGTGCTCTTTTAGTGGTCATTTAAGATTATTACTTGTCACCCTGTTCGAGATGATCCCAATAAATCTGGAGCCGAGATAACGTATTCTCCACGTACGTAAGAACATACGATGAAGATCCTCCAACGATAGACCTCTGATTAAAGAAAATTAGTACATACTGCTTATCTCATCAATCAAATATTCTTCAAAGTGAGCTTGAGGTATTTAGGATGTTCTCCTGTCCCGTACGTTTCGCGTAATCCTATCCCATCCTCCTATTAGCAAGCGTCGTAGTAGTGCTCACACTCTGAAAATGATCATTGACTGTCTTTTGGTGAGCACATCACGTTACGTGTCCTACGATCGCTAACTTCAACTCATGAGCAAAGAATTTTGCCATCTTGTTTTTTTTCCTCATCAAAATCATAGTGTAAAGCCGGCTTAACGGTCATAAAACATTGGTCTGACCCCAGACATGACATTCAGCAGCCAATGATGATTTTCTTAATATGGATTTTTTTTTTCCAAGTTTCTAAAAACATGAAGAAAGAAGGTTTGAAGATTATGCAATGCTTCAACCATGGTCATTTCCTAGACTGTACAGATATCATCATCATCATCATAGACTAACTGCTGAACCTTTCATTTGAACCAATCTCCCTATGTTTACATGATATCTATATAGAGTACACATGCACATCTCAAATGTGTGACTCTCTCAGATTACCCTCAGTCAATTCAGATCAAAAAAACAAAAATCAACCATACAGTTATCATGATAAAGTGAAGCATTTACAGAAGTGCAATTAGCAATTAGCATTAGATAACCAGTTAAGTAACTCTATTTCTCAGGATATGTATATATATATATATGTTTTAAATACTCACAAAAAAAGACAAGTAGAACAATTTCAGCACTTATGTTGCAAACACTTTCCCAGCAGTGTCTAAATATATATATATATATATATATATATATATATGTATATTTTCCTAAATATTATCTAATATATTGCACTTCTATGTGTCCATAGATAACACCAAGTAGCTTCTAACAAACCCCGGTCGAACAACAGTGCTGAGAATTTAATGGGCGGGATGTTTAAGATTGACAGCTACTCCGTCTAATGAGCATTTTAATCTCCCGCCCTTAGTTCAATTTAGACCTATCAGAGCGCTTCACATTTGGAGGGCTGTGCGTTCATTGGTCTACGCCAAGGCGGGTTTCCACCAAGGTGTTTGTGTGTGCGCGCGGTGTTATTAGAGGAGGAGGACTCTGGACGATAGATTTAAGGTTGGTTGCTGTTTCCTGGTGTGAGTGAAAAAAAAACAAAACAAAACAAAAAAACAAACAAACCAAACCAGCATATGTTGTAATTATTTATTTATTTTAAATACACTGAAAGGTTTGTTGATCGATGTGCACGTTTCTTCAACGCACTTGACTTCGAGTCTCATTCTAGTTCACGAGAACGCGTTAGCATTCATGCTAGCCGCGATGTTCTCGCCTAGCTAGCTACCTAGTCGCTCTGCCGAGGGTTTCATCTTCGTTTACTGGAGAAACATTCCGCTTGTAATACACACGTGTATAGGTATAAATGTAATACTTCAGCTCCATATACAGGACAATAAACCACCGCGTGAGTCTTAAACTCGTTACATTCGAGAAGATTCCTAACAGGCGGAAGTTAGCCAGCTAGCTCGCGAGCTCGGGTTATCTATTGTTGATGTGGTAACGTTAGCAAGGAGCGCTAGCTAGTCCGCCAACGCTAGTTTGTATCGTGTATGCTTGGTATCGATGCACGTTTGTAAAAAGCCGACGTATTTCTGGGTTTCATGCGGCGGGGGTTTCCTTTGATCTTGTTAAATGAGCTAGCATGAATGCTTTGGTGTGAGTGCTCGTTAATGCAGCTGGGTGAGATTAGCCGAGCTCGCGCTGTGTCTGGAAAACACGTATTCGCTACAATGGGGGGAAGACCCTGAAATGCGTGGAGTAAATTTTAAATTATTTCCCCCTGGTCTAATAAACACCCCCAATAACCCCCCCCCCCCAACCTAAACACTGTCTCCACCCCTTCCTTGTTGAATTCTTCTCCAGCTTGTGTTGTGTAATCCTTGTTGCTATGTCTATGGCTTTGGTGTGTTTGCAATCCAGACTCGATTTGATTAACAACATTTTAAAGAGCTGTTTTTGAGCCAAATCTGTTACGATTGTTCGAATGAAACCGATTTGTGTCGATGCAAATCGTTCTCGTTTAAAGCTCGGTAGCTTAATGAAACGCAAGCTCGTGTCCTCTTGAGTCTCACTGTTCGTGTCCCTCTGTATTCTTTTAACCCTCAGATTTACTCAAGCCCAGCGAGGATCTCGGGAGTACGATTCGATAATGGACACGGAAAACGACCAGCAGGAAGAGGAGACTTTCAGCAGTACAGAGAGCAATGGTAACGGTTGGTGGTTGTACGTCTTGAGACCTCAACTTATTAGAAAACGGGTAGTGTAGTTTTCACGTGTCACTTGCAGACCCGGTTAAATATTTCCGCATAGCGGAACTACAGAGCCCGGTAACGTGTGATTGCATCTTTAGTAGTTCAGCTAGGATGGGTTTCTAAACACAAGCCGGTGTGATTTGTGTGGCAGATCTTTTTGTTGGGGGTTATTGTGGAAATTGTTTAGTTGAAGGCAGCTTATAAGACCCAAATGGCACACTTGTATAGCGCTTTCACCCATTCACACTCACACACCAATGGTAGCAGAGCTGTCGTGCAAGGTGCTAACATGGGAGCAACTTGGGGTTCAGTGTTTTGCCCTAGGACACTTCGGCATGTGTAGTCACGTGGGCCGGGAATTGAACCACCAACCCTACGATTAGTGGACAACCCGCTCTACTACCTGAGCCACAGCCGCAACCAGAGACAAGCTCGGATTAGACACATTAGATCAGAAAGGGGAGTGTTTCATAGATGTTAATAGATTGTCTGTGGAACAGCACACCCTACTTTAATACTCTCCTTGAGGTTTCTGTTCCTTCACGCAACCTACAATCGGTTAACGACCGACACCTGGTAGGGTCTACCCAGTGAGGCATGAAGCTTCAAAATGTCTGTCTCTCAATGGTGGAACATAACTCCGACCTCAATCCGGATGGCAGAATCAGTCACTGTTAGGCTTGCTGCGAGAGTCTGTGTTACATGGTGTTCGTCCCCACACCGATTACGTCACTTGCCCACGGCCCACTGCCCCACCGTCGTTTTTCCATTTTTCTAGTAATAAAAATCATTTAGTCCAGGTAGAGAAAGGACGCTAGAATTACAAACCGGTCGCGTCTGCTCAATTCCTCACGAGCCGAATGAGTCAGAGTCGCAGATCAGGTCAGCGGGAGTCAGATATCATTTATCACGAGTGAGGCAAGCTGACTGACAAGACGATGGTGAAAAATTTGTTTTAAAAAGTTCTATGTTTAATATAAGTGAGTTTGTCATCGTACTGTTTTGTTGTTTTTTATTACGAATAATAATGAATCCACCATTCGAGCGATTGCCTGATCTGAATTGCTGCTAATTCGAAAGTGAAATGTGCACGGCTGCACGGGCATTCAGAAGCGATTAACCGGTGGGAAAATTTCCTCACAGTCACGTCCTTAGTCATTTAACTTAACAATAAAAAAAAATATGGTTACAGACCCACTTCTTCCATGAACACTTAACTTACCCCTAAGTTGTCCCCAGTCAATTTAAAACTTGCACTAAACTGGCTCTTACACTTCTACAATGTGCACTTCGCTACTCTAGAACTCCATTAAAAATCTTGCATGGTAGCATTGTGTGTGTTCTCCACTTGATGTCGCTTTGCTTGTATTTCCTCATTTATAATATGATTTGGATAAATGTGTCCGTTAAACTAATAATGTATGTAAATGTAGACTTTAATTTTATTTACCTTCTCTGGTAAAAAAAAAAAAAAACGTTGCTGTAGCATAAACAGAATGTCTAAACTAATCGGTCAAAAGCAGTAAAATGTGATCCACCTCTGAAACACAACCACGTTAGCTATGGACTAATCGCTAAAGTTAGACGTTAAACGTGTTCTGTGGTCGTGAGTCCAAGAGAGCAAAATGTCAGGGTGGAGGGGTTTGGTGTGTCATTAGGTAATCACGGGAGGCTGTGAGCTCATATAGCGGAAGGGGTAGGATGGGGCTTTCCTCGGAGTGTGAACAGCTGTTTGAAAAGATGGAGTTGGCTGGTATTTACATCTCTTTGAGGACACACTTGACCCTCCTTGACAGTTGGTAACTGTCGTATGACAGTGGTGGGTAGGAATTGGCCAAGGCAATAATAATCATCGTCATTCTGAAAGTATTTACTGTGTAAACAAGGAATTGTGTGTGTGTGTGTGTTATATATTGGTTGACATTTCACAAATTTCAGTTTTTATGCACTGAAACTTTTAAGCCCGCACATGCTGTGATGCTTATAGTTTGTGTTTTGTGTATTTCAGGTAAGCGCCCCGCAGAGGATACTGACGATGAGCCAACATACAAGCGCTCGCGAAAATCTGATGACATGGTGGAACTGCGCGTGTTGTTACAGAGCAAAGTGAGCATTCGTACACTGGAACATGACAGGGCGTCGCTTAACTGATCGAATTCTTTCACAAAAGTAGTGTTTTTGGATAACCGCGTGTCCCTCATCCGCAATTTCAGAATGCAGGAGCTGTGATCGGAAAGGGGGGCAAGAACATTAAAGCTCTGCGTAGTGATGTGAGTAAATGACTTTTGTCTTTGTGTCCTGCATGTTCACAATCACACGTACGTAGAAATCTGTAACACTTTTTTTTTCAATGTTTTAAAACTGTAATTTTCTAATCTCTAGCCACCTTTTGTAGACTCTGTGTGATCACCACTGAAACTTGTTTCTCTTTACTGATGAAAGACAAGAAAACCTGTTGACTCATAAAATGTTGTCCTGTTTTTCTCAGTACACGGAAACAACAGGTTAATTCTTGTTCGTGGTATTCGCGCACACACTACAAACACGGTGGATTGAGATTAGTCTTGCGTGTTCCTAAAGCCGGTTTTACACTGTGCGGTTCCGGCGACTTTTTATGATTACTCGTCACGCCGTACAACATGCTCCCTGTAAGAATTCGAAAACGGACCGCGATAACTGCATGTTGGATTAAACACAAAGACGGCTCAGCTACGAACGTACTGACACGGGTTTGTGGCTCTTTAACTAGAAAGCATAGAAGTAGTTCCACGCCGTCATAATTACAAATAATGTCCTGTCATGATTTCACTGCAACGAGACAGAGAAACATTCTGTCTACTGCTGAAATCTTTAAAAAATGCTCTTCTTTTAAATCCCATACGTTTTGTTTCCGTTTCGCCATTGCCACTACTGTGTTTGTAGCCGTCCCATGAGTTTTGTGTAATCCTATGCTGTCCTCCTATTGGTAGATTTTAGACAGGTGTCATAACCAAAGATTATCCTATACAATGTGCGATGGTGCATGTGACTGCGAAATCGGGCTGAATATCGTACAGTGTAAAGCTGGATTAATGTTTTTAAGGGGGGGGGGGCAATAACTTGTATTCTCATCTTTGTTTCCCCTGGTCATTAATTGTAAATATGATGTTTTAGTTTCTAGAGTACTGGGGAAATTCTTAGAATGCTACACGTTGTGGTCATTAGTTGTGTTTTTCATGTGAAATATACTCTTTAACGTTTAATTACAGCAAGCTACATGCTGAAAGTAATTTATAAAGGTCAAAAAACATATTCATTGCTTTCTTCTTGTCCTGTCCTCCATTTTCCTCCAGCAATATCAGAATATGAAATCACACTTGACATTTATTTCCAATTAAAAATTGTACTCCTCTTCCATTCCCTCTCCCCCTTTTTCCTTGTTTTTGTATTTGTTGTTTATTTTTTGGCCAATTCCAATATTCTGGATCGACATGTCCCGCCCACCTGCGTTGCTGCCTGACCTCCTGACTCCCTGGTTGGCCCTGCCCATAATGGCGCCCATTCCTTTTGGGCGCCTTACTTGATTGCTCTGGGTGCTTGGCCCCGCCCCTGCAGTACAATGCCACTGTGTCAGTCCCAGACAGCAGTGGGCCCGAGCGGTACGTGCCACTCAAGATACTCCAACCTCCAAATACTATCCACACTGTTACTGACTATATCAGTACTGTTAATGATGTCCTTCATGTACCAGATAACTCCCTACTGCCATAAACCTCCTCTCATAAATATGGTTAGAGTGATGTCATGACTGTCAATCTTAAGTGCCGTAATGTTATGCAAAGTGCCTGTACTAGTGTCATCTCAGTCCTTTAATGACTCTGACCCCTTTTTTTTCTTTCCGTCCTTAATCGAAAAGACCAGAAGTTGTATTAAAAGTGCTTCATTTGACCTGTTAGAGATTCAGTGAAATATTTACAGAGCACAATATTAACACAAGTTAATTTATTCCTTATGCAAGAATGAGATTTATGATATAAGGGTGATGGAGCAGTACAAAATGCATTAATTATTTCTTTCTTTCTTTGTATTGTGATGTGGTGTTTGGCTTATTTGGAAAGCCTAAAAAAATTACCAGTGATCCATGCCATGCATCCCCTCATCATTCTCTCTGTTTATTTCAAATCCTGTCTCTCATTCCTGTAACACTAAACGACATCTTGCTTCATTTACTCATTACACTTGCATTAGAGTCCTCTTTCTGTCTCTTGTTCCACTCAGTTTCCTGTTTTTTTTTTTTTTTTTTTTTTTTTTTTTTTTTGTGTGCTAAAGCATTTAAGTGCTGCTTTATCATGAAGTGCACACCTCTTCTCCTCCACCCTGCTTTTTCAGGGACCGGAAGGAACCTCACAGCATTATTTCTGTTTTCTTCTTTCCCTGTGGTGCATCACTCCTTTTTATTTTTCTTCTGTGCATGAGGGAGTGCATGACAATATCATTAATACACAGCACAGCTGGCGAAAACTGAGTGCAATGACCCACGAGTACTTGCCACACGTCTAATAATCATTCTCGCTCTCATGTCTTCCTGTGTGACGAATCACAACGGCACACTTCAAAGGATCCTGAGCATCAACGCAGATATCCCGACTGTAGCTGATATCCTGCTGAAGATCATCCCTACACTAGAGGAGGTAAGGGTACCTGTTTTCGTGGCTTATTTGAATAATCGCCATCTGAATTTTGAGATGACACTCTCTCTTGTTTTGGTGTAGTATCAGCATCATAAAGGGGTGGACTTTGATTGTGAGTTGCGGCTGCTGATCCATCAGAGTTTAGCAGGGAGCATCATCGGCGTGAAGGGGGCCAAAATCAAAGAGCTGCGCGAGGTGAGGTTCACAGAGTGAAATTCATACAGACTGACTGAAACTTCCTCAAAGAACTGATTTTACATGTGAATATGGTGTTGTATTATTATACCAGAGCACCCAGACTACCATCAAGCTGTTCCAGGAGTGCTGCCCTCAGTCCACTGACCGCGTGGTGCTGATTGGTGGTAAAGCAGACAGGGTTGTGCAGTGCATTAAGACCATGCTGGAGCTCATTGCTGAGGTAAAACATTTGTGTGCTCAATTACTACATGTCAGCGAAAGCTCTGTTTTGTAATAATTTATTCGTTTCTCTATAGGCGCCCATTAAAGGCCGCGCACAGCCATACGATCCAAACTTTTACGACGAGACGTACGACTATGGTGGCTACACCGTGATGTACGAAGAACGTGGCCGCCGACCAATGGGAGGGGGGTTCCCCTCGCGGGACCGTGGGTTTGATCGCATGCCCCCTCGCTCCGGCCCCCGGGCTCACCACATGCCGCCAAGAGGGAGAGACTACGATGACATGAGTCCGAGACGAGGCCCTCCGCCACCCCAGAGGGGGGGCAGAGGTGGGGCCCGACCCCCGCGCAACATGCCGATGGGACCTCCCCACCATCGCCGAGGGTGAGCGGGCCGCCTATTCAAAATAGCATTCGTTGGGTATTTAGTCACAAGTCAAAGGATTTATGATGTAAGCTTTGTTAACGTTGCATAAAGTTTGCTGACTGTGTGTGTGGCCGTGTGTGTTTACAGTGACGACCAGTATTCCTACAGTTCCCACCGCAGTCACTCGGACGACAGGCGGCAGTAAGTCTCTTCTGCCATGTAGTTTGTTTTTAAGTGCAGCGGAGCATTTCTATGAGCTTTCTACGCTAGCACTACAGCATCTCTTAATCATACCCAGTACACCATTGGCACCTGATACACAAATATGCAGTTTCCCTTAAATGTTGTATTTGATTTCTTTTTCTTCTTTAGTGGGGACAGGAGAGGAAGACCTGGGGATCGCTACGGGGGCAGTATGGTGAGAGCAAATTTGGATATCCTGCATATGATACACAAGAATTATCTAGAATAGATAGATGGATAGGTAGATAGATGGATAGATAGATGGATATGCTTTTAGTGACCAAAGATACTGGGCTTTGCCTAAACTCATGCCAAAGTCTTAATGCCGTTACACCAAAGTCGATAGATCGTCTTCATAGGAAATGTGTTCTCGTAGTCTTTAGTGGACAGATGGTTGGATTGGGACAAAGCAGCCCCCAAGTTGTTACTTGGCAACAGATTTGCTAGTTTCCATAGAGACAGGAAAAAGACTGAAACAGCTGAAGAAGGCATTCATTTGTTAGTTGGCTAAAACTGTGTGTTTTAAGAGCCTTACCATTTCTTTTTTTTTTTTTTTTTCTTTTTCAGAATGACGGTGGCTACGGTAGGTGTCCATTTTATAGCGTTTAGATATTTTTCCTGGAGTTGATGTGGTAATTTCAGTGCGTTTTCAACAGCAAAAAGCACAAAATTTAAGCACCAAAAAAAAAAAACACCTGGAACTGGTACCAACAGAAACATGATTGAGGAGCTAGCAGAACTGCCCATTTCTGTTAATATTACATTTTGCAACCTCATGTATATACAGATAAACACTAAATATGTTTAAACAGAAAATATAATACATGAACAAATACTCTTGTTTTTGATTGTATTGGGTGGGACTTTTAGTGCACTCTTAATGTCCTTGCAATGTAATTAAACACATTTTAGTTTTTGTCCTGTTGTAGATTTCTTGTTAGTCACTGAGCCTTTTTGTCTAATTTTGTTATTGGATTGACAATTAACAACGACTGGATTTGAAATGAACAATAATGCGCTATAATGATAGTCACTTACTATCATCCTTGTGACCATCCTAAATCTAAAAGTTAATCTACCAGCACATCCTCAAGATCTGTTTGATTCCTGTTTAGGCCAGAAGTTGTTGTACACATTTGCTGTAAAGAAATCACCTGTTTTTCTCATGCTGTTTCTCTCTGTCTCTCTTCAAACGAACATTAGACAACAGCTCATCCTGGGATAACTATCATTCTGGTAAGCATTCTATACACTAGATGAGCATGTGCTTCTAACCTGTAGTAATGGTAGGATGTAGGATGGTGCCTTTTGAAGTACCATGGTGACGGTTTTTGGACCTGAATTCCACATGGACGTGGTCTCTGTGGTTGCTGGGACTACGGTTGATGCGATGGCCTGGGGACTGCAATTACCACATGCAGTTTTGCACTCGGGTCTCCTTTAGTGAACAATGGACTAGATCAACAAAGACTTCATGTACATGAACTTTTTTTTACTTTCACACTATCCGTTGTTACCCAGATGAGGACGGGTTCCCTTAAGCATGGTTCCTCTCAAGGTTTCTTCCTCATATCATCTTGGGGAGTTTTTCCTCGCCACCGGCTTGCTCAATATGGTTAAATTCATACACTTAAAATCTGTATCCTGTTTTTTATATTTCTGTAAGGTTGCTTTTGAGACAATGACTGTTGTAAAAAGCACTATACACATAAAATTGAATTGAATGGAATAGTAATAAATAGCTCATCTCTTCCGTGTGTCCTCCAGGTGGAAGAGGTAGCTATAGTGACATGGGAGGTCCTGTCATCACCACGCAAGTGACCATTCCCAAAGATGTGCGTGTTAATACCGATGACCATGTACACATTCCACATTATGTCACAGGCACTTACATGAGGCGCATGTATACATACTAACCCGCTTCTTCATCCGTGTCTGCGTTTCTAGTTGGCTGGATCCATCATCGGAAAGGGAGGCCAGAGGATTAAGCAGATCCGCAGAGAATCTGGCGCGTCGATCAAAATCGACGACCCGCTCCAGGGCTCTGAAGATCGCATCATCACCATCGCTGGCACTCAGGACCAGATTCAGAACGCGCAGTACCTGCTACAGAACAGGCAAGTCCTGTCGGTGTGGTGTTTTTACATTTTCTTTTGAATAGGTGCTGTTCAACAAAAATAGAAATGTCTTTATTTTATTATTATTATTATTATTATTATTAAAATATTTCCGTGGATCCAGGCAGATTTTTACAATTCGTACTGAAAATCTTTTAATTTGATCTATATGGAACTCCTAACAAAGCAATACACCTGGCCATGGCATGTTGAAAGCACTGCATAAAAGCCAGGAATCTGGCACGAGAGATTTTGCATGAGCCTCGCACCAGGGAGCTTCTGACCATGAATAATGTGCACAGCTGGATTCCGCTTGCATCCAAACAGCATCTAATGCAGAAGTCATTGCCTCAACTGTGATGTGCACTTGGATTTAGAAGTGAGCATATTAGTCAGTACTTACCCCTCTATTTGTTCTCCCCTGCAGTGCTCTTCACATCCTGGGACGCCATGACTAACCTGACTCGCCCTCCACCTCTCTCAGGACCTGCCACACCACTCCCATGTGTGAAACCCTGCACCCCCTCCACCCCATTACTCTGCGGCATCTTAGATTTTGTGTGAGATCTTTTCCCGAGCCTTCAGCTTCAGCGGATGAATCGGTTGGGAATGTCCTCCCTGTTATCTAGGATTGAGTTCATATTTTGCTTGGCTTTTTTATTAATTTAAAATAATAATAATAAAAAAATTGGATTTTATTTTCATTTTTTTAAGCACCATGCTTGCAACGCTTCACAGAAAAGCCTGCTGTTCGGTTTTGTGTTGCTTCAACCATCCCAAATCAATCCAGAATGTGTACACACTTTTTTTTTTGTTTTGTTTTGTTTTTTTTTTATAAAGATTTACTGTGTTTTCTTGTATAGAGGTGGGAGGGGGCTTTCTTGTGGTGGTATGGAGAAGATGGTGTGTAAATATCCAGTCATTTATATTCAAAAAAGACGAATTGGTATATGAATCAGAAATCCCATTCTGTCTGTGTGTCGCTCTCCTCTGAAGATCCAGGCTTTACAGATTAATGTTGTAGGTCGTGTATCAGTTTTCTCTCCCCAGTTTATTGCTGGGTTTTAAAACCTGGTATTTATCCAATTTGCTCTACCTCTGGAATTTTTTCATAGGTCTGCCACTCTGAAATGGGGCCCTTTTTTCTTTTTTTCAATTTTTCTTTTTAAATTGAAAATGTGGGTGTGAAGTTCTACTACTTTAGATGTGTTTGTCAGGACAGAACACTGAATTGGGGGTTCTCTCCCTCTTTTTTTTTCTCCCTTTTTTCCTTTTTTCCTTCCTTATTCAAATTGTCTGAGGTTCCTCACCCGAATACATTTGTAGACTGTCATTTGTCGACAATAATAAAAGTTATGCCAGTTTTTTTTTTAATGAAACTTGTGTTTTGTCTTGATGTAGTGCAGGAGCTGTGCTGAAGAATTCTCAACAGTTCATGCCAATTGTATCGTTAAAGGCTGAAACCCAAATCTTTTTCTTTGAACCAGCTCACTACAGAGGGTTTGGAAGCCATTATTCTATACTATGTAGTGCACAAATACTGGGAGTCTTTGGGAATTCAAGATTATATAATTTATATATATATATATATATATCACACACACTATTGAATCCAGATGTTTAACTTCGAGATGGGCAAAATGAGGGGAAATGAATCACGATTGTTGAAGATTTGTCTATGATGTCATTTATCACTATGTATAGGCTTGTACGTCTATATATGACTGATCACTGATACATGATTTTAATATTGAAAACATTTGTTTATAGAAATAAATATTTTATTTTTTATAAAGGTCACTATCCCTGATATTTCAGAAACATGTACTGACATAATTTAGCACAATACAGATATATAATCTTCATCTTGCCCAGTTTTAATTTTTGTGATCTTTCTAATGTGCCTCTAGCTTTGCCAGTTTAAAACTTAAAAGAAGCCATTTTTATTATCCCTATTTTTTTTATGAACATTTTGCAGGTTCTGCAAGGCTTATGTAAACTTATGACCTCAAATGTAGGTGGGTTTTGGGTTTGATATTCTTGAATGATTTTCCTTGAGCCCACGCCCCATGTTCCCGCCCATGTTCACAAAGCTCCGCCTTCAGGCTCTTAGGTGGCCTGTACAGCAGCGGTCCCCAACCTTTTTTTGCGCCACGGACCGGTTTAATATCAGACAATATTTTCACGGACCGGCCTTTAAGGTGTGGCGGATAAATACAACCAAATAAAATGATACGACCGACATAAAAACTGGGGTATTTTAAAAATATAATAATAAACGTGAATCCAATGTGAAATCGCAACTTTATTAGCAGCGTCCTCGTAACATCCTCTCCCCCCCCTAATGCTCTCTGGTCTCTATGGTAAGGTTTCAACGTATCACGTGACCGAGACAAGCGTCTTGACATGCGTCAAGAGTGAGTCGTAGAAGGATGTAACGGAGAGAATCCGGCAATTATGACATCTATTCTACAGCATGTCATGTCAATCAAGCTCCGTTGCACTAGATGGCGCTGTTGATCATGTTCAGCCGCTGAGTAAGGAAGAGAAAAGCGGTGTATTTGTGAATGGATGCACTTCGGACCTTCGGATATTTTGGTGTAGTATATAGTGCGGAAGTGTGCGGTGTCTGCATGCGGTTCCTCATCTCCAAGCTTCTCCAGAACTTCTAGATTTCATTTCGAGGGCTTTTTCTTTTGGGTGCATCGCCGGTCTGTCGGTTTGAGTTTATTTCTGGTGTGTATGCTTTAAAACGGACTTATAATGTAGTTAGTTTGAAAATGATGAATGAATGAGTTATGTTTTCCCTGCTGAAAAAAAACTCCACAATAAAAACCCTCCTAGATTTTGTAATGGTTTTAATGGTTATAATGGAAACTGGAACGGTCCATGTGGGTCTGTACTAGTAATTTGTTGCCTTCTATTGGTGGTATGTTATGTCTAGTGGACACCATTAAGGACCAATTATGGTAATGGTTAACCGCTAATGGTTTGTAATGGTATTTGTAATGGAAACTATTAGAATTTCTATGATTGCTCCTATTGTTTTAGGGTTTTTTTTAAAACCCCCAGGGTTGACGGATGTCCTTGTTACTGATGTGTGTGGAGCACAGTAGGCTGGCTGTAAACGTGAAAGGAAAACTTCCAAACCCTAAATATGGTCTGATCGTTTTATTTCATTGAATTCATCAGCTCGACCTCCACATGGCTTAACTAAATATCCAGGAGTCCAAAAGAGTCCAAGTTCGAAAGAGTCCAAGATTTTGTTCCAAATCTGTCCTGATAGATCGAGTGTCAATGTTAGTTGTTATGCCCGCTTAAGCTTTTTACTTCGAGATAAAATGTTTTCTGAATACATTCATTCATCTTCATTAACCACTTTATCCTGGTCAGGGTGGCGCGTATCCCGGGAACACTGAGCGTGAAGCAGCAATACGGCGTGAACGGGACGCCAAACCATCACTGGACACCACACACACATCCACATGTCTATTTACACCTGGCGGAAGTTTAGTGTAGCCAGATGTTTTAGGAAGGTTGGAGGAAGCAGCGAGACAGGCATGTGAAACTCTACATAGACAGTAACCCCCAGCTCAGGTTTGAACCGCTGCGCCATCGTGCCATCTTTGTGAATACCGATAAGGTTTCGTAACTGCTAGGTATTGTTTGGAGCTGATTTGACTTTGCTGAACATGAATATGATCATCATTTTGGCACAGAATGGAGCAGCCACTGATGCCTCGGGAATCTGGCCAGTATGTGGCAGGGCGGAGCCGGGATGTCTTTGTGGACGAGGAAGGTGTTAAGAAGGTGGCAGAGATGCTCTACATGCTAAGAGACAGCGAGGCTTTCACGGCCACAGGCTGGAAGATGATGAACCCACTTGCTCCCTCTCCGGACACAGATGAAGCCATTAACTGGGTGTTTGTGACCGACACTATGAACTTCTCCTTCTGGCCTGATAGAGAAGACCAGCAGTGTGAAGTGAACTACAGAGGAACTACATATCGTGGCTACATGTCGCTGTGTGCAGCCATCACCAGGGCTATGGACGAGGGTAAATGGTGCTACGGGATGCTCTAAGTGACCATTTGTGCATCTGCTAAGTTACCTTTGACCTTTACCTTGTTGTTTTGACCTCCTTTCCTCATAGGTGTGCCTATCACCGACCCTGCCTACTTCTCCCAGATGAGTGAGGATGACTTGGCGCGTGTCCTTCGGTCAGATAATGACACACCCATGCCCATGCTGAAGGAGCGTCACCAGGCCCTCACTGAGGCTGGCCGTGTGCTCCTGCAGCATGGCGGATCTTTCCGGAGCTTCATAAGCCACGGGCAGAATGATGCTGAGAAAATGGTGCGGTACATTGTGGATAACATACCCTCCTACAAGGACGAGGCCACCTTTGAGGTATACATAAATATTACGACTGTCCTTCTCAGTAACATGACAAGCTACGTTGTTTTTTTTTGTCACTTCAAGAGAGAGAAAAAAAGAGAGGCTGGTGAAGGAATGACTGTATAAATGGATAAAATTGACTAAAGAATTCAAAATTGCCATCGTCTCTGTGATATGAGGAAGTAGACACTTTGTGGTATGCTGTTATTGCAAAATAATCAACTTTGGGGTGGTAACAGTAACTCCATTTTACATGGGACCACATCACACCACCCCATCGTTGATTATTTTCATGGAACAGTACAATACATTTTTATTATTTTTTACATTTCCTGGTTACCATATAAATGTAATGTTGATGAACCAGGGCAAGAGGATTTCCTTCTATAAGAGGGCTCAGATCCTGGTGGCGGATTTCTGGGGGATCATGCAGGCCAGAGGTGAAGGGAACATACCCAACCTGGACTACCTAACCATGTTTGCTGACTACAGAGTGCCACAGGCCCTCGTCTACCTGGAGGCGCTACGGTACTCAGATGCTCTCACGGAGGCACTGAAAAAGGGTAAGGGTGGGTTGTGTTCTATTCTTACCATGACCCAGTTCTTATTTATAAATACCGAGTTCACCATCCTTGAAATAAGCCCTGTCACCCTGAACAATTATCATATTCATCTTTATAATGAACATGTGATCTTCAGTGGCGTCCAATCTTTTATTTTGTAGATAAATTCAGAGTTGACTTTTTTGGTTGAAACTTTTTCCACTGACGTTGATTCACTTTGGTTAACAGTTTCCTAAATTACCCACAATGACGTTCGAGTACTTGTT
The DNA here is from genome assembly GCA_012411365.1 of Ameiurus melas. Classification (NCBI taxonomy): domain Eukaryota; kingdom Metazoa; phylum Chordata; class Actinopteri; order Siluriformes; family Ictaluridae; genus Ameiurus; species Ameiurus melas. The sequence continues at coordinate 5,725,148 of CM022780.1, read as the reverse complement.
GAAAGTGGTGCCATTGGGATTCAGCAGCGCTTTAGTCCTTTAGTCTGTCCAGCTCTCTGACCTTCTCATCTGTACACTCCACTCAAACAGATTGGCTTTGAAAGCTTTAACTTTCATGCTGATACCTCCATACATCAGTATTGTACTTGTCATTTCATACAGCTCTCATTACTGTGACATTGAATGTCGCTGTGGGATTTGAGCCTGGTCTCGAGATGTTTTCTGTATTGACATGGAATTGCCTCTTACTTCACGGCCGTTGAAACAGTCCGTACTAATCAGTATGTGTGTGTCGTATGACTACAGTCCCGGACATACTACATCCACCATGTTGGCATTGTGATGTGACCTTCAACTTTATCATAAACACAAAAATCTTCAAGGGACCACCGGATTAACAACTGCACTAATGGCGAAAGTTAACTGAATTACCAATATAATGTGGGCGGAGTTAACAGGCTGAGGTAAATTAGTTACCATTAGCTTGGCTGGCTAAGGCATGAAGGAGATCACAAAAAGAAGGTTTCAAAAGCTGTGACAACCGTTCTCTTGTTTCAAACTTTAAGAAGTTAACAATTTATTCGGGTATTGTTAAACGAGCCCTGTTTAACCAAGGTTTAATACTTAAAAAGAGCCAACGTGCTTTACTGCTTTTCTCCTACTGTGCAGTACGGTAGCACGCGATTTCGGACGCAGCCGATGTGATTTTCATAATGCTGGGGGCGAGACACTTCCAATTCTAGAGAGCATTTGATTGGACAGAAGATCTGATGACGCTTTGTTAACCATTTGTGCTTCTAAATGCGAATTTTGGACACTAATCTAACATACTCGTACAAAATCTACAAATATTACAATATTCCCTTGACATGGGTTGAAACCTACAATACAATACAAAACAAAACAAACAAAAACACAAAAAAATATAAAGAAAAAATACAATAATAACAAAAATAACAACACTATGTATAACATGTTAGGTGCTTATGCGAGTGTTGTGGAAAATCACCTTAGCTTAAAATAAAATCTCTCAGAGTCCAGGGGTTTAAGATGCCAAAAATTAGACTTTTATCGAAAAATCACAAAAGCCGAGACGTCTGCAGATCATCTGACCGTTTCCGATCATCTCTGCTCAGACTTTTATACAATGCTAAAACAACAATCTCATCCATTGCTCTTCCTGTGAGACCCGGATGTGAAGACTTGAATTTTAAGACCTGGATTTTTGCAGTCTTAGGAAGGTGAATATGTGTGCATTGAATTTTGAATGCTGGAATTTTGTTTTCAATCAAAATATACAAACCCAATGAATTGCAGAGGAAACTAATTCAAGGATTGTTATCGCTGTGGGTTTTTTTTTCTTTTTCAATTTGTGTCAAATTGTTGGGGAGAAAAATTCAAGTATTGTTATTGCGATATGTTTTTATTCAGTGTGTGTAAATCAACATGCCATTTTGCCTTGAGGACATTTGACACTATTATACTTCCATAGGGGTTTCCCATCCCCCCCCCACCCCTTTTGATTATATTTCTGATGCTTCATCACAGTTCATAAAATGTTTCTTCCTCCACATCTAAAGTGTTCAAGCTCAATCAGCTTATTTTTTAAAAAGGTTTTTTATCTAATTCGAATCAAAATGGTAAAAAAAGGATACAGATTAAAACAGAGTATGATTTTTCTGAGAAATAACAGAGCAGCCCTAAAAGATTATACGTATTCAATGATCTCACCAGCTTGACCATAAATGATCAGTTTCTTTGGTTCATATACTAATTTCTCTTTTAATACCGTATACATTGGTCACACATGATTTGAATCTTACTTTTACTTGTCTAACCTTAGCATACTGATTCACTCCATGCTTTCTTTTTAGTATAGAGCATTTGCTTTAAAAAAAATACTAAACGAGCAAATTTGTGTTACTTTAGAGCTGTTTTCTGTTCCCAGGTGAGTTGCTGAGTTCAGGTGAGCGGAGAGAAGTGGAAATCCGTGGCTGTTCAGTCTGGTGTGTGGAGAAAATCAAGAATCACCTGCGGCAGCTTGTGAGGGAGAGAGATGGAAAGAGCTGTGATATTAACTCGGCTCTCATTGACTTTTACCTGTGGCCTTATGCAAAACAACACCATGGAGAGATGGCTCATGTTCCCATACACCACACGCGCTGTATATATTACTGAAAGACGTCTAAAAAAAAAAAAAAAAAAAATATTTTAAACAAAGACCTGACTTTTTTTAAAAATTATATAAAAATTATATAATATGTGTTTGTTGTTTTTTGTTTGTTTTTTTTTTTTTTTTGGTTTTTTGCCCTCCCCCTTGGGGGGGGGGGGGGTTTGTGGCCGCCCCCCGCGTTGGGGGGGGTGTGTTTGGGGTGTGTGGGGGTGGTTTGTGGTGTTTTTGTTTTTGTCCCTTTGCGTTCCCCCCCCAAGCAGTCCTGCCGCCCCCTTCCTCTTTTCCTTGTTTTTTTTTTTTTTTTTTTTTTTTTTTTTTTTTTTTTTTTTTTTTTTTTGTGCGGTGTATTGGCACCCTGTCCAGGGTGTCCCCTGCCTTGTGCTCTGTGCTCCCTGAGATAGGCTCCAGGTTCCCCTGTGACCCTGTAGGGTAAGCGGTATAGAAGGTACATAGATGGATATGGATGGTTGAATAGAACTGTGAGGTAAATGAAAGCACTTCGCGTGCGCTGTGTACGTTTTTCGAAACGCGTTACTATTAAAGTGTCCCTCTCCGGCTGCCATAGAGACTGTTGCAGACAGTAAAACCTACAGCGGTTGTACACGACTTCAGGAGGTGAAAGTTTATTTATATTAGGTTCTAGTGGACATAAGGTGTGTCTGGGAAGCATTTGTGATAAATTACGAGAAAAACGTTAACGCTAGTTTGTTTGTATTTACTTTTTAGGAATGCTGAATTCTTTATATAAAAAAAGTAGTGACGCGGTGAGCTAATTGCTAGCTAGCTAATAACGCCCAACAATATTACCGTTACTAGCAGTGCGTGTTTTGTTTTATTTAAATTTAAATACGAAACACGCTCTTGTTTTCAAAGCGTGTTTTGTTGCTGCACTAAGGTTTATTAATCGTAAAGGACTTAATGAGGGGGTTTTATAGTCGCATTGTGTTCAGCAATTTTATCGAAGCTGTAATGGTACACGTCATGACTGTGCGCAGCCTGGCCGATTTCTCATCCTGGCCATGACGTCATCTTTCCTCGTCGGTTTGAAGCCTTGGCACGAATCGGGCAGGTTTCAGGTCTTTCACCTCTTTTGTTTCAGACACATCGCAGCAGACGTTCTGTGTTCCCGCTCCAGCATGGCATCTGCGTTGATCTCAGTCCCGACTACAGCGTCGCGCTTCGCCCTGCTGCAGGTGGACTCGGACTCGGACAGCGACTCCGACACGGGGAAAGCCAAGTCCTCTCGAGAAACCGGCAAATCCTCACGATCTGGGAAATCCGCCGGCGCCAAGAGCAATCAGAGCACTGACAAAAAGAAAGACAAGAAGAAAAAGAAGAAGGAGCAGCAGCAAAGTGAAACCAATGAGGTGACTAGAGGAAAGGTCCAGTCCCTGAAACACGTTAAAACTGTGCTTATATTGGGGTGCGTGTGCGTGATCTGTTCAGGAATTATGTGGTGAAGTGTTTGGTTGATGGTATATTTCCATTATTCCTGTCAGAAGTTTGCTGATGTCGAAGGGAGACGTTAGGTGTGTTAACCTCAATCACCTTCCTAGTTTAATAGGTTGTGAATCTCATGTACACAAGTTCGGGCATTGGTTATAAGCACCCTGGCTCACTATGCCTTGAGACACTCGGTACGTTTACCTGGACGACGATATTCCGTTATTAAGACGATACTCTGATTAAGATACTAGCATGTAAACAGTGATTATTGTTGACCTTAATCCGGGTAAAGTCCTACTCGAAGTAAACACAAATGGAATTAAGACGTGTGGAGTATTACTGTTTTAGTCACTTTAACGACGTGCGTTACAGACATGTACACACCTTAATCACACTATTAACATCGTGTGGGAGTTTTCACTGCATTGTGCGACAGGACACGTATACACACCGCAGTGCTCAACCGTTTGACGTCTGCGCCCCAAACCGCGTACTTACCTACTATATAGTAGAAGAAATATATGTATTACGGCTACTATACAGTAGGTAAGTACACGGTTTGGGACGCAGCCCACGGCTTCAAGCAGTCGTCTATTTGCATGTACGGCATGACAAATAATTAACTGCACTTGAAGCTTTTGTAAAATTTTAAATGGAACACCCGAAACTATACGGTACCATAACGAAGACGAATTGTATGTTGATACGTGAAATTCAGGAGGGAACGTCGGATGGCGTGGCGTCAGGACGTAATGTGTGCCGTTAATCGATTTATGTTCTATAACATGAAAAACAGGAACATGAAAGGAGTATTATAAAAGCAACTCATGTAAACACCTTAATCAGAATGTTGTCTTATTCATAATAAGGTCAATAATTAGATTACTACCTTCCATGTAAACGTAGTCACTGATGACTCAATTTCCGGTGATATGACTCGTGTTATGAATTGTCACCACTGGCGTTTATAAACAGCAGGCAGGACCGATATCTTTCTGACATTGTTATATAAATTTGTTAGCTCAATCACACGTTTCTGTCATGGGACATGGATCAAGCAGGGTTGTAGGCTAGCTCGTTAAAAACACAAGTCGTTAGACTCAAACAAACCGTATACAGAACGTCAAATAAAATAAAAAAAATAGCACAAACGTAAGTAATCAGTTGAGAGCCGCAACAACGATAACAAGCTCCTTACGTTTGTAAACGAAGTTGGCTGAGAGTTCGTCCCCCATTTTCTTGTGAGCTGAGAGGCTTTGTGAAATACTATGTCATTTCCAGTAAGGAAACAATGAGCATAGATGCTCCCTGTTTTTTTTATTTTTTTTTATGGTGCATTCTGGGATTCTTTTAACGAGCAAACGTTTCAGTGCACTGGAGACAGAGATCCCTCTGAGACAGCCCTTAAAATGGCCGACGCCCTGATTACTGAACTAGGGAGCTGATTTGAGATGCACCCGTAGTTATTTGGGACCATCTGCATAAGTGTTGGGCAGTGGGATTCTTTGCTGTAGGGATTCTCGAATGTATTTTCTCAAGCCTGTTCAGATATCACACACATTTATATACTAATAATAAAATCACAGCGTACCATTAAAGTGGCCAGTGGAGTTGCCCTAGGTATTTTAGGTGTTCAGGATTTTTGATTCGTGGTGTATGTCCATCAGTTTGTTGCTTCTTGACAGTAGTGTCTCAGTGGTTCAGGTATTGGGATATCAGGCTACTAATCGTAGGGTCGAGAGTTTAAAACCTAGTGCCACCAAGATACCACTTGATCAAAGCTGTTGACTCTGAACTGCTCAGAAGTATTCCATCTCATGTCTCAGATCAATCGTGAGTCAATCACGTACAAAAACTCAGCCATTTCTTCTGCTTTTGTTATCGGCCAGTAATCTTAGTGACGGTTTCTTTACCATAACTTATGCAATGTTTTAAGCGATCACTTACAAGGATTTATAATGATTTAACTTAAGGAAATCCTTGAACTCTAGTAGCACTTAAGGTTTTATTGTTCCAAACAATTGTTTTATGAAACAAGCATTCTTAAGTTCTGCTACCTGTATGCTTTAGAGGATGGGTTATGTTCACAGCTGGTTGCGTTTGCTGACCCACTGTTTGGATTTGTTTTTGCTCTGCGTTTGCAGCTCAGGAACCTCGCCTTTAAGAAGCTGCCTCAAAAATCCTCAGCGCCTCCATCAACCCTGACTCTGCAGGGTTTAGCCAGTGAGCTGCTTAATTCCGCTGATCGCACCTCTGCCCCCCAGGAAAGCTGGCAGGAGTGGAAACAGAGAGATGAGCGGGTAAAAACATCTGATGAACTTTAGACTCTGACTCTGTTTCTCCCTGTGCTTGTCTAGCTCAGGTGATGTATTTCTTTCACTGTATATGTGTTTGTAGCTGACCAGCGAGTTGTACGAAGCAGACCTGGAAAAGGCCTTAATGCTGAGTAAACTAGAGTTTGAGGAACAGAAAAAGGTAACGCATGCTTCTGCCTCACGCACAACCACACGCGTATATATATACAGTGGGGGAAATAAGTATTGAACGCATCAACATTTTTTTCAGTAAATATATTACCAGTGAGGTTATTCACAAGAAATTTTCAACAGTCATCAATATTAACTCCAGAAATCTGCAAATATAAAGAATTCACAACATTAAAGTCCATAAATAAAGTGGAATGACACAGGAAAAAAGTATTGAACACGCTAAGAAAATTGCAGTTGCAATCCATAAGTAATTAACCCTATCTGTGCAAATTAATATCAGCTGGGTTAGTAAATTGATGGTCTATAAAAAGGCTTTTCGTTACCGAGGTGTCACACAAGAAACATCTCATGATGGGTAAACGCAAAGAGCTCTCCCAAGACCTTCTCAACCTTATTGTTGCGAAACATATTGATGGAATCGGGTACAGAAGTATTTCAAAACTTCTGAATCTTCCATTAAGCACCAATGGAGCCGTTATTCTCAAGTGGAAGCAACATCATCCAGCCACGCACAGGAGCTCCTCATAAGATTTCTGAGCAGGTAGACCAGGGAATAGTCAGAAGAGTAGCCCAAGAGCCAAGGACCACTCGGAAAGAGCTCCAGAAACACTTGGCGGCAGCAGGCACCATCGTCACAGAGAAAATAATAGGCAATGCACTCCACTGCTCATGCTCACCCCACAAGACTCCATTACTAGAGAAAAGGCATCTCCAAACTCGTTTAAAGTTTGCTACAAGGCATTTGTACAAGTCTATGAAGTGCATTCTGGTCAGACGAGATCAAAATTGAACTTTTTGGCTGTCATACTACTTACCATGTTTGGAGAAGAAATGGCACGGCACATCACCCTTAAATGGAATCATCATGGTGTGGGGCTGCTTTTCATCGCATTCTACTGGCCGTCTTCATATAATTGAAGGAACGATGAATGGAGCCCTTTATCAGGCAATTCTTGAAAAGAATGCTGCCATCCACCAGGATGATGATGAGATGTGGGCGGAGCTTCCAGCAGGACAATGATCCAAATCATACAGCAAAGGACACTCTGGTCTCGGAGAAGGGAAACCAAGTTGTTAGGATGGCCCAGTCAATCACCTGACTTAAATCCAATTAAACAAGGTTTAAAGACAATATGTTTAGAATAATGGACCAAATCACACCTGAATACCACGGCTGATTAATTTCTTCATACAGGAAGCGTCTTGAAGCTGTCATTACAAACAAAGGCTTCTCCACTAAGCATTAAATAATTTTCAGTTAGTGTGTACTGTACTTTTTTTTTCTTCTTATGTGCAGATTTCTTGAGTTAATACTGATGTCTGGTGAAAATTTCATGTGAATAACCTCATTGGAAATATATTTACTGAAACAATTTGACACATTCAATATTTATTTCCCCCACTGTAGATATATATATCTCGGGGTGTCTGCGGGTCCTTAAAAAAGTCTTAAAATGTCTTCAATATAAGGCCTTTATTAGCATTAAAATGTCTTAAACTCACGTTTCAAAGGTCTTAAAAATGCAACCCAACCGATACCATAAAGAAGACTTGGATTTTATTTTGGCTCGTTGCTGTTTGAGATGGTAAAGCCGTGTGACCGTGTTGCACTCGGAGTGCGTGCGGCTCATCAGTGATTTAAAGCGGCTCTGTTCACAGTATACGCCGCTCCACACCAACTTCATCTCTGCCTGTGTGTGTGTGTGTATATGCATGTATGTATGTGTGTGTGTGTGTATATATATGTGTGTGTGTGTGTCTATATATATATATATATATATATATATATATATATATATATATATATATATTTGTTTATTCCTGTTTTGGAAATCATTCTTTCCAAATGGTATTGCAAAAAGGACCTTTGCTCCGGCCTCCTATATACCTCTATAGAGTTTTACCCTGCTATACTTTACTTAAACCCAGAAATGGATGTATATGCATGAACACAATCCATCCTAGCTGATGTATCGTGTAGCATAATTGAAGTGATATCCAGGTCTTAAAATCTTTCGGAAATGTCTTGAATATTATATGAAGAAGTATTCAGTTTGATGTGCTGATGCCTGCACACACCCTATATATATATATATATATATATATATAAAATAAATGATGTTACTTATATTCCTTACTTGTAAAGTGACTTGGGGATAAATTACGCAAGACTTTCAGCTATTTATTTATTTAGCACCGAATACACTCTTTATACCAAATACAAGGAATTGTTTGATGCAGAGCGCCTCGTGGAACTTGTCGCTCGGTCACTGTCTCTCTACTCACTTACTCATTCACTTTTTCCCCCTCGGTCACACATTCCTTCCCTCACTCACACACCAGTAAATAAATGTCAAAGCAGCACACCACATATGATGAATCAGTACACATGTAGTGGTGCACAATTTTGGCCTTATTTAGTAGTAGTTGTTCCTGACTAAAACAGCATTTTGTATGTTGTATTTATGGGCTCGAGTCAGCATTTTGAACACTTTCATTTGTTTTAGTGGCAAAAAAAACTAAACCAACCTCATACGAGTGTGTTAACAGTATATTTTCGACATATTTATAAACCCAGATTTTGGATTGGCCGAAAGTTTTCATTGTGTTTCTCAGCCTGTTTTTGCCAAGCTGTCAGCTAGGACATTCATATATATAATGAATAGAAATTGGGACTTGTTTGTGTCTTGTTTATTTAACTGCAGAGGGTACAAAATTAAATCTGTTTTGTATTTATTAAAATATTAAATTTTTTTAAAATGTATTTTTTCCATATGTAAATACAGAAGTAGATTTCTGGCTTTGATTAGTTGACAACTCTGTGTGCAGGATCCTGTGAGCGCCGAGACCGCATCGCCCAAAGCCAAAGGAGGAGGGAAGAAAGAGAAGAAAAAGAACCAGCAGGGGAAAGACAAACGCATCACGGTGTCTCTGAAAGACTTTCAGCAGGAGGGAAACATGGGTGAGCGTGAGGTTTTCTTTTTCCTTTCTTCGTATTTGTGTACGTATGACCGAGAGAAATGGAGAGAGAAATACTAACCGAGCCTTTCTATTGCAGATCCGCCGAGTAAGAGGCCAGAGAGAGAGGTGAGTTTCAGTATAGTTAGATCCAAGGACGGGAATTGATTTTTAAAATATCACTGGTGTGACAAAATCTAATTAAATATCCGTTGTTAAGAATCAAGATCGAGATTCATACATACAAAAGATGAGTCTTGTAATGAACCCTGATTTAAGATGTATAGTTTTTATAGTGCGAATGAAGATAACGTCACTGTACTGATGAATCTGTGCGGCTTGTGTAAAGCAGACGTAGTGATGTGTGTGCAGTTCTGCTTCGAGGTATTTCTTATCAGTCAGTATTTTCTCTCTCTCTCTCCCCAACTCTCCTCTCTCCACTTTATCAGGAGCCAAAGCCTGCACACACAGCAGTACAGGAAAAGCGATTCTTTAACCAACTAGAGGACGACGTAAACCGAATCGTGCAGAGGGACAAGCGCCGAGAGCAGTTCAGCTGCAGCGCCGGTCAAGAGGTTAACACCTCCTCTGAACAAGAACAGGTCAGAGACAGGGTCAGGTGTTCATGAAACTTCAAAGCACTTGAGATCTTAACTCACAAGTCAGAGATGAGTGTTTGTAGAAGTGCTGTGCAGAGATTCACCTGCTCTTACTGCTCCCGGTTACTATGTGACTCATACGTTTAAGCCTCACACACACACACACACACACACACACACACACACACACAATGTTGTTGATTTTAATATTATTCATTGAAATTGTGCAGAGGTGCTAAACTGTACAGTTTAGCTATATAATGTACAATTTTCTACTGCGTTACAGATATATATTTGAGACAGAAATGTGAATAACATTCACCCTGTGGAAAAGCCTGTTCACTCGGGGTATAATAAATACACATTGGGTTCGAGTAGCGAATACTTTACAACTCTCTTTGCATCAATTTTCTCCTAGTGAACTTTGAGCTATTGGTGAGCTAGCGGTACACAAAGCCTTGATCTTGTGATCCAATAGAAAAAAGAAAGCAGGGTTGTGGTGTTTTCGGTCAGTAAAAGAAGGAGGAGTATTTTTTTTTTTTGCTATCACTGCTTCCACACACAGAGTTATGTCACAGACATATGCTAAGGTTTTTGTGGTGAGATTATTTTTTTCCCCCCCACCCTCTCTTGCTTTCTCTCTCTCTCTCTCTCTCTCTCTCTCTCAGTATATTAACACGCTCTTTCTCATTCCTCCTCTCAGGATGTAAGAACTGAACAGTTAAAGTTTGAGCTGGAAAAGAAAGACCGGGAAATAGAGAAACTGAAGAAGACCATTTCTCAGTGGGAGGTAAGATCACCGCGATAACCCCTGACTCAAGCTGGTTAGAACGTGGAGCAAGCAAACACAATAAAATACTGACATTTTTTGTTTTGTCTCCTCCCCCAGGAGAGATATAAAGAAGTGAAGGCAAGAAATGGCCAGTTACTCAAGATGCTGCAACAGGGAGAGAGTAAGTACACCATCCACACCAACACACTCAATCATATTACACGGCGCTTGCAGGATGGGAAGAATTGTATATTAAATCGCACCGGCTCCAGCAAACCTTTCTAATGCGTTTACACGTCAATAACTGCCTCATTCAGTGAAAGACAAAGCGGAAATCTTGCAGCAAGTAGAGGAGCTTCTGAACATAAAAGAGGAGCTGACAAAACAGGTATGTGTGCTTTAATTCATAACATTTTGGAGTCAGGAATGAGTTCTGAGGTGTGTTCTGTTGTATGAAGTGGGATGAATCTTTGAAGATGGTTAGCTGACCGTGTCCGAGGAGTAATAAAATCTACGTTCCGTTTGGTTTCCTTTGTTCAGGTGACGTTACTGCATGCATCGTTAGAACAGGAGAGGTCAAAGGTGAAGGGATTACAGTCAGAACAACCGAAACATCAAGTAAGTACCGTGTTAATCAGTGTCAAATCAGTCCACCACTGCAGAAGTGCTATCTAATGATGCTTTTTCCACCGCACATTCAGAATCGAGACAAGCTGGGGTTTTTTTTTCTTTCCACAGACAACAATAAGAGCAACTGCATCATCAGAAGGAAGTGCTACTAGGATTTCATTTAGTTCATTTGTCTCGTTGGCTTTTTTATAACCTGCTAATATTATTGTATTTGCACACAAATTTGGATGTTTCGTTACCAAAGGGACTCTACACAAGAAAGAGCTCCCATTTCCAGTGTAATATCTGTTCTCGGATCATTTATGATTTACATCTAAAAGAGCTTGGGTGAAGGTTAATGGCAGGAAATTCTGCTAAATACCAGGAGGTTTTAGGCCAAACCCCCAGGTTGCCTCTGCCAAGAGGTTATGAGCTTGGCTGTGCATAGATGTTTGACGACTTGTGAAATGTTAGAGTAGACTGAACGTAAAATCAACGTCTTTTTCTCCATTCGAATTGCCTTTAGAGGGTTTAGGTGAAGTTTAATGGCATGATATCTGCCCAACATCTGGTTGCCTCTGACAGGAGGTTACGAGGTTGCTTGAAGTGAAAATGCAGTCATGCAGCGTATGACCGTAATATAAACAGCACATGGACTATAGATATAAAGCTTTACACGATTAACACAGGAAAATGTTCTCAGGGGATTTATTTATTTAACGATTTTCCCCCACTGATATGTTGAAAGAGAAACATGATTATTTGGACGAATATTGTGTATTTTTTTTAATTATTTTATTTTATTTATTTATTTATTTTTTATACTTTCAGTAAACACATCCGGTACATGGACTAATGCTTTATTCTCTTCCTCCTCAGACTAACCGGAAGGGCAAGAAGGCACCAGAGGGAGATTTATGAAGACCTGATATGGACCTGAACGAACGGTTTTATTCCTCCCACTTCTCCAGCACTGACACACACTCCACTCGCTCGTCTCATCTCATCTCATCTCATATCACACATACGTACTTCTTCCTGTCCCTCATGGCTGCAGTCTTAGTTGCTTCATAACTTCTATGTGGGTAAAAGTTGCCCTTGTGTGCTGCTAGATTTATAAATCCTCTTTCAGTATTGTTATTTTTGAAATGTGGATTCAGTATTTCAATATTTGCTTGGTATTTTGAGTGATTGATATGCAGTGGCTGGTGGATATGATGTGATTTCAGCAGGGTTGAGTTTCCCAGAAGTATTACGAACTGCTGACATTCACGTCGTGCTATTATAAATGCTGTCACTGAGCAGGATTTATAGTGTCGTAGACAAAACTGGACCCAGGATCCATCCTGAGCCACGAGCAGGACTGAAATCAGTATGAATGGGCAACTTTTACTAACACAATTTAAAGTCTCGTGTCATTTCGTGTTGGATGGTCTGCCAGCTGCTGGTGAAAAAGTGCCACGGCATTTCATCCACAAAGCGAACCATCCACTTTACTATGTACTTCACTACGAGCAGAAGGGTGTACTTTTGAGTTCTTTTTAATAAAGACGCCAATCTACTTTTTCAAAGAATAATCAATGATCGTTTTGAGTGTCTTTTTATTCACGAGCTGGGTTGATTGAATCGGAGTTCTTTGTTTTTTCATGGCGCCTGTTCATCAGAGCCAAATGTCTATTATACTGTAGTACACTGTAAGAAGCACTGACAGCCGTACTGAGCAAACAACAACGTTTTGTCATCTTTCAACATTGGGAAAGCTGAAAAACAGAAAAAGAGACGTGGTTGTTACACTCATACCAAACAAGTGAGGTAATGGACAACAATATATTAGCATTTACGATACTAATTGTAACCCTATTCGGCATTTGAAGATGCTTTAGAGTGTTTTGGAGAAGGTTAATACCATGAATTATTTAATTAGAAATATTGAAAAAACAAATACATGTATAAAAAAAAATATCAACATGAGCATCTTCAGTGCAGACGCCCTTTTTGCCTAGACTTTCCAGAAATGTATTCTTGGCATTTTCTCCACCGATTTCTTGAGGAGTCCCCCTGAGATGCTTTTTAAACAGTATTAAAGGAGTTCCCACCTACGCTGGACTCTTAGTGGTAGCTTTTTTTTTATTGGAATATTCCAGTAAGGTTTTTTAATGATAGAAATGAATACGTCAGCACGATTATATTTTTGCCTACAACACCGATTTCAAACATTTAATCATACACCTTCAGATCAAAAGCTTTTTAAGATCCTGAGAAACACTTCAGTGTTTCGAAACTTTTGAACTGTAGTGTGTGTGTGTGTGTGTGTGTGTGTGTGTGGGGGGGGGGGTGCATTGATATCTTGCTTTAAATGTTTAGGGTTTAACCTAATAATCAGAGAATAAATCAAAGAAAAATTCAGTAGATAAAGGGTGTGTGAGTGTGTATGTGATTGTGCCCTGTGATGGACTGCCACTCTGTCCAGGGTGTACCCCGCCTTATGCCTGATGCTCCCTGGGATAAGCTCCAGGTTCCCCGCGCGCGACCCTGAAGAAGGAGTAAGCGGTAGAAGGTGGGTGGATGGATGATTTCATGTTCCCTGCACGAGGACAAAAGTCCAGTGCCATTGTAATTGCAGTCTCTCTTAAACAATAATCCCTGATATGTGCAGGGAACTGTCACAGTTTTGAAATGTGTTTGGGGGGGAAAATTGTCCACATGATGTCACATCTGTAATGGCGAGAATCTAATTTATCTGAAATATACACAACAGGAGTCGGTTGTATGTATATCAACACTGCTCTGGAAAGTCACGTGACCAGACGACCGCGCTGTCGGTGATGCAGCTCTGGTGCACGCGGGCATGTAAAAATACAAGTTTGATAACAATTTGCTCTTTTTACAACTGAAACCTAAACAGCACTGAGATCGAGCGATGATGTGGAAAACACGAGGACAGACATTTTTCTTACTACAGAAAAAAGCTCACAGCTCTTTTCATTATCGCTTTATTCTGGACTCGGGACACGTACGTCAACAGAAAGAGTTGCCAGGTTGGAGATTTATAAACCGGTTGCTTGCCTAGCGCTATTTAAACTCCATTTGAATGACAATATATGTCCTTAAATATAAGGAGAAGTGAACACTACTGTACACGTACAATACAACTGGAACGTAGTAGCTAGTGAGATGTGTTAAAATGACGGAGGTGTATTTTAATCGCATCCAATCTGGCAACCCAGATAGGAGGAGAGAGAATGCGAGAGAACCAGAGAGAGAGAGAGAGAAAGGGGGGATTTGTAGATTTGCTCACAGCATTATGAGCAGCAGTGTTTGAGCATCACAGAACCTACAGCACTCCTGAGCGCGAGTGCACCGTGATCATTACCGAGCGCGCAGCTTGTGCACGCGCTGCCTGTGCGCATGAGAGGCGCCGAGGCCCCGGTTTCCGGCATGTAGGATCCAGAACCATGAAAATGCTGCGCCTCCGGAGCTCGAGCGTGTCCTCGCTCAGCCGGGAGATCCACTGCACCGTGCGCCTGCTGGACGACTCGGAGATCGCCTGCAGCATCCAGGTACGAGCGAACCGAGGAGACGCCATGGTCATGTTTATCATCCTGCATGTTAGATGTGTTTCCTGCACGTGTTTGGAGATGACTGTGGGGTTCCGAGCTGCTTCACAATGACAATCTGTTATCGGATATTATTGGATACAAGCTTAGAATGAAAATAATCCAACAGTAATCAGGCATGAGTAGAATAAAAGATGCTGCTTCCACATGCTCTGTAAGTGGGTTTAGGTGGGTCTACCAGGTATCTCACATCACAGTCATGTCACCAGCTACTTTGTTGTTGTTGATGTTTTTGTTTGTTTGAATCTTTTTACATCACAGATTTTAGTGTTAATTATAAAATAACTTCCACACACCTCTTCAGCACAGAATGGCTGCAGTTCTTTAACATTATTGAAATGTTTACAATACTATTTGGTCTATTATAATGTAGATCTTTCTATTCCTGAATGGTCCAAGCTGACATTGTTATTCTGTGTTGTTTTGTTGTTGTTATTGTTATTGAGCTCTGGATTCAACATTAAACCCATTCCGTTCAAGTGGCCAATCAGACCGGTTCATAAGTGTAAGAACTCAACGGTCAATATGAGGATATACAGTGCTACTGTTAAGAACCACCGATCCAATGCATTCTCTGGTTTCACTGGTTCATTTGCTATAAACAACCTGTATTGGATTCTCCAGTCTCGTCTTGGAACATCTGGTTTCACTATTAGGAGGGAAAAAAGGGTGAAGTACGTCACGTCATGAAGGCTGGATAGGCATATTCCTATGACGGAACACCACTGAACTTGTGTGAAGTGTTTTGGTAAACAAAAACAAAAAGTTACTTTCCAAACTCAACCAACATACTGAGATCAAACTATAAATCCTTAATACAGCTAATGACCAGAGACAATGAAGCACCCAGTGTTTCAGGGGAACGTTGCTAATGCATGCTTTAAAAAGTCGCCAGATGATGCCATAGGCTAATTTGCATATTCACTGTATCGTCAAGATCATTTGCATATCAAAATGTGTTGCGTGGAGAAGATTTTCTGAAGACACTTCGAAATAGAAAACACTAGAACGTAACATTTCTTATAGAAAAAGAGGAATTTTTTTGGACATATCATAACCAAATTATTAATAGTGAGTATTCAGGGGGAAAGGCTTAAGGAAACTGTTACGGATGGAATAGCTAATTTTTACCATTTGTAAGTATCGGGAAGAAGAGACGTTAAAACAAAAACGAAGTAGTGTGTGGGTGCAACAAACAATAGTGATCAGTGTTTGGGAACATTGATGATCAGTGATTAGTCATTGAGGACAGTGATGATCATTGGTTGGTTGTTTGAAACAATGGCAGTCAGTGATTGGTTGTTGGGAACAATGGTGCTCAGTGATTGGTTGTTGGGAACAATGGTGCTCAGTGATTGGTTGTTGGGAACAATGGTGCTTAGTTATTGGTCACTGGGAACAATGTTACTCAGTGATTGGTTGTAGGGAAAAATGGTGGTCAGTGATTGGTTGTTGGGAACAATGGTGCTTAGTTATTGGTCACTGGGAACAATGGTACTCAGTGATTGGTTGTAGGGAACAATGGTGATCAGTGATTGGTTGTTGGGTGCGATGCTGATCAGTGATTGGTAGTAAGAATAAAATCCTTACTATGATCACAGGCACATTTTTCCCCTCTAAACTCTCATCCAATATTAATAAAAGCATATCTAATAATACAAGGGTGATATACAGTTGTTCACGTCAGCATCTCCAGTGTTTGATAATATTCATCAGTAACATGAGGAATGGACGAGCAGAATCAGATAAGGGAGTGGCAACGTTCTGATGAAAGAACTACGTAACTTTTTTGATGTGTTTGTGGTCCTTTTTGCAGCTCTTCTTTTTCATCTTTCTGAGAAGTTCTTTCAAAATCTCTTTTTTTTTCATGTGACCTTAACGGTGCGTCCACACTGTCATTCCGACTCTTGTGTTTTTTGCATTTTGCTGTTAAAAGTGGAACCTTTTTGTTTCAGACTAATGAATTTTTCAGACCACCAAAAAGCCATAATGGTTTCTTGTCCTGTGATGGATTTCTGCTGCATATTTTATGACTATCCATGCTGTGTTCTTCTCCATCGGTTTCCTTTTCCCACGATCTGATCTAATAGTCTCCGTCGTACCCTCTGTACCTTTAATACACTTTTCTAAGCTGAACACTGTGTATGTAATCCTGCTAGTCAAAGGGAGGCATTGTGTGTTAGTCCTCCTGTTTGGGAAGGGAAACAGTGAGAAAAGGTGTTGAATTACGTTAAGCATCTTTGTTAACAGTGTTCTTCTAGTGCAGTTTTCAATTTTTATTTTATTTTTTTTACAATTTTGAAACAATATAATGGACCATTTTATTAGTTCAATGTTAACCTGAGATAAATTCAACACTTTGTTCAGTACTTTATATGCGTGCAGGTCGCTTGCTTTTATGCTGCTATTGTGGCCTTTAGGGCATTTTGCTGAGTCTGTAAAAAAAAAAAAAGGCAGGCACTCTGCCAGCTTCACTAGCCCACTCCTCGGCTGAGTAATTGCTAGCATGTTTAGTTGTTTTCTTAGAGATTGAACATACACCGATCAGCCACAACATTTAAACCATCTTAATATTGTGTAATATACCTGCCCTGTGCTGACAAAACAGCTCTGACCTGTCTTGGCATGGACTCCACAAGACCTCTGAAGGTGTGCTGTGGTATCTGGCACCAAGACGTTACCAGAAGATCCTTTAAGTCCTGTAAGTTGGGTGAGGTTCCTCAATCAATTCTTGAACACTTTTTGCAGTGTGACAGGAAGCATTATCCTGTTGAATGAGGCCACTGACATTATTGAATCAGACCAGATGGGCTAGCCTTTACTCCCCACGTGCATCACTGAGACTTGGGTACCCATGAGCCTGTCGCTGGTTCACCTTCTTTGGACCACTTAACCACTGCAAACCAGGAAAACCCCACAAGATCTGCCATTTTGGAGATGCTCTGACCCAGTTATCTAGCCGTCAGAGTTGTCAAAGATCCTTCCGCTTGCCCATTTTTCCTGCTTCCAAGACATTAAATTCAAGAACTGACGGTTCACTAGATGCCTAATATATATAACCCCTTGACAAGTGCCATTGTAATGAGGTAATCAATGTTATTCACTTCACTTGTCGGAGGTTTTAACATTATGGCTGATCGGTGTGTAGTCTTTGTGGCTCGGATTCCAAGAGAGAATATCAGGTTTTATGTGTCTTGACGGAGCTGTATTTAGCTTGTACCTGTAGTTGAAGCCATCCATCCATTCATCCATTTTCTGTACCGCTTACCCTACACAGGGTCGTGGGGAGCCAGGGGACTCAGGGCACAAGGTGGGGGACACCCTGGAAGGGCACAATCACACCCATTCACACACTGCGGAATATTTAGAGTTGGCGATCAGACTACAACACATGTCTTTGGACTGGGGGAGGAAACCAGAGTGTGCAGAGGAAACCCTCAAAGCACAGGGAGAACATGCAAACTTTGCACACAGGGAAGAGGCCGGGAATTGAACCTCAATCCCCGGAGGTGCTAGGCAAACATGCTAACCACAGTCCCCCCCAGTTGAGGCCAAAAGTTTACATATACCTAGGCTAAAGACATTCAAACTTTTCGAGGATCTCAATAGGTCGAAAGTTTCCATACACTTTGTTAGTATTCAGTGGCATTGCCTTTGAATTGTATAACTTGAATCAAATGCTTGGAGTAGCCTTCCACGAGTTCTCGCAATACTTTGCTGGAATATTGTAAATTCTTCTTGACAGAACTGGTGTAACTCAGTCAGGTTTGTGGGCCTTCTTGCTCAGACATGGATTTTCAGTACAGTCCACAAAAGTTCTATGGGTTTCAGGTCAGGTTTCTTTGTGGTGCCCATTTCAATACTTTCACAGGTCAAGAGTAGCTGTCAGCAAGATGCTACCACCACCACGCTTCACATTCTTTCACCATGCTTTGGGGATGATGTTCGACTAGGCTATCGTCAGATGTGAGGATATTTAAAGAATAGAACACCAAACTATTGAAACTCTGTGAATGATTGACATTACCTGGTTTTTGGTTTACAGCTTTCTCTGTCGCAGTTGTGTCATATTCTTTTCTCAAATAATAGATTTTAAAGATCATAGATGTTTGGATTTATGTAATTTTTTTCAAAAAAATCCCTATTTTTACTTTTTTTTAACCCAAAAAAAACCCAATTCTTAAAAAAAAATTAAAAACAAAAAATAATCCAAGTCTTTCTAAAAAATAATAACTGATTTGCGCGCAGAGTCATTTTAGGCTTTCACTTGGAAGTAATGGTGAATATCAATGTCAAGGCACTGTAATAAAAGGACTGTCCTGTCAGTTTTCTTTGAGCCTTGTATCAGAGGGAGGCAATGTTTAGCTATGAGAAACACTCCTCTCTCAGTAGGCCACATAGTCTTCCCAGTTCATCATTAACTGGAACCGCTCCCAGGTTCTGTCTGACTCAGCAAGCATACAGTAAGCATCAGGGGAAGTGACAAATGAAAACGGTCAACATGGGAACGGGAACATCTGACCGTGATGTACATTGTTCACTCAGCTTCAGTTACGTAAGAGGGTTCACGGAAAAGCGGATTGCACAAGATAACAAAAGTAGGCCTCAGACAAAAGAGTTGCTCAGGGCATCCGTTCACGAGATTGGGGGTGCACGCTTAAAATCCATCAATACATTATTATAAACTACGGGGATTGTTTAGAGCAAAGGGAATTTTTTTAGCGCAATGTTATTTCCTAAAAGTCGTTCTTTTGTATTTCGATGATTCCCATTTCCTCTTGTCAGATTGGAAGGGTACGAGCAAGTCCATTAATTATACACTCACATGGCTAGGCTGTTCAAATTGGGATAAATATCCAGCGAAAGCATTTTCTCCAAAAGTACTTCTGATGTGTCTGTCACCGTGTCACTGTCTTGCTATGGTCATGTGAACGAGTTCTTGATTGGCGGACTGGTGGACTTGTGAGTATGAACCAGTTGATGATGGCGCAGGATGCAGAATTGTTTTGAATACAAGTGGCAATAATGAACCTAACTGGGTGTTGGAGTACACCATGTATATGCATTTAGAAAAGATAGTACCTTCTGAAAGCTAACACAAATTACATTATGCACTAATTCATCCACCCATCCATCCATTTTCCATACCCGCTCATTCTACACAGGGTCTTGGGGGAGCCTGGAGCCTATCCCAAGCACTCGGGGTTACAAGGCAGGCGACACCCTGGACAGGATGCCAACTCATCGCACAGCACAATCACACACCCATTCGCACACTACGGACAATTTGGAAATGCCAGTCAGCCTACAGCGCATGTCTTCAGACTGGGGGAGGAAACCGAAGTACACTGGGGAAACCCCCGAAGCACGGGAAGAACATACAGTTTGCACATTATGCACAAATCAGTGTGAAGATTGGTTGTTTAATTTGCACATTAGCTTTGTTGCCAGATTAGCAAAGCTAATCCAACTAATGTTGTGAGCGAGGAACTGAAGAAATGCCGGAACACCTGCGGCATAGGATTTATTCCGAGGAATCACCCGAGCCAATGGTTTATATTTGTCATTTTACAGTATCCTACCTAATTTACATTGAATAGAGAAAAAAAAACTCAGTTTAAATGTCGCCTTCACTGAAATTCCGGTTCTGTGTCACACATGTACAGTATCTCACAAAAGTGAGTACACCCCTCACATTTCTGTAAATATTTGATTATATCTTTTCATGTGACAACACTAAAGAAATGACACTTTGCTACAATGTAAAGTAGTGAGTGTACAGCTTGTGTAACAGTGTAAATTTACTGTCCCCTCAAAATAACTCAACACACAGCCATTAATGTCTAAACCGCTGGCAACAAAAGTGAGTACACCCCTGTCCAAATTGGGCCCAAAGTGTCAATATTTTGTGTCACCACCATTATTTTCCAGCACTGTCTTAACCCTTTTGGGCATGGAGTTCACCAGAGCTTCACAGGTTGCCAATGGAGTCCTCTTCTACTCCTCCATGACGACATCACGGAGCTGGTGGATGTTAGAGACCTTGTGCTCCTCCACCTTCTGTTTGAGGATGTCCCACAGATGCTCAATAGGGTTTAGGTCTGTAGACATGCTTGACCACTGTAGCAAAGTGTCATTTCTTCACTGTTGTCACATGAAAAGATATAATCAAACATTTGCAAAAATGTGAGGGGTGTACTCACTTTTGTGAGATACTGTATATTGAAAAGACATTATCATATGTTGCTTGCTAACCTGTAAACGTTGAACTGTATATTAATTATTATTATTACTAGTATAATTAATTAATTATAGTGACTGGCGCCGTCTAGCTGTCTACTCGGATTCGAATGTAAATCAGTAAATATCATTGGTTTCACTATGCTACACCTACATTAATGTTATTGTGCTACCGAGTCTGTAGTACATTATGAAGATTTGTGTCCATTTGATCTGATCTAACCTCACTGTGTTCACCCTTCAGAATATCGTAGACTGTATCTCAAGAAATGAAACACGTGGTCCATGTCAGCTAATGTTAGCTAAATGTCTCCAGCCACAACGGTTTTGGTGTACTGCTTTACAAATGACTACCAGCTGCAACAATGTTAAATGTTTTATGAAAATTTTACGTGAGATTCGTGTTGTGTATTAATTGTAAGCTTGGGCTGACTCTTTGTTCCATGTAGTTCCAAAACTGCAAACATTTTTCCAAGCATTAAAATGGATTGCTGTGCCAGTTCTGGACATCGGGCAACTTAAACACAAGAACCTTGACAGTGTGACCTCTCCTCCCTTGTCTTGCTGTCCCAGCTTTTCCATTGGAGCGGATTCATTGACTAAACATTTCTATTTTTATTTTTCTCACATTTCACAGAGTCCAAATCGCCTCATCTGCAGAAACGTATCCCTCTCTCCGGTTCTCTTGTTCTCCTCGAGAACGTCCTGAGAGGAGACGCACGTATTCTGTGTTGCGGTACAGGCATTCTTTCGTCAGGCTATAAATAGACGTCACGCTATTCTTATCCTCCACCGAGTCCTTTGATGATTTTCCTCTATGATGAAGAGAAGGGATGAAGGATTGTACGTTGGGAGAAGGGCGGGAGATGAACGGAGGGATGGAGGACAGACGAGCGATGAGCCCGAGTTTGTGAAGAATGACGTGGCGTGCATGTTGACCCGTGGGCAAATGGATTGGCTTGTGTGTAGCTGAAAGATGCTTTCGTATAATAATGTATAGGAAAAAAGCATGTACCATGAAAGGTGTAGAATATAAATATTTTTGAGAGGTTTAATACAGTTTGCATCCCTTACAGTGAAGCGTGTGTGTGTGTGTGTGTGTATCCCTTCTGTACATCACCTGGGGCAGCTCAGCGACAGTGTGTTTGTGTTTGTGTGTGTGTGTGAGAGAGAGAGATAGATATTTTAAGTGAAGGCAGTATGTTTAGCCAGTGGGGACAAGTGACCTCGTAAACACACACACACACACATGCACACACTGGGACGTCTTGTCAGCTACACAGGATTTTCTCCCTGAGGCTGATAGTAAGAGTGATATCACCTTGAAGGAAGAATTTAGCACACAGGGTGAGAACAGACTTTTTTTTTTCTTTCCTCACTTTGAACTTTTTACAGGCTTGATAACTGAAGAAAAGCTCCACCCGCAAAAAAATGGTTGGTTCTTTGTTTTCTATATTCCTGTGAAAAGGTAGTGGTTGTGTGCACTAGAACACTATTATAAATAAGAAAGATCAAAGGTCTTGCTTCAGAAGGCAACTTTCTGGAAGTCCTGAGATTTGACCTCACAACCATCTAATCTCTGTAGCACCGATCTTTAGCCAATAACATGACTCAATGACTCAGCTCTCTGAAGAAACGCTCATTTTATATCCTTTTTGGATCCTTTTATAACGTGGATTTTCGGAACAGATTTCCAAATGAATCCGACCTAGATGTGAAGCCTTAGTCATCTAGCTCGATGATGTCATCTGTAATCATTATTTACAAGGATGCTACTGTGATTAGACTTGCTTTTTTTTTCACCTAATGCTGTTTAAAAAAAAAAAAATCTTAATTAAAATCTCAGATGTCCATCTGTTCCGTGATGCTTTTTCAAGACACCAGCATTCAGCCATTTGTTCGAACAGATTTTCGAAACCTCACGATTAAAATAAAGTGTCTCTTTGCTAACGTTACAGTGACAGCAGATGGTGAAAACATCAGGGTTTGTTCCTGACATATTACTCACATGATGCCATGTGTTTACTTGAGTTCACTTGTAGTTGCATTTCATGTCGGCTCTTAATTGAACCTACAAGTACTTAAGTTAACCTACACTAGGCTTAGGTCGCGTGTCATATTGGATGTTGGTATCTAAGTATTTCTTTAAATGAGCACAGTATTGATGCCAGCGAGGGACACGGTCGCTTAGTGGTTAGCATGTTTGCCTCGCACCTCCAGAGTTGGGGGATTGAATCTTGCCTCCGCCCTGCTCATGTGGAGTTTGCTTCGGGGGGTACGCCGGTTTCCTCCCCCAGTCCAAAGACATGTGTAGTGTGTGATTGAGCCCTGCGATGGGTTGGCGCCCTGTCCAGAGGTCACCCGGCCTTGTGCCCCGAGTTCCCTCACGACCGTGTGTAGGATAAGCGCTATGGAAAATGGATGGATTGCTATCGGTATCAATGAATCTTTAAGCAAATTGGAAATGAGGGGGTTCCATCCATCCATCCATCTTCTATACCGCTTGGCCAAGCGACCGCCCTCTATACTAGCCCAGAATTCTTCTTATATACGTTCCCATCATCTATCATTTTTCTTCACCGTCCAGTCAACACCAGCCCTCCTCCATCAGCACCACACCCCCAGGTGTTTAACTTTGACCAGGACTTATATATCTGGATCAAGGACAGACTGAACCATTTGTTCGAATGAGGTGGCATCAAATGAGGTCATCTTTCACACACTGTTAGTCAAGTACGCAACGAACGAAATTGATGAAGCCAAATGTTGGGGTTTTATTTGCTGTAGACAGTGACAGCTATGACGATATAGGAGAAAAGAAAAGTGAGAAAAGAGCAAAAACGATGGTGTGTGGATGGTTTCAAAACATATCTTTTTTCCCGTTTTGACGTTTCTGTGTGTGTATATGTCCTGGAAGCTGTTTTATCATTTCTATCAGCACTTCTCTGTTTATAGTGGCCTTTGTCTTTCCTTAACATTCCATGATTCCTCTCTTCCTGTTTTCTTCTGCTCAATTGAACCGCAATTCTGTCACATCATACCATCTCTATGTCAGTAAAATCAATAGCAGTCCCATCCCCCACAGCGCCATCTTTCTCTCTCTCTCACTTTCGCATTCTCTCTCTCTCTCTCTCTCTCTCTGTGGGACATTAACAGGTTGCACTGCTCGCTTACTCTTTTCTACTCATCCAATTAACACGCAGCCTTTTGTGGGCCTTTGCTTCTTCAGTTCTGCTTACTTACACTCAAAATTGATATGCCATGAGTGTATTAATTATGGAGAAAATCTCTAACTAGGGCACTGACTTGTTGGTCTACGATGTTACTTGTTCAAAGCAAGGGAGACATATGTATGTACAGTGCCTTGCAATGAATAAGTATTCACACCCACGCCCCATCCCCCACCCCACAAGCTTTTCCACATTTTGTAGTGCCACAACCTGGAATTGAAATGGACTTCTTTGGTATTTTTACCATTTGATTTGCACAACATGTCTAATATTTGAGGGGCATTATTTTAATTAATTAGACAACAAAGCAGACATGTGTTGTTGGTTGTGTAACTATTCACCCCCTTCAAGGTGTGGATCTTTCCAGCTCCTTCATCATTGGTTACCTTTGGCCTCTTGTTTGCGTCTTTGACTAATGCCCTCATTGCGTGATTTTTCACTAGCTGCCTTTACATGGACAACAATAATCCACTCTTAATCCGATTAAGATCATACTTTGATTAAGAAACTACCATGTAAACAGCAATTTTTACTTACCTTAATCTAATTAAGGTCATACTCGAATTAAGACAGGTGGAGTACTCCTGTAAATACATGTAAACACCTTAATCACATTATGAACGTGGTGTGAGAGTTTTCACCGCATTTTGCGACATGACACGATCACACACGGCAGTTCTCAACATTTTATGGCGAACAAGAGAGTTCGGCTGCTTCCCAAGTTTGTGCCTACTATAGGCCTGTAGTGGGGAAAAATACATGTATCTCATCTACTATATAGACGGTAAGTACGCGGTTTGAGACACAGCCCACGGCTTCAAGCAGTTGTCTATTAACACGTACAGCATGACTAATTATTTACTGCACTTAACGCGTTCTTAAAAAAATGTAATAAAAACACCCAGAACTGTATACGGTACCATAACGAAGACGAACTGTATGTTGATACGTGAAATAGTGGAGGGACGTCGGACGGCGTAGCGCGGTGATGTAATGACGTGTGCTGTTAATTTAATTATGTTCTAAAACATGTAAAACGGGAACATGACAGGAGTATTCTAAAAGCGACTCATGTAAACACCTTAATCACAATATTATATTACTCAGAGTAAGGTCAATAATTAGATTACTGCTGTCACTGATTTTTGGTGGAAGGGCTCTTCTTGGTAGAGTACGTCTACTCACTGCGTTATTTCTGCTCCGAAAACAGAAAAAAGAGTACAGACCAAAGTTGTGTCCCAAATAACGTACTATACACGTACACTATGCACTATGCACACTACCGTCTAGTGTATGAATTTTAGAAATGTGGTATCGTCTCAAATGGAATACTAGCGTTTTTCTACTACCCAGAAGTATAAGCTGCTTCCTAGTCAATGGCACATGCTGTCAACGCACATAATGAGATGGTGTTAGTTTTAGCAGTATACCCAGAATCAACGACAATACATTTATTCAGTTTACTGTTTATGTCAGAATTATCTTTTGTACCCAGCATGACCTCAATCACCATCAGACGGAGGCGTAATCGTCAAGTGACAGCGGAAAAAGGTGTGCGACTCAAGTCCTCTAAAGTATGGGAGCATTTTATATGAAATGCTTGGTTGTAACCTGCAAACTTTACAAAGCGGAGCTTGTGTAGCACGAAAGCACGGCAATGATGCACGAGCACAAACTTATGTGTATATTAAAACTGCTCCACGGTTGAGGAAACCGCTGTGAGTTGCTTAAAAGGTTCAAGTTTATTGTCTTGCAGTGTAAAATCTGTCGTTTATTATAACAGGAGCGATATATATATATATATATGTATATGTAATCAGTAACATATTTCAACATGACATCAATGTATGAACTTTTAACTAATGAAAACTATTATCACAAAAGTTAAGATTTATGTAGTCTAGGCCTTATTAGGAATGGCGTTTACTACGGCTGCGTTCACAATTACTGTTTGAGACTGACAACAGCAATTGCTTACAGGTGCGTCCTGAAATGTTTTGTCCATTCAGCAGAGCTGCTTGAACACATCTGTATGAACAAACAGCTGAAGTCACAGCAGTATTCTAACCATAGAGACAGTATCAAAGATTAAATGAAATAAACAATGTTTTTCAGATAGGTCTAACGGGGAAAAAAAACACAACAAAAATGTAACTAAAGTAATCAAAGGTCAAAAGTGAAACACTGTTTTAAATATGTTAGTTAAAAATACGACGATTATATACAAACAGTTGAAATAATTATTCAGCCGATGAATCGATTATGAAAATAAAATTGCTAGTTTTGATTGCTCCAGTGCCTAACGACCCCCGTTGCTGAGGTCTTCCAGGAACAAGTGTATTTATATTGAGTTTACATGACGCGTTAGTTCTACATATGTGGACGTCGTACAACTGCATGACTTCTGATTGCAGCCAAACTAATTCAGGAATTTCAGAGCAATGGGATTTTATGCAATCTTTATTTAATCATTTTGGAAACAATATTTCCAAATTCAATATTATGGGCTATTTGGTTTAAATTCCTGACATATAATCCCAATTAAATCCATTTCAATTTCAGGTTGTAAAACTACAAAATGTGGAAGGGTTTAAGAGGGTGAAAACTTATGCAAAGCACTTTAGATGTTAATGTAATGTATTCGAAGAGTAGCCTTTTCGCTATCACAGCCAGGCTGTACAAAATGTCAGGACTTCCTTTGTTATAAGCCTAATTTATGCCACACAATCAGGCATTTCAATTCAGGTACAGCAGAATCCTTTCCACTAGAATGGTTTCCTGACTTTATATCACATCATGAGCTTCTGTAATAAGCTACAAGGTCAACAATACGCAGTGAAGAGCAGCTCGAGGTGTCCTCGCGTGTAAATCACGTCCAGCGAGCTGTGATCAGGATGATGGCGGTTATATGAAGGACGGCTTTAACTCATCCTCGAGGTGCATTTAGCGGTTTGTGGTTACTCTCGAGAAAATGACAGCAAGGTCAGACAGCCCGAGGCGGTGCTGTGTGCTGTATAAAGTTGCATGCTTGAGCACGTACGGCCTCCTGACTCAGCTGAAACCCCAGATAGAACAAGAGAACAGCACACTTTCACAAAACGCCATGCTAATGCATGGGGAGAAATTGTGTTTAGTGCGGTGAAGAGGGTCAGTGTGTACGTACATGAGCATGACAGGCACAGAGGCCACACCTATTTCTCTGATACTGTCAGGCACAGAGGCCACACCTCCATCACTGAGACTGTCAGGCACTTAGGCCATGTATCCTTCACTGGGACTGTCAGATACCAAGTCTACATCTCTTTCAGTGAGACTGACAGTCCTGTCAAGCCTAAAATTTTTTTAATTTTTTATTTTTTTAAAAGTCAAGCCTCAACCACAGTGAGTAATAAAAGCAATGTAAAGTTTACATTTCTTTAAGTTTGAAAACGTAGAAGCCATAAGAAAAGTTACAATCACTAACTCTATCCCAAATCTGTCCTTCACCATTACAACTTTTCATATTATTTATGTGAATTCTTGTACATCTGCACGTCTGAGTGCATTTGTCACTGCGAGCAACACAATATCAGTGCTTCACTTCCTGTACATCAGCTACAACCTTGCCTGGGGTTTTTATATGCCTGTTTTGCCTGTTTTGGTTGTTATGTATCTTTTTTTTTCTTCCTGTATCGATAGTATAATTATGGATCTCCTTTTTTTCTTCTCTTTTCTGCAGAGAGACACAAAAGGTCAGTTCCTGCTGGATCATGTATGTAACCACTACAGTCTGCTGGAGAAGGACTACTTTGGCATCAGATACGTGGATCCTGAGAAGCAGAGGGTACACACACACACACACACACACACACACAAGTAAGCATACACATAATTGCATTCACATATTTTATCCACCAGAGCTCTGTTAAATTCTCGAATCTGACTCATCAGAAGGCGTTCATGAATTTTCTATCATAATAATTATCATGTGGTAATCGTCACCACTGTGTGCTTTAACATGTTCCTAAGTGTGTTATTGCCTGGATGTCCTCTAAATCTGCTGCGTCCACTGTTCCCCGATATTTCTTTGAGCACGTTTGACACGCTTGTCCTGAGTGCTCTCTAAGCGTTTATACGCCGAGGTTTGTGCGGCAACATTTCCTGAGTCAAGCGGAAAATCTCCCGGCGTCATGCTGAATTATTCACACACATTTACGTTGAACCGTTCATGCACAAAATATACTTTAGGGTTCGAGTCTTTTTGATGAATGTCACATGCTCTGTGTCGGAGTCTCTCTCTGCTTTCGTTTTCCTCACAGCATTGGCTGGACCCCAGCAAACCCGTGGTCAAGCAGATGAAATGTAAGTCTGTTTACTTACTGCTTTCAAACGTCGGGTAGGCACGTTACTGACAGCCATCATTATTTTTGTCTGAAAAGTGATCCTTTATGTAATATGCTACTTTCTTTACTGACATACAGTTTGTAAATAAAAAATGTAAAAAATTAAAATACATTATGTATATATTTTATATATAGTATATGTAAAAACCCCGTATCAGCTGTTTCAGTTAACCGAAAAAAAAATGAAAATTCTAGTAAACATTATATTTTAATTGCATTCCGAGTAACGTGATGAAATCTGGTGCGGTCCCGCCCAGGACGTTAATCATCCCTTTGTCCAGCGTATCCAAGCTGTATACGCTACCCAGCCGGTACTCACTTAGTAGCCATCTCCGTTATCAGATCAACTCTTACGGTATCGCGGTACTTGTGTTCAAGTAACCCTTATTTCGTTTAATAATGCCCCCAAAGTGCAAGAGTAGTGATGCTGGCAAATCAGATGTGCCAAAGAGAAGTCGTAAAGTGGTAGGTAAGAACGAATCTTCTACCTGTGAAATTGTGGAAAAAAGAGGAATTAATTTGTGCTATTATTAAACTTTATCATAGGTATGTCCAGTATATTGTGTTCGCTACTGTCTGCTGGGGGGCTTGGAACCTATCCCCTACAGATACGGGGTTCTTACTGTATTAAAACAGGAATTAGTTAATATTTCAAGTACTTCATGATTATTTTAAACAACACATTTAGTATGCAATGCAACATTTGCCATTTCATCCCAGCTGACAAAAAAGGTCCCAAGGACCTAAATGGCCTCCACGAACGTCTCTCGGACGTCCATGTGTAGGGTCCGCTTGACATTCAATTGGATGTTCACAGGACGTCCAGCAGCCATTCGGGACGATTAGGGGACTTTCGCAGAAATGAACACATTCAGTAGTGTTATGATTTGATATCCTTTGACGTCCTCGGAACGTCCGCCAGCGAACGTTATAAACCGGACCAAAAGCAGACCTAAGTGGACGTTCGCAACGTCCGGGGGATGTCCCCTGTTTGCTGGGATTTACATTTGGGCAAGACGAATGAGTAAACGAGTGTTTTGTACAAGTATAGAAGTGTGTCAGCAGACTGTTGAAGCAAGGATCATCATTTTTTTCCGCCAGAGAGTTCTACATTACCTTCCCTCACTGCTTTCCATCGCTGTCTCTCTACACTTATCGAGTTCTGTTTCTCATAATCGGTTTCACTTTTATCGTTTTCTGTCCCGTGTTATTTTGCAGGTCAGCAGCCGTACACCATGTGCTTTCGGGTGAAGTTCTACCCCCAGGAACCCATCAAGATCAAGGAGGAACTGACCAGGTAAATGAGAAAAGGTTAAGGCAACAGTGGGCTCAGACGATTATTGAAATATCGGACTTTCTGGATCACTTCGAGAGAGCACGTTAGCGATGAGATTAGCGTTTTAGTATATGAAGAGCTTTGAAGTGACAGCGACACGGGTTTTTGGCCCGGGTAGAAGCAGATTTTTCATGTGGATGCCGTTTGAAAAGTTTTTGATTCGAGCGTTTTTGTACATTCGCTTTAGACTGGAGATCAATAACTGAGAAGCGCTTGTGTTAAGAGGCTTATGTACTTAAATCAGAGGCCGATGTTTAAAAGCGAGCTTGGACTCAAATGTTGTCCTAACCCTAACACACACACACACACACACACACACTTGTAGTGTGACAAACTCATTAGATTGGCTCTCTCAGCAGGGTGCCTGGTGTGTTCACCATCTGAGCTGTGAAGATAAGAAACGCCAATCATTAATTACAGTGCTCCGTTGCCCTCATTTCATTTGTCATCCTCGTTCTCTTCTCTTATTCCTCCCCCTTTCCCCATGTCTCGCTTTCTTTTTCTCTTTTATGTTGTGTATCCAGATACTAACTTTCATATTCTCTTTTGAATATCTTGTGTCCATGAAAGACGAAGAACCAGAAAATCATTAGTCGGACACATGTATATACAGTTGAGTGCAAACGTTGGCATCTGTGTGGTTTAATAATATTCAAGATTTCTATATTTATATTTCATGTTATATTCAACCTGATGCGCAATTACAAACGGATAAAAAAAGGATGACGTTATTTAACAAATAGAAGAATCTAACCGTTATCAAATTGCAGTGGTATAATAGGATTAAAACTCTTCAGGCCATGATGCTATGGGAACATAATCAACGTTGGGGTGGCATTGCATCAGGCTGCATCACACCATCCCCCTGCTGATTGTTTTCCTATAACAGCATGCCCCTAAGTGTCTTATTCCTTATAAAAGATAAGTATTTTCCAAATAATTGTAATGTATAGACATGGGCCATAACTCTTACCCAAGTCTGCTGCCCTGTGCAGAAGAACAAGGTGATCCTAGCTTGCCCATGTTTACTTTTTTTTTTTTTTTTAAATCTCAGTGGCTTTCTTTTTTCTCTTGTTATGGATATGGTCTCCGAACCCACATAAACTGGTGTGTTTAAAATACTCACATGATGGCTATAAGTTTTTGTTTAAAGTTATTCCGAAAGGAAAAATGGTGTAAATTGAGACCTAATAAGGAATGAAAGGGTGGATTACGTCTTTTCTGAACTAAATACAGTTCTTCTGAAGGATATTAACAGAAGCGGACTATTTACGCTTATGTGGGTGCGTTAAGAGTTTTAGAGACGTTCTGCACTCTACAGGACTCAGTAACAAGTCATGTGCTATCGTCATTGCTGCAGATGTTTTCTCCTTTAGTCCAAAGGCATGTCTCCATGGTAACTGTTTCCTGGGGTAGAGTTCTCATGGTAACGCCTCTTTACAGTAGACCTGAAATCTTTGTTCGCAAAAGGCCAGCCAGTGTGACTGTGCTCTGAATCACTCGTCTGTGTCTCGTTCTGCAAACTTCCCACACGCTTCCTTTTTCTGTCTTTCTCAGATACCTGTTGTACCTGCAGCTGAAGCGGGACCTATACCACGGCCGGCTCCTGTGTCCACTCGCCGATGCCGCTTATCTTGGCGCTTGTATAGTGCAGGGTAATGTTGCATGATCACTCTTTAAAGGAAACGTTTAGCTAAAAATCTAATAGGACTAACAATGAATAAAAGATAGAGGGGATGAGAGACGTTCTTCCCACAAGACATCGTTAGTTAGCAGTTTTAAAAAGCCGCATAAAACAAAAAAACTCTACTAATTTGATAGTTGCAAAAGGATTTTAATTTGTATTAAATATTTAATTTGAATCATTTACTTTAAATAAAATACTTGTAAAATATTTGTAAAAAAATTTTTATAGCACCTTTCAAATAGAAATCATCACAGAAATTCTAATGGTTTCCACTACAAAAATAACTTTACATACCATCGGCTAACCGTTAAAACCATTACCATTACTGGCCCTTATTGGCATCCACTAGACATAACATCCCACCAATAGAAGGCAACAAATTACCAGTAGAGACCCACAGGGACCATTACAGTTTGCATTAAAACCAATAAAATTCCCATTGTAACCATTAAAAAAAAAAAAAAAAACCCCCAAAAAAATTTTTTTTTTTTCTTCCCTTAAAAATACCTACTTTTTTTTTTTTTTTTGTTTCATTTATTTTTTTTTTTTTTTTTTTTTTTTTTTTTTTTTTTTTTTTTTAAACCAAAAATTTATTAAAAAAAAAAAAAACTTATTGCTTCCTTTTCTTTCCTCTTTTCCTACCTAGCTCTTTCAACCCCCTCAGAACCAACCCTGAACTTTAGCTTCCATTACCGAACCATTAGTGTAAAGTAGACTGTTTAGCTTCTATGTGATGTCATCATCATGAATGTCACATTGCAAGACTGTAAAATAATAAAAGAAAAAGAATCTGAGCAAAGACAGCAGCTAGAAAAACAGCACTAAGTGCATACAGTCTAAAAGGCACTCTAATGTTACTAGGTAAAAATACGAAGTGTCCTCGTTTGAAAACTGTTCTGTAATGAGAACATCACAGCGTGACATTTACAGAGCCATTACTGAGGTTTGTGAGTCATGTCCGACATTATCATGTATCTTTTTCCTGTCATGTTACACGGCACAGCGTAGCAACACAGAGATTTTTAAAAGGCTATGATTGTTTTAAATCAATCTCTCTGTGCTGATTAGCTTCAATACAGTAAAAATATAACTCACAGAGAAAGCAACCAGACCTAAGGTGTTCACCTTGTAGATAAATGCCTTGATCAGTGTTGTGGTCATTCTGAATGATTTATCTGCTGGTTTGTAGCTGAATTCGGCGACTACGATGTAGATGAGCACCCGGCCGACTATATCAGCGACTTCAAAATGTTCCCCAAACAGAGCCTCAAACTGGAGCGCAAGATCCTGGAGATCCACCAGAATGAGCTGAGGTGAGGGCAAACAGTGGTGTGGTGTCAGCTTTACAATTCTGTATACCCATCCATCCATCCATCTTCCACCGCTTACTCCTTCTTCAGGGTCACGGGGAACCTGGAGCCTATCCCAGGAATCATCAGGGACAAGGCGGGGTACACCCTGGACAGGGTGCCAATTCTGTATACCCATCTTCTATTATTATTATTAGCTAACAATTAGCATGCCGGCTAGCTTTTGTGTTGGATTCTTTTGGGTCAATGTGGCATTCACTGGTGTATTCTTATACGCATGGCCAATAGATGAGACTTTAAACCCAGGTCCTGACTCTCTGTGGTCATTAAAGATCCCAGGACACTTATCGTAAACGAGTAAGGGTATAACCACCGTGTCCTGGCGAAATTCCCCCATTGGCCATTATCTATCATGGCCCCTTAATAATCTCCATCTCTGAATTGGCTAGATCACTCTCCTCTTCTCTCCACCAGTAGCTGGTGTGTGGTGGGAGTTCTGGCGCACTATGGCTGTCCACCATCCAGGTAGATGCTACACACTGGTGCTGGTTGAGGAGATTTCCCCCATACTATGTAAAGCGATTTGAGTGCCTAGAAAAGTGGTATATAAATGTAAGGAATTATTATTATTATTATTATTATTATTATTATTATTACTATTATTATTATTATTATTATTATTATTATTAAATTGTTGAACTGTTTTATGGTGCCTGTGTTCAGCTAATGCTAAGAACAACTACACAGACAAACCCAAAGTTTTTTTGGAATTTGGAAATTCCCCAGTCATGTCTTTTGAAAAACACCTTAGGAATCACTCAGGAGCCTGCTTAAGTGCTAAAACCTTGTCTGGAGTAGTGGCAAGGGTTGCTAAGCAGTAATTCGGCAGCCAAGAAAATATAACAGGTCTTGGGATAAGTCCTGTATCCCAATACCGATAAACGGTGGCTGTTTAAAAAAAGTATTAGGCATTTTGAAGTAAACACAGTGGACATGCTACCATCCAAGTGATTTTTTTTTGTATAATGATTAGGGAAAAAAATGTGTAGAAATTAGTATACTAAACTGTTTTAATTTACAATCACGTTGCAAACTAACTATCCCCCATATTAACTACATTGTAATGTCCCCTTGGGAAGTTCTACTCCTGAAAGCTTCACTGATGTTGACTAGATCCCTCAGGCTTTCAAAGGGTCTTCTGGCACACTTCATTTGAAGTATTAAGTATTGGAACAGCCCCTAAAATGGCGTCTGAAACTATCCCAAGGAAAATTAGTGAGAAGAAGTTACTATTTAAAAAAAAAAAAACAGTATTGGGAGCGAAACTGGTATAGTGAAGTCTGTCCACTAGGCAGCCATTTGGCAACACTCCTGGCCAGTTTTCAGCTATACAAGACCGGGCTCCTATTTACTTGAATAAGGATTGGCCGATAACACTGAAATGGAAAGGGCTCATTTATTTTAAGCAGCTGTGTGTTTGCCTCACACCTCCAGGGTTCGGGGTTTGAATCGTGTGTGTTCTCCCTGTGCTTCGGGGGCTTCCTCCAGGCTTCTCTGGTTTCCTCCCCTAGTCCAATGACATGCACTGTAGGTTGTAAGCTGATTGGCATCTCTAAATCATCTGTAGTGTGTGAATGAGTGTGTGTCCGACTGTACGCTGTGATGGTTTGGCACCCAATCCAGGGTGCCCCGAGTCCCCCGATATAGGCTCCAGGCTACCAGTGACCCTGTGTAGGATAAGCAGTACAGAAAATGGATACAATTCACTGTATTGCAGTGAACGGATTCTGTTTGTTCTCTTTGCCCCTCTGTAGGGGTCAGTGTCCAGCCCTGGCTGAGCTGAACCTGCTCCAGAGAGCTCACACCCTGGACACATACGGCGTGGACCCTCATCCCTGCAAGGTACCATCTCCATCATATTCTGTACTGTAATCAAGTATGTTTTAGGATATAAACTGTGGGCAAGATTACACTAATCACTAAAAGTATACCTGCAAAATAACGCTCACACGTATTATAAAAAAATATTTTTTATATGTACTTTTCCATTAATGGTGAGTAAACACCTACAGTATATGGCCTTATATGGGGTTGATGACATAGATTTCAGCATGATATATTGTGGTTGTATCTAACTGTCAGACAGTGGAGCTGGAATTAATACTGCACCTCGCTCTACATTGCACCTATTGTGTTATTGCCAGCACTCCTGTAGGTCTGTCTACAAAAGCACTCGCTCTTTATGGAAATTAAATCTTGCCCTGATCGATGTTCATTCCTCGTTTTAGGACTTCACCGGAGCAACGGCATTTCTGGGATTCACTGCCCGGGGCTTTGTTGTTTTCCAGGGAAACAAGAGGATCCATTTGCTAAAATGGTACGAGCTGTTTGGTTACCTCTGTCCTTCACGTTCTCACTGTATTCAGCCTCTTTTAACTCTCTCATGTCTCTTTAATCTCTGTCTTTACCCCCTTCACTTCACTTTTACAGTAATACATCTTACGATAATGCTTCTCTGTGGCGATCTATGTTTGAAAGCTAGTTAAGAACTATACGTATGTAAACATGTTCTAGAGGGAGGTGAACAGTTTTCACTCTTTAACCTTCTGTAATACGTCCAACTACTAACCTTGTGCAGGTGATGCTTCATTAATATTCCAACGCACTAAACCCGGTCATCTCTTCCTCTCTCCCAGGCCGGATGTCAGCAGATTTAAGTTTGAAGGGAAAACGTTTTACGTTATCGGAGTACAGAGAGAGGTAAGTCACGTCACGTTGTTATCGTTGTAGTGAGCTGCACTCCAGCCATACTACACACAAAATATTAGTGTTTCTTTTCACTTTAGTTCACTGCAGTTTATCTGTGATTCTAACATAAAATCCTCAGACCTCTAAAGCAACTCATAGTATCATCTCATGCCTGTCATTCAAAAATGACCTCCTGTATAAGAAATGATTCAGCTTGTCATGCTCATCATCCTGTTTGTGTGTTGCTGCTTAATATACAGTTTCACATGCACTTCTGTCTTCTTTTCTCTGTGTGTGTTGTTTTCCATTGCTGGTAAGTACACGCATATGTCATAAACATCTATAATACAAGTCATGCCACTTTCATACATCCTTACTTTTCCTTCTTTCTCTCCAAACATGCTTGATTTGAAACAGACCTTAGTCATTTTGCCCAACAAAGCATAACGGGTGCAATATATCTAGTGTTGTGTGACACAAATGTGTCTGAAATGTGACTGCTCAGGTGAAATGTTACAATAATTGTAAGACCTTATTATCTGTGCTTATCAACTAATCATTTAGGACAGGGGTAATCAACAAAATTTCTTTCTTATAAAAGTCTGGATAAGCGACTAACATGATTGAATGGCGACAACAGTTAGCTTTTATTGCTTATTTGGAACAGGCTCATTAATATAAACCTGCGAATTTCCTTGAGGCGGAGCTACTGTCAGAGCCTTGCTGTTGTAGAAAATAGCAGTGCTGTGGTAGTATTTGTATTAACCTCATGCTAAAACATGCAAGACTAAATAGGCCTACAATGAAGTGTAAAATCTGACACATTAGAAATAATTTGTATGATAATGAGAATTAGTATGTGATTAAAATCGTTGCTTGCTCATCTGCGCCAGTCATCACGGTCACGTTCAAACAGCAAGGTCAAGCCAGTTGCTGTAGAAAAAGGAGTGTGCACATACACAGGGCTTTATGCTAACCACTAGGCAAGCGGTGACAGCTCCACTTGAACAACATCTCACCCCTCCCACCCAGAAGTGCCCAGTGGTTACCCCCTCTCCACATGAAGATGCATTATTACTACAGGCTTTGCAGGTCTGAAAATCTCATTCATGACATTACAGAACCATTCATTTGTTTCACAGAAGTGTCAGAGATATCAGACACAGCAAAATCAGCACTTTGAGAACTGAAC
The DNA here is from genome assembly GCA_012411365.1 of Ameiurus melas. Taxonomy (NCBI): domain Eukaryota; kingdom Metazoa; phylum Chordata; class Actinopteri; order Siluriformes; family Ictaluridae; genus Ameiurus; species Ameiurus melas. Next base: position 5,688,360 of record CM022780.1, on the reverse strand, counting down.
ACTGGTCACTTCATCATCCCAAGGCACAACCAATTTGGTTTCATTATGTTGTGTCTTCCCATTATATTTCATACGTTCGTTTATATTCATCTGTGTTCACTCTGACAGCGCTGTTCCAAAGGAAGCTATTTTATCTTATAAGACAGTATCTGATTGCTCCTATGCATCCGGTCTTAAATCTGATCTGTGTCGTGTAATCTTAAGCTGTCAGAAATCCAGCATGAGGAAATGCCACATAAGCTATACCAGTTGAAACTGGTGATTCAGAATGATGGCTTGTTGGAAGAACTCCCAAAATAGCAATATGATGCACCATCGAGAGAGAGTTACAATGACTTGGGCTAGGAGAGAAGAAAATTACATTAGCTTTAGGAAGTGGCGCAACATAAAAGTGTTTGCTGTATTTGAGTCCGAATAATGATGAAGCACAAGACCGAAACTGGTCATGCTGTCCAGGTGAGAAGAATGGCATCCTCTCTCCCCTGCCAATCACAGTGACACTAGTCAATCGTGGGAGTCTATGAGCTCGTGTATGCAGAAGAGGGCAGAAAGTGCCTTGCCTTTATGAGACAGTATCTCAGGGATGATATGGACAGAATGAAAATTAGGTCACTTTAGCCTAGCCAGACTTTTAGCTGTATTTAGGCACTTTGTATGAAGAAAAGGTACTTCATATTGCCAAGAACAGTCTACCATCACAGAACTGCGCTTTGCAGTTTCACAGTATCATGCATTTTTTCCTCTTAATTACTTTAAGAGAGAAAAAGGAGTGAAAGATGTATTTGATAATGAAAGTGATAAGAGGAGCTAGCTTTCTAGTTCTGTTGGAAACCAACAACAGAATCAGATTGTGTCCTTTAAGATTCTGAGTCTTGTGGCCAGAAAAGTGTATAAAAGACATGAGATTCCTGGAATCTGGCCCTGCGATGGACTGGCACTCTGTCCAGGGTGTACCCTGCCTTGTGCCTGATGCTCCCTGGGATACGCTCCAGGTTCCCCCGCGACCCTGAAAAGGAGTAAGCAGTAGAGGATGCATGGATGGATTCCTGGAATCTGGCCCAGAGTCCAAATACACCTTAAATGCTTACCGTTTGGCTCTGTGGCTCACAATACATTTTCAGTTGCAATACCTTGTGCTTATGTGTTGATTCCTTGCAATATTTGGCTCTCTGGAGTTATCTGCACTATAGATAGTGATGGCTGTTGGAGGAATTTGGGGAGATGTGTTTTAGATCTTGGTGTACATTGTTAACAAGGTAAAATCACGACAATTCCAAGGTGTGCTCAGATTTCCACCCTCACTTTCTTCAGAGTGATTAGATGTTGTGACATATACTGAATCATTGTCTCCTCTGGCTATTGGATGGATCCCAACTAAATCCAAATGTGCCTTGCTAAGGCCACTTCCTGGCAGCGATACCACTCTTCCGGGGCCGTACTCTCGCGCTGAGCAGAATGCAGGTCCGTATTGATTTCTTCCAGCTACAGTCTGATGCTTAGACAGCGGTGAATCGATCCTCTGTCTCATATTACACAACATGAGAGCCTAATGGAACAAATTCTCTTGACAGTTCGTCTTTTTTTCACCTCCTCCAGAGCACATGTTCAACTCGGTCTAATGCAGCACATATATTTCCTTCCTACCAGTCTGGCACACATTCACAGTCCAATACATATATTTACCCTCGTTCAGCCTAACACATACAGTATAAACCAAAACATATATCACTTCTGACTGGTCTGCAATATATAATCCAATCCGTGCAATATGTTAACTGCTGTTCAGATCAGCATAAATATACAATGATATACTGTGTATATATAACCGCCATCCAGTAGTAATCCATTTACCTACTATCGGCATACTGATAGTAGTCAATCATCCACGACATTTAATGGCCACCTTGTGGTTAGTACGTTTTCCTCACACTGCCAGGGTTGGGGGTTCGATTCCCGATGTTGCCCTGTGTGAGTGTGTGCGGAGTTTGCCTGTTCTCCCCGTGCTGCGGGGGTTTCCTCCAGGTACTCCGGTTTCCTCCCCCAGTCCAAAGACATGCACGGTAGGCTGATTGGCATGTCCAAATTGTCTGTAGTGTATGAATGGGTGTGTGAATGTGTATGAGATTGTGCCCTGAGATGGATTGGCACCCCATCCAGGGTGTTCCCTGCCTTGTGCCTGATGCTCCCTGGGATAAGCTCCAAGTTCCCCGTGCTCCTGAAGGGTAAACAGTAATAAAACATGAATGGATGGGATATTGACACTTTATGAGTCTACAAAAAAACAAGAAATATGTCAGTTATCAGCTACATCTACCAGATAGATGGAACTTCTACCTATTGACGCGGTAGACGTGGACAGACAAACTGTGTAATCGAAATACAATCAGTGGATATGTAGGAGAACAGGAAAATGCCTAATGAGTGTAAATACATGGCAGAGGCAGCTAATAAAGATATCTTTTTAGCTAAGTCTTTTCCTGTAATGAATGTGCATCTACCATGTCGTTACACTTATTGACCATTTTATTTACAGTGCATATAAGTCATGTCGTAGTTATACAGTTACTGATTGTAGGCTGTTGGATTCTATTACACAATTTATCAGTGCATCAGAGACAAGTCCGTCTATCTAATATGTGTGGCTGATCATTTTCCATACTTTGGAGTATTTGTAGACTCAAAGCATAGGTGTATAAGATAAAAGAACGGCCAATTGGTGTAACTAAATGGCAGACCTAAGTGGAGAATTTCACGTAAAATTTACATTTCATGTTTCTTTAATGTGTGTGCATCAGAGCTGGTCTAATGCACCTTCATTAGTCTAATGCACACTCTAGCTTGGATAGGGTTTCACTCGGAGTGGAATCTAATTCGTTTAAATTACTGACATACGATCATGTTAGAGTAACCTTAATATCAAGCCGCACGTTTAGTGCTCAGGCTGCATGTATTCCCACGAAGCAGCACAGCAGGGCAAAGCTGTCAGACCTAGAGGATTGGAGAACCATGTTATATCATACGACTTGAATATTTGGAGGAATAACTGTGTATTACAAAATTAAAAAAAAAAAAACATACTGTGTGAGTGTCAACACACAGACTAAAGTATTATAGCATGCAGTTACTACAAGTAATACCACAGTGCTGTTGAATTCTTGAATCAGTTTGGTCGGAAGGTCCTGATTAATTTTCTGTAACAGCTACTCTGACAGTAGTTCTGGCTGCAATGTTTGCGTATAGTAATTCACCTGTTCTAATACGATATCGTTTATATAATAAGAGCTAATTCACAGCGACTTCACTGTGAATGCTCCACATAAACCGGTTCAAAACGACGTTTATTTAGAATTGGTGAACTGAATTGGCATTGGGGTTGACAATGTTGGGTGAAAAACAATGGTCACATAGGTGAAAAGTAATGGCAGGCAGTTTAAATTCAGAATAATTTGAATGAATTGACATATTTGTAAATGAATATCTACAGTAGAGTGTATTGATATTCTTTGTACTAAGTAGTTTATGTTCTGCATAGTCACATGTAATGCTGCCTATTGAATGAATGTGCTGCGCTTTATTCTGCAGTATCGATTCCCACTCTCACATTCGGCTCGTTCTTCCCATAATGCCACTGCGCTACCGGTAAATAATACTAAAGACCTCTCTCTCTCTCTCTCTCTCTCTCTCTCTCTGTGTGTGTGTGTGTGTTTGGGACAGAAGGTTCGGGGTCAGCAGTTTGTTCAACTCTCATTAGATTTCATTATTGTGTTTTTTATTGACCTCCCTCCTTCCCATGCCTAAATCATTCTCTCCTTCTCTTGTCCTTCTTGTCTCCCCTCAGCCAACCCTCCCTTTTCTGTTTGCACTCTAGCTGACATGCAGATGCTTCACTTTTTCATCTTTCTCTCTGCAGAAGAAACTGGTTTTGACGTTCCACACTTCCACACCAGCAGCCTGTAAACACCTATGGAAGTGTGGCATAGAAAATCAGGCATTTTACAAGTGAGTGCATGTACAACACACACACACACACACACACACACACACACACTGGTGGCTGGTTACTCCTTAATCTAAGCATAAGCAGAAACAAATTTCTGATTAAAGCTCTTTAATTAAGAAGCAATTGAGAGAATAGAAAACATGCCTCACTGTGCACAGCAAGAACAGCGCTGAACACTTAATGCTGTATTAGTGACTACATGCACGCACACAAAGCCTAGGCAAGTTTCAAATGTAATGCTCTTCTGTATTTCGATATCATTTGGGTGAAATATATGTACACAGAGCACTTTATTAGGAACACCTTTACATTCATGCAGTTGTCTAATCAGCCAATCATTTGGCAGCAGTTCGATGCATAAAATCACGCAGATACGGGCCAGCAGCTTTGGGTAATGTTCACATCAACCATCAGAATGGGGGGAAAATGTGATCTCAGTGATTTTAATTGTGGCATGATCGTTAGTGCCAGACGGGCTGGTTTGAGTATTTCTATAACTGCTGATCTCCTGGGATTTTCACACACAGCAGTCTCTAGAGCATGGGTGTCTAATCTGATCCGCAAAGGGCCGGTGTGGGTGCAGGTTTTCATTCCAACCAAGCAGGAGCCACACCTAATTCCACCTGTTTAATCACTTGATCTTGGCTTTCAATAGACTCGGGTGTGGTTTCTGCTTGGTTGGAATGAAAACTGCACCGGACCTTTCCAGATAAGATTGGACACCCCTGCTCTAGAGTTTACTCAGAATGATACAATAAAGAAAAAAACTAGTTCTGTGGACAGAAACATGTTGATGAGAGAGGTCAATTCAGAATGGACAGACTGGTTTGAGCTGACAGAAAGGCTACAGTAACTCAGATCTGTGACCACTCTGTGCAATTGTAGTGAGCAGAAAAGCATCTCAGACTCCACTTCTGTTAGCCAAGAACAGAAAGCTGAGGGTGCACTGGACACAGGCTCAGCAACCAAACAGTTGAAGATTGAGAAAACGTAGCCTGGTCTGATGAATCTCGATTTCTGCTCAGGCACACAGATGGTAGGATCAGAATTTGGCACCAACAGCATGAATCTATGGACCCAGCTTGCATTGTGTCAACAGTCCAGGCTGGTGGAGGTATTGTAATGGTGTGAGGAACATTTTCTTGACACTCTTTGTGCCCGTTAATAGCAACCAATCATCGCTTGAATTCCTCGGCCTGTTTGAGTATTGTTGCTGACCATGGCCACAATTAAATATCTTCTAATGGCTACTTCCAGCATGATAATGCACCATGTCACAAAGCAAACATCGTCACTAACTGGTTACATGAACGTGACCATGAGTTCAGTGTTCTTCAGTGGTCTTCCCAGTCACTGGATCTGAATCCTGTATAACACCTTTGGGACGTGATAGAACAGGAGATTCACAGCATGAACATGCATCTGAGAAATCTGCAGGAATTGCGTGATGAAATCATATCAACATGGACCAGAATCTCAAAGGCATGTTTCTAACATCTTGTGGAATCCATGCCATGAAGAACTGAGGCTGGTTTGAGAGCAAAGCAAGGCCAGATCCAGTATTGGTACAGTTTTACTAATAAAGTGCTCAGTGAGTGTATTTCTGTTTTCTTAAAGTGGATGTTAGGCAAAAAAAATATACGCCAAGAAATATAACTTTACATATTGGTAAGAATGTCCTTATTGCCTTACTTTATAAATTTTTTAACTGCATTTTTTCCCCCTTTTTAATTATTATTATTTTTTTATTTATAGATGTGCAAAATCGAGTCAGATCAAGACTGTCAACAGCAGCAATATATTTTTCAAAGGGACCAGATTTCGCTACAGGTAAGAATCCCAAACTTGCTTATAGCTCAGATGAATGGGAATTTCTAAAAATTAATTTCCTGTACATTGTTATGTTTCTGTTACATATGCATTATAATATAAACGATGAAAAGTAAATGTAATGCATATGAGTAAATGATGTAAGGCTTGATTCGACAGCGGTCGTGTTGCTAAAGAGGTGATTGAAGCCAGTTCGAAGATCCAGAGGGAGCCTCCAGTCTTTCACAGGTCAGAGTTACACCTACTGTATCCGAAGGCTACTGAGCCTACATAAGCTGTATACTCAATGTTTTTTATGATTAAATCCACTGGATTGATTGATTGGAGTGTCCAAATAACAAAATGAAATGTCACTACAAACAGGGGCTGAAAACCTAGTTGATGAATCTGAGTTAGTTCTGAACATGTGACTTTCTAGTGTTATTAAATACGAGAGACAATCATGTGGAAATGCAGGCCATGTCATATACAGAAGAGTACACATGCAGGCCATGTAATATATTTGAGAGTACATACTAACACTGTTGTTACACCAAGTGATGTAGGGACATTTAATAAAATCAGGAATTCGCCTTCATCTTGCATAAACTGAGTTTGCATCTTCTCCCCATGATTCAGGGGTTTCCTCCGGGTACTCCGGTTTCCTCCCCCAGCCCAAAGACATGCACTGTAGGCTGATTTCCATATTATGTGTGCCTTTATTGCAGTCTAATGACATTTTTGAGGAATCACAAAGTCTGTAGAGGAATATTATAGTCTTCAGAACAAGTTTTGGGTGATTTTGAGTTCATAATTTTGTCACAAGCTGTCAAATACAGTGTGTAGAGTGTAGAAGTTTTACACTTCTACACTCGTGATAGAAGGATTCCTTGCGACTGCTTTGGATATTTATGGGTATCCTAAAGGGGTTCTCTTTGGCACCTAATCTGAAAGGAAAACTTGTGTCTTGAATATCTGATGTTTTACTTTGTCTGACTAATATTTTCATTTTTATTTTTATCCAGATGATAGAAATTTGACTAAATTTTGGGAAATTTTGAATTATACCATGGTTCCATTGATTACATGCTTAGAAAAAGGGGTTCCTCAAGTGTTCTGTCAATAATTAAGAAATATAACTTCCTAAAATGGTTCTCTTGGAACTAGGGATGGGCGATATGGACTTAAATCTATATCACAATATTTTCTGGTATTTATTGCGATAACGATATTAGTGACAATATAAATATTGTACCGTGCACCACTGTTTTTTGGCTGCAAGTGATAGCTGTGATCTTGAGAGCCTCAGAAACACAAACATTGATTTAAAAATAAAACCGATTTTCTGTAACTGAACCAGTTCCAGATTGTGGAGATACAGTACTTCCTCGTTTATCGCTAAATGAGGAGCTACTGTACCTCCACAAGGTAAAGGAGCTACTGTACCTCCACAGAACGGGTCGCAGAACGTTGCACACAGAAACACATCATCAACTAGGCTTTATCATTATTATCATGGGAAGACTATTTCTTATCGTGGGAAGAATTTTTACCGGTATATCGCAAACGATAAGATATCGCCCCATCCCTAATTGGAACCTTAAAAAAGGTTGCTCGTAAAACTCTTTCATATATTGGTCAGAAATTTCTGTGTGCCAAGTGCACATAAAAATCACAAAACCATCATGAGCACAAGGAACACTGAGCGATTTTCTGGTCTACTTCCCGCAGTTAAGTCAAATCAAGTCAAATAGTTTTTTTCTCACTGCAATCAAACCACACTACAGTTTGACGGGAACCAGACTGAGACCACTTCAATTATTCAGGCGCTCAGATGCTCTCAGACCCATCTGTGATTGTTGGGTTCTCACCTGCCTAAAGAACCGAAAAGAAAGGGAATGCAACAAGCTCTGATTCAAACGGAGTAAACCTTACAGATGTGAAAGCACCTTTATATTTTATTTTCACTTATGTGAATATTCTGAACAAAAACAAATCAATAGAGATTTTGGCAACAGTGTCGTGTGTGATGTGCTCGCCATGTTTCCTGGTAAAGTCCATCGCAATCTTCCCGATCCAGCCATGAGAATGATTTCAATACGTTCTTCTTTTCTCAAAGGCGTTCTTAAAGGCTATCTGAAAAAAAAGATATAATATAAACTACAGTATGAAAACTTTTGAAAGACATTTTGCTAAAAAAGTGTTCATTTTCATGTGTGGGGACTTTTTGGACACCCTGTAGAAGCGCTTTTGGTATTTTTGTCCAAACTCATGATCTCTGTTCGGGTCTTCTTAAGCACAAATTCAGAATCTGAATAACGTGTGGATACGAATTCCACTCTACTTTCGTCTGACCTTCTTTTTTTCGTTGTTGTTTTCTGTCGCTCTGATTATTCTGCTGCAGGTGTCAGTTGGGTCAGAGCAGAAGTTTCACCTCGCTCAGCCATAAGCACCTCATAATGAACATGGAGCCACTGCTGCCGGCGCTCAGCTCAAACAGAGAATACAGGGAGGCCTCGGCTGACAGCGGTAACACACACACACACACATACACACACATGCACAGTGCTGACAGGTGGGAGATGCACTGTTCTCGGTTGCTTAGTGGAAATTGAGCAGCTGAAGTCCCAGTCTCTGCAGAGACTCCAATCAGAGGGTTAAAAATATGCACTTGATTATCTGAGAGGACAGAGCGTTAGCTCTGATTAATAGAGCTGTGTTCAGGCTTGCACAGCGTCTGAGGGTGTACGAAAGTGTCGAGCTACATGCTAATTTAGAACTGCTTGATCTGGCACACATGAAAGCACACAGCAGTATCACCAGCGTTCACCCTTCTTATAACTGAGCACACGTGTTTCTGAATATAACTCGAGTCTTGAGCTGTTGTTCTTCTAAGGTGCTGAAAAATTGTCACTGTAGATGACACTGGATGTAACTCAGTTTTTCCTCCGGACGCAACGTGCAGAAACACGAGCGAGTGCACAATGAGAACATGAGAAAATGACACGTACGATGAGATGAGTAGCAGATGGACTTGAGGTACAGAATATTTCTTCACATTCTGTAAAAAATAAACTAATTGCTCGCCAAAAATTTGGTCGCAAACTTTGCCCTTTGATTGTAATTCTTAAAAAACGTCTCATAATGGATATGGCGACGTTTTCTGTGAGGAGATATTTATTTAACATCTCCAGGCATCTCCAGTTTCTGCTGTTCTAAATAACTAACTTGTTTTGTGTATGTTCCACAACATGAAATGCAACTATAAATGGATAAAAAGTATGACACGTTCTTTAATTAATAATATTTTTTTTTTTACTGTTAATAAATGGCTGAAGAGGAATAAAACAGAGCACAAATATGTCACTGGCATAATCTAACACACACACACACACACACACACACACACGCAGAAAAACAAAACAGTTGTTATTATAGGACCGTGGTGCTGTTTGAATTTCATAGTGCATCCTCAACACTCCCCATGAATTTGTGTCCTTTGCAAAATAGGCTATTTAATCCTAGATACCTTCCAAAGACCTACCATGTCACCTTATCCATGTGTGTGTGAGTATGAGAGAGAGAAAGAGAGAGAAAGGATACAGGGGATGTCCTGGGATCTTAAGGCCCCTGCATTTTGTGCGGCTTAACAGGCTTAATATATTACTTCATGTCCCCTGTAGACCTTTGAAACACAGATACCAGTGCAAACGAATTGCTTCAATTGAGCCAGTTGAACATAAAAGTGCCACTCGTATCTTAATTTATAGGCAACTTTAGGTGCAGGAAGAACTGTATACTTTGCCGATATATATATTATATCATAAAACAGCAAGGTTACTGGCCTCAACTGGGCTTGATGTTTCAGGAGTCTTTGAATAGAAAAAAATGCATGCATCAGCACTCTGTTTCTGTAATTAAGAATAGGATTAGTAAACCAGGAAGTTGTTTCCATTATATCAAGTGTCTTTACTTTACCCAGACTTACATACTCATTTTATTTGGACTATTCAGCATCTTCTACTCAACTATGGTAGACGTATTCAAACTTTTTCCCCCAAGAGGCCCACTTGCCCCATCATCCCCCCACGCAAAATGCGGAAAAGTTGGCAAATATTTATTTTTGGTATTTTCCATCTCACCCTGCACCTCCACTCCCACCCGCACAGTTTGAACACCTCTGAACTGTGGTGTAGTTCATGTAGTACATATATATATGATGAGTGGAGTTTCTTCTTCCATTTGCTTCCAAATCCATCTCCTACATCTGTCCTGAAGAGTAATGCCTCACATTGGCTTATCTCTTTATGTGTCTCTTTAATGAATCTTCCACAACTAATAATCTAATAATCTCAAATTGTATTTTCAAGAGAGATCTATGACTCCTGATGGCTTTATTGATAGGTTTTGACCCATTCCACCCCATGCCCATAATTGCTTTCTCTTTTACTATGGCCTTTCACTGCTTATAGGCATGCAATGTCTAACAGCAATCCTTTGAAGGTTTCTCATCTCCGTAATCAGCCTCTGAGATTTGCACTGCCATGTGCCATGGATAACATTGTAAAAATAGCCCATCCTGAATTTGGGATGATCCGTTCTCTAATGCCCCGTCTTTGTTAACACTGCTGACATCTCAGCCATTCAGTGGCAAGCAGGGGTCAGTCGGACCCCAGTATAAGGGGTGTGTGGGTATGGATGTGAATGTGTATGACCACACTGAAGCCTGTTGGAGTACATGGCAGCCAGTATTACACCAGAACAAAGTACAACAGAAGCTCAGGGTTGATAAGGAGCAACCTCAGAGTGGTAATGGAGGAGCGGAGAGTGGGGAAGAAGGTGGGGCAGGATTGCATAGAGGTTGCAGACAAGGTTCTGGAGGGAGATGTGGAGACAGACAAGATTCTAAAGAGAGGAATGGATGAGGGAGAAATTCTGGAAGGCGCTATGGACGTTCGCAAGGATCAAGCCAAGGTTCTGGAAGACTGCATGTACATGGACAAAGATCAAGTTCTTGAAGGTGTGGAAGTGGATACATCTCAACATGAGTTTCCAGAGTCCAGTAATGAAGTGGGCAAGGTTCAAGATGAGATTTTGGATGGCAGTATGTATCTTGTCAAGGTCCAAACTGTGGTTCCGGAGGGTGATTTTGATAAAGACAAGTCTCAAGACAAGGTTCTGGAGGATGGTGTGGATGTGGACAAGGTTTTAAATTCGAGTTCGGATACAGACAAGGTTCAATACAATGTTACGGAGGGTGGCGTGGAGGATAAGTTTCAAGACTACAAGAAGGTTCTTGATGGTGGTGTTGAAGTGAAGAAGGATTTGGAGGGAGGTTTGGACATGAACAAGGTACAAGACAAAGTTCTGAAAGGTGGTGTGGAGATGGATAAGTTCCAAGACAAGGTTCTGAAGGGCGGTGTGGGTCTAAACACAGCAGAAGACAATTTTGTAAAGGGGAATGTCGAAGTGGATGAGATTCATGACAAGGTTCAGGAGGGCAGTGTGTATGTGTATGTTCTAGATGAAGCTCTGGAGGAGGCTGAGGACATAGATAAGGTACGAAACAAGATGAAGGATGGTGTTGATGTGGACAAGACTCTATTTGAGGGTCTGAAGGGCAGTGTGGATGTAAATAAGAACAGTGTGGACTCGAACAAGCCTCATGACATGGAGGAGGTTTTGAATACTCAGGAGCGGATGGATATCATGCGCTGCCAGGTGAAGATCACCACACGGCACAATTTGCAGCTGCGCATGGTCAATCACACAGATCAGGATGTGTTTGTGAGGCTGCTCAGCCACGGGGAACGAATCGCAGGAAGTGGTAAGGAAGCATATTGCTCAGATTATGATAACAATGATCATGATGATGATAATCCCATCAATCTCTTTCTGGTTACTAGCCCACTCAGTGGGGATTTGTCTTAGCTTAGAAATACTCCTACTGAGATATTCTCTGTTCCTTTTGTCACTATGAACTTGAAGGGACGCCTGTCACACAAATCCTCGTAAAGTTAGAATAGTGAGGTCACAAAAGAGTACTGAGCATTACAAACAACAGTGTATCTAGCAAAAATGTCCAATACATAAAAGGTTAGAACCAGTTTGGAGGTTTGGACTGATGAATTTGAGAAGTACAAGAAGTTTAAGTGGTTTCCCCGGGTGCTAAGCACAGGTTTGCTCATACTCTCAGACTTCTTAAATAACAGCAAACATGTGGCTCAGGAATGACGCCAGTGTCAACCTTTGAATTTCTTTTGCTGAAAAGCCGACTTGGCGACATCTGTTCCCTTTCTTTACTGGCCCATTCACATCCTTACAGAAAGTCGCCCACACACACTTGGTCTTTGTTGACTCTTACTGTTGCCATGACACAGATCAGCGATGGACTGCTGACTCTCCTCCTCCTGCTAGGTTCAAATATATATGCATGTTTCTCTTGGTTTGTGTCTCCATAGCGACGGATTCTCGCTTCTGTTCTGATCTTGACTGCGGTGTAATGCAACCTTGCGACGAGGATGACCCCATTTCCTGGGATTAATATTACATTTGCTCTTTTAGCTCTCTAATGCAGATGATACACTGGAATTCAGTATGATCTTATTGTTACTTACAGTTTATTAGTCGCTTAAGCCAATATGTCTTCCATTTACAGTATACAGAAAGACCGATGATTTGGATATTTGAAGTATATTAAATAGCAATATTTATACTCAGTATAATATCAATATGTAATATTATTATACTATTCCCACATTCTGTTTTCTACTATAGAGTACTTATAAATATTACATTATATATGTAAAATTTTATGAATACGTGCCTCAAAACTCCAACATTGTGTGCGAGAGACTAGTAGTTTGGATTGGTGATGACATCACTGATGACTTAGTCAGGAGACTTGTCTTAATCCACACTGGCCAGACAGCTGGGTCTATTTTTACACTGGAGTTACCCAAAGAGTACAAGTTAAAGCCCTGGTTCTCTTGCACACATTCACTCATATCTTTTAGTTTTAAGATGTATTACCGATGAGTTATTCCTTAATTAATTTATGATCGGTTTTCGACCCCGTTTTTTTGCCACCCACTAGCTAGGTTTCCCCTATCACATGACAGCTATCAAGCGGAGAGTTGGAAGGCTAACACATGCTTCCACTGAGAGCATCTTTTCATACTGCTGCTCGTGTGATGTCGTAGCACAGTCGAACACGCTTGTAGGAGAGCTCTACCAACCCTCTTAAATATAAAAGAGCTCACTAATGCGGAGCAATGTTTAGCATCACGCTAATCAATGGAAGATAAAGTAGTGCCGTGTGTTTCACCCCGAGAGCAGGGCAATTTACGCTTACATTCCTCGCTAGCCTAAATGCACAGGTTTGTTATATTATTTCACTTATAGTAAATAAATAATATGCGTTAAAATGAATGCTTATTTATAATGGGTAGATTTAAAGATATATTTACACTGTTTTATTTGCAATATACTCAGTTTTGAGACAACCCGTTATGTTTACATGTGTAGACATAGTTTACACATCATTATTTTTGTAAATCGGGTGTCTTTTCATGTGTTTTTGGGGACTCGGAGCTTAAATCTTTATGTACACTTGGTTTTAGCAGATTGTATATTCAGACTGGCCTATAAGAAGGCGAACTAGAAGAAGGCAAGACTAAAGTGTTTATCCCAAATACAATAACAGAAAAGTCAAGTGATGTTTTTCTGTCCTTCTGTAGGTCTCCTGGCCTTGAAAGACTCAGTTCATTTGTCCCCACTGAAGCCTTCCATGATGCCAGAAGATTCTGAGCTGGAGGAGATGGAGTGCCATGTCCAAGAGACAGGAGAGGAAGAGTCAGCCATTCCTGGCACTGGACTGGAGGAGGAAAGGAGCAAGCAGGAGGTGGAGGAGGACGATGAAGATGGGTCTCACGCCATCTCAGATACAGCATACAGCCCGTGTTCAAGCGTGATGCCCACGCCGGTGGAGGAAAAGCATGGTGGTGTGGACTTCCTGTTCCAAAGCCCTGGGCGTTTGCTGAAGGAACTCCACGCCGATCCGGAAATGCAGTCAGAGCTTTGGGCTGAGCGACAGCGAGAACTGACCCGAGAGGCCGCCCGTCAGTCACTGTGTAGCCAATCAAACGGCACGCCACAGATCCAGGCATTCCTCCACAGCGCTGTCCGACTCTTAGCCGTAGCTTCAATTCTGCTTATTCTCCTATTGGTCCTCTTGCTGGTTCTGCTGGAGTCTGACCTGGACGTTTCCTTCCTACAAGACATCCGAGAGACGCCCGAGTTTGAGCAGTTCCACTATGAGTACTACTGCCCGCTGCGCCGCTGGCTCTGCTACAAACTCGAGCTCCTGACAGAGCATCTGTGGGGAGACTGACACTAACATCTAACAGTATACGGCTACAAGGCCCTCCATCAGCAGGGATGAACTACTGGGACATGGGAAGGGGAATGGAATGATCAGGAAGGAAGGTTTGCTCTCGAACTTCATGCTGGGTTTTTTTTTTTTTTATCTTGCACCCTCAGGCTGGATTCACCCTCCACTGTACGCAAAGCCATGAATTGTAGTCGAGCTGCAAATGCTGAGCTGCAACTCAAATGATCCAGGCGAGTTTTAGTGGTAGCAGTGAATGAGTAGAATAGATCTGTAGCAACAACAACAACAACAAAAAAGAGCAGCTAATCAGTCTGTATGAAGCTTCAAGAGGGGATGCACCGATCCCATTTCTTCATTTCCAATCCAATACTGATATCAGAGCTGTAATTCTCACCTTACAGCTGATATTGATTCGATACTGACATTACCCTGTCTGAACCCAACAGAGCTTTACAATTCCTCAGAACGATTTACAGCTTAACGATCACAATTTCAGAATTCCTCAGAACGTCAGGGCTTACGGCCTGGCTTTTGGCATCTTTAGTTTTATTCCTCCCTACTGTAGTTTCTTCTCTTGTATTAGTGTTCAATCCTGTTTTAATCTACCCTCAACATTTTTATAGCAAAGCTCTGTTAAACGCTCAAGTCTGTCTGGTCAGAAGGTGTCTATAACAGTGGCAGAACGGCAAATCACAGGTTCTAACACTGTACGTGATCATCTCTATAGTAACAGGTCATTTTTAAGCACTATTATGGTGGCTGTTGTACATGAATGGATTAAAAAAGTGTGAAATGGTTGATATTGTGCAGCTTTCTATCATGAGACATTCCTTGTACATTTTTGGAAGGAGTCTCCAGTGTCCGCTCTTTGTTACAGTCAGAGTTTAAAGCTGTAACTTTAAGCTTCTTCAGGATGGAGGGCTTGGAGGTAACATGACAAGCTTACTATGTTCAAGAGACTAAAAACAGAGAGGCTAGTGAAGGAAAGACTGCTTATAGCTGCTATAATGTAAGTGATAACAGGAAGTAACTTGGTTCACAGGTGCACTACAGCATCAAACGTAACTATAAATGAAAAATGTAAACATTGTCATGAAAAATTGCAGTTGTCTGCAAATATAGAAGATGTAAGAGGAAACGTTTAGGGACATGCTGTTATTGGAAAATAATAGTACCTGCCAAATCTACATGCCAGGACTGAGAACACTGCATTGGTAGGTTGAGTAATATTAATTACGTTAACTTAACTTTCAGGATGTTGTTTGAAGGTTAACAAAAACAGGCAAGGTGGAATTTAAACTTGAGGTTGGATGATGAGGACTTTTTAAGTGGATTTGACTGATATTAATGATTCATCTCAGTTTTGTTTATTGATCTGATGTGATCAAGTGCAGGTTTGAAGTGACCAATCATTTGTTGCACAAAATGTATAGAATTCCAAATAGTTTCGAGTCAAAATCAGTCTGGTGCTGATACTCAGTATTGGATCGGTGCATCTCTTATTTAGTGTTATTGAAGCAGATCATTGTCTGATGCATTCAAATCATCTCAGCATGACAGAATCCTGTTAATGAAACATCTGAAGTTCTAATGAAACCTGTAGCTACCAGTATAAAAATCCATGTTAGGATGAATCAGCACATTTCATATGCATTCAGTTACTCTTTTGTAGCAAACACACGTAACCCTCGTATCGGATCCTTTGGTTCGCTCTTACTGTATACTGTAATAACCAACCGCTTTTTTCATAACAGAGAAGTCGGCTCTCGAGACGAGCCTGAGACAAACCTTCCCTTCCTCCTTCCTTAAAGCCACAGCATTTCGACTCTTCTGTATATGTCAAATTAGAGTAAGGACAGGAGAGATGTACTAAAACTTCAAATCTGTTTTTAAACATTTTATACATTTTTATGTAAAGCTTACTTTTACTGATATTTTTCAGCAAAAAAAGGAAAAAAAAAAAGAACAAAGTTATCTTATTTAAACAGATTTAATCAGGCCGAGCAATGGAAGAAAAGTGAAATATTTTTACAGACAGTTACATGATATCGCTGTGGATTTTTCTTATACAGAATAGCACAATGTTTAAAAAAAAAAAAAGAAAAGAAGACGACATTTTTTCAGATTATGTGATGTCATGAGCAGATATTGCATGGCGAGGAATGAGAGGATGTTTGTACAGGACAAAATAAATACCAGGATACAAGAGGTCTCAGCCAGTCCATATGCCTGTAAGGTGTATGTAGGATGTAGAATTAGCTCAAAGATGGATCACTATACATTATTCTTAAATCAGACTGAAATATATATATATATAAATAATGTATGTATGTATGTATACAGGGGTGGACAAATCATAAATTCATTAGTTTGCCCATCAGGCAAATGAAAGCTCCACTGTGCTGCCCAGTCGTATGTTTTGATTAAGGCTATAAAGTGGTGGCTGATGTATTGTAATTAAGTATGGCTAGCTAGTTGGAGTGATATATGATATGGATTCTCTACGAAGAAATTTGTAATGTAACACGTTATATTTGCGACTGGGATGAAATCATTCTTTCTCCCCTGTCAATCACAGTGACGCTAACCGATCAGGGCCACCTGTGAGCTCATGTCTGTGTTAAGAGGGCGGATAGCGCTTTCGTCCAAGGGTGTTACTCTGATACAGCATGAACAACAGTGTGAAAAGGTACAGTTGGCTGCCTTCACGTGTCTCAGAGGAAGCACGTGTTAGCCTTCACCCTCCCCGGTTGGTACCTGGCTTGCGTCTTTATTTTTGAAATATTTAACTGAGAGGTGCTTCCAAATACATTCCTGTTCCTGATTCCCGAAAAGAACGTCTGTAATCTGTCCCTGCTAACTAATCCGCATAGTAAAAATCATTCTAGTATCAAACAGATTGGCTGATGTGTGCGGTGTGGCACCCTGCAAAAAAGATTACAGCTTAGCAATCCGAAAAAAACTTGAATATGGTCAGATTTAGCTAGTATTTTCTTTTATAAATTTACAATAATCCAAATATAAGATTATTAAGCCATTTTTGTATTTATTTCAAGTTTGAAATAATCTTGTTCTTTATTTCTAGAAATAAGCCAAATGATTTACCAATAGAATAAGATGAT
Source organism: Ameiurus melas (assembly GCA_012411365.1). NCBI lineage: Eukaryota > Metazoa > Chordata > Actinopteri > Siluriformes > Ictaluridae > Ameiurus > Ameiurus melas. Next base: position 5,671,037 of record CM022780.1, on the reverse strand, counting down.
TTAAAGCTTGAAATGAGTCAGAAAGTATCTAGAAATAGGTTTAATAATCTTATATTTGGTTTATTACCACCTTATAATAGGAAATACTAGATAAATTTCATTATATTTAAAATGGGGGGTTGGCTTGGTGGTTAGCACGTTTGCCTCGTACCTCCCAGGCTTAGGGGATCAAATCCTGCCTCCGCCCTGTGTACCCTGGGGTACTCCAGCTTCCTCTCCAGTACTAAGACATGCTCTGTAGGCTGATTGGCATGTCCGAATTGTCCGTAGTGTATTAGTGTGTGTGTGATTTTTACCCTGCGATGGGTTGGCACCCTGTCCAAGGTGTCCCCTGCCTTGTGCCACGAATTCCCCAGGATAGGTTGCCATGACCCTGTGTAGGGTAAATGGTATGGAAAATGGATGAGTGGATGGAAATTTAACGACAAGTGTGCGCTATTGTTGCACCATCGAGTTGTAAACTACTAATTGCTAAAAAAAACTACCGATTACTGGCTACTGATTTGTCCACTCCTGCTATATGTCTGTCCAATCCAAGCTGAGTAAACTTTCTGTCGGAAACCCTCCATCTATTTTGCTCCAGAAGACAGGTGTAAAAGAGTTCAAACTTGTTCTTAAATGAATAAAACAAATGAAGATTATTCAAAGATAATAATACTGTACATTACAGTCAGTCATTCAGTTTTTGGACACGTTAATGTAAAGTGATTCAAAACAGAGGAGAGGGTAATACAAGGGCTAAAGTCATATTCCTAATAGACGACATCATACCGCGATAGAGAAGTTCTACCCTTGATCACGTGTACGTGTGAATTGTACAGTGCTGAACGGCATTCTCAGGACCGCACGAGACTGAAGGATCTGCACACAGCCTAGTGTATACAGTACTTTATTGCAGCAAACATAAACATGCACATAACGTCATGTTAAAATATACGTATCTTATTCATGGCTATGTCATTGTCATCAGTGGTGTGGTGGATAAGCCATTAATGTACATATAAATGCTTCAAGCGTTCACCATATCACTTCATATTTATTGCGATTATAAGTGATCAGTTCTCCAGCGTAAATGAATGTGATCTTTCGTTTGGTTTAGAAACAAATCCTGAGTTAATGTGCGTGCATTCAAACACTTTCATTTTGCTAGTTGTGTATTGGACTAATAAGTTGACCGCATGCTCCTGTCTGTAAATACTGTGGGGGGGAAAACACCCCCCAACAACACACCATTATCATCGAACGTGTCTTAGAACTTGTGTAATCATCAGCGTAAGTATTTGCATGCCATTCGTACGTGAGCAGCAGAAGTGGATCTTCGTCGTCCCTCAAATTGTGAGTCTTTCCACTTGGGTTTTGGATTTAACTCGGATCAGGTTAACTCTGACCTCAGATGTTTGTTTGTAGATTTAGGAATGAGATCATCTTTAGATCGCATGATGTGAAACGTCTCATTCAGTCATGATCTTATGATTGCTGCTCTTCATTCTTGTGAAAAATAAAATGAAACAAATAAAGGAAAAAACAAAACAAAAACAAACAGTAGTAGCAGTAGTAATATAGGCAGTAAATCCTATCCTTGTGCTTTGATCGGTTACCTCATGTCCAGCGAAACCAGACAGCTCAGAGCTAAACCAAACATTCAAGTTTATACTGTAGCTAAAACACTCCCATTTCAAACAGGGGTGGACAAATCATACATTCATTAGCTAACCCACTGGGCACATAAAAGCTCCAGTGCTCTCCCCAGACTTATGATTTGGTTGCCCGGAAAAACTGACTAGGCTAAAAAGTGGTAGCTAACGCAGTGTAATAATGTATGGCGAGCTAGTTCGCTAGTTAAGGACATTAATACAGATTACGATTAACGAGCAAGTTTGTGGTTATTAACCTTTATACAGTATAATCCTTTTTTATAATATATCATCATGTTTGCGACCTAAACAGAAGTCAGCAAGTCATTAGCCAAGTTTCAAGTTTTGCTAGCATCTTCAATTTCTGTAAACCATAAGGTGACCGTGTGTTGCGCAACAGGAGGGTTTTATGACAGCTTAGTGAAGCACTTGCTGCTGTCGTAGTCCAACCACCTCAGGTTTTGACATGTTGTGCATTCTGAGATGCTTTTTTTGCTCAACACAGTTGGAAAGAGTAGTTTTTTGAGTTACCATAGCCTTCCTGTCAGCTCAAACCAGTCTGTTCTTTGACCGCCCTCATCAAGGCGTTTCCTTACCGCAGACCTGCTCCTCACTGGATGTTTTCTGTTTTCTGGCACCATTCTGTGTAAACTCAAAAGACTGTTGTGCCCCAGGAGACCAGCGGTTTCTGAAACACAACAGCTGAGATCTGTGATTTTCTCCCGCCATTCTGTTTTTAAAAAAAAACATGAACTGAAGAATCTTGACCTGTATCTGGATGATATTGATGCAGTGCGATGCTGCTACGTGATTGGCTGATCAAATAATTCCATGAACGAGCAGGTGTTTTCTATTAAAATGACTGGTGAGTGTATATACATAGCTAATGAAAAGTTTTGGTTTTCAGGAATCAATAAGGAGTATTTTTTTCCCCTTTCTTTCTCTGGTTCTCTACTTGTTCACCGGGCAACAGCAAATGAAAAACTACTGGCTACTGATTTGTCCACCTCTTCCATAAGTCATACTTGCGTTCCATACTCACAATTCTATCTAGTGTAAAGAAAAACTAAAAATTCTACAAATTCTTAACTGACAGAGTTTTCATGGCAGTGTGTACCACATTGGTTGAAAGATGTTGAAGCTTCTCGAGATTGTAGTGTGACAAAAGCTGTTGTAGTCCATCATATTACTGCCAATCAAAACTAGTGAAATATATAACCATAAACAAACATGTTACACACACCAATTTTTATTTGGATTAGTTGTTGTTCTTATAAACTCTTATTACATGATGGCACACGTCATTTATCGTCAGAATAATAACACTTTGGAGTGTTGTCCTATTTGTCCTTTTCTAGATGGATCTAAAAGAGTTCGATTCTAAAATATGAAGAAATGCCCAAAATCTAACACAAAATAGAACTACAAAGATATTTTGCTAGTGGTCACCTAAACCTAAATACTAAATACACAGTCTTTGTGTGTGTGTGTGTGTGTGTTTTGTGCTTAATTGAAATTAATCATTTGTATTAAGGATAGAATAAATAACTTTTGTGTTGGGTTTGTAAGTTGCATATTGCTACATGTATCATTCCATACACGTTTTACATATTATCATATCACACTATCCAAATTCTGAAATCTACTCCACATATTCAAGATTTTAATAGACAGTGTACTCGACTCACAAACCGAACATTTCTCTTGTTGAAAATTCCATGGGAATTTGCTCAAAGTAGAGAAAGGTTGATTTATTTCGTTTGTAGAGAAATTGTGTAAGATTTCTGACTGTTAGAAAATGCACACTTGTCAAAATGAATAAATTCTGCAAATGAAAGAAATGGATCAAATTGTATGAAGTTAAAATTCAGAGTTTTAGGAGATTGTGTGACTAGTGTATAATGAGCCCACACTGCTATTCATTGACATTTTATTCTTTATTTGTGTCACTCTTACAATTCTGCAGGTCAACCAAATAGACTAATTCGCTTTGCAATTAAAAAACATTTCCCTTTTGTGTCATTCATAAATCACAGAGTGTGATCAAATGAAAATATGCAACTTTGGAAAACATCTTTACTGTGTTGGTATATGCAAATGTTTTTGTATTTTTTGTTTTGTTTTAGCAAGAGTTGCTCTCTTTCTTATTTACTCTAATTTGGCAGACGTGTTTGAAAATACACTTTCTTTGCATGGCTAACAAAACACTTTTACATGTTTTTACTTTGGTCTTTGTCAGTTCTACAATGCAACTCTGGGAATACCAAGATTAAAAAAAAAAAAAAACCCATAAAAAACCCAGTTTGTGGAACACTGGGACTCAAAGCCTTATGAAGTTTGTAATGTCAATTTTGATTGTTTCTATGTTCAATTATGGATTGTTTTATATGTTAGTATTGCCAGAATAAAATCCCAAAATGTAAACATTACACTTGTTTTAATATATATTTCGTATTTGAATGTTGAGTAGGTATCCCCTTTACACAACAGAAATGCGTCAACCTGAGAAGCAGCATATACATTATGGGATGGCATTTGTGGCTAATTACGTTACTGTAAAAAGAGGACAATAGTTTTAGCTTATAGCTCACTTACTAATAACTAGCTTTTGAGTAAAACTTTAACATTGGACCGTTCCATTACGAACAACCTAGCTAGTTCTTTCACAATACCTTTGAAAATCAGTATTATGAAATAAGGACATTGTGAAAAACGGCATTGGGAAAATTCCCTTAATGAAATAATACAGTGGATTGATTTGAAATCACACAATAATTACAATTAGAAAATGATTACATTGTTGAAAACATTTCAATGATTACATTTGGAAAAATATAACATCTGGATTATCTTAATTGAATAATGCAATTTGTCACCATTTATTTAATTAGGCATAAAATGAATTACACAATGCACAAGTTACAAAAAAAAGTGTTGATCATTGCAAGTTTATAAGATGCACAGTATATTACATATGTAGAATATACAAGAATTTATAATATACTCTATATGAAAAAGTTCAATTTCATTCAGAAATAACGCACTAAAATCTAAGCAAAGCAGTGGAGTTTAATGATCGTAAGGATGAATAAACAAGTTGAGCAATGTTTTGTTGGTTGGCACATGGTTTAAAAACTTTTATGGGAAATATCTACAAAAAAAAGGTCTACACTGAATGCACAGTGGCAGTGCTGTTCTTTGGTTAGTAAAACTGCTAGAATATTGCATAAAATCTTCAGTGGGTTATCAATACATATAAAATATATAAAATCCATTTGAATAAATCCATTTAAAAAAATAACTAATGACTGTCAGGTTCTCTCACTATCCTAACTAAATGTATTGTAATAATGAAACAGTTGTATTTTGTAATGCCTGTCAAAAGTCATTGTTCAGAATTCTAAACCCATCATGTACACTAAATTATGAGAGCTTCAATTGAGTCTGAGAAACCAGGCTTTCATAGAACTGCATAATATACAACATACTGTACGCATGCTACAATTTTCTAAATAACAGACAGACAAGGATCTCCACATTTCAGTTATGAATGTTGTTTAAAAAAAGGAAAATAAATGATATTCCACACAATCATTTCATATAACGATTAGAGTTCATTATCATAAATAAAAAATTTGACTCCTAGCTTATTGAAAACTACTTAGGCTGTAATGCACTAAATTATTATAAAAGGATTGCATATTTTCCTAACATGTTAAGGAAGGATAACATCTTTCATATGTGCAAAATCGCATGTTGTGTCTCTTTGGTGTGTTTACATTAATGAACATCGAATGTGGGACTTTTCTATTCCAAGGTGGAAAATACAGTGTAGTGTTTAAGCAAATTCATTCTTTTTGAACCCGCAGTATGAATTACTAAACATCAGATTCATTTCGGGATCGGCGACTGTGTGAGGAAATCAGTACAACCGTAGGGCAGGTGTTAAATTTGGCATAAGCTTGTTTCCATTACTGAAGACAAAATGACACCTAGTTAACTAAATGGTATCGTCTGACAGCTTTTAAACCGAGCCTCCGCGTTTACCTCATTTATAGAACGCACGTTGATTTCTATACACTGTTGTTTTATATCGCTGTTATACTGGAGTTTCATTTTCAGTTTCACTCTTCGGGATGTCTCACTCCCTGCATTCCGTACTATCTGTACTAAACGGTATCCGAGATTAGAATTAGCAGGTCCCAAATCGTAGTAGCTTCCCAAAGCTACCCGGACGGTCCATTATTTCCGGTAGAATTTCGAAGTGTGGATCAGCTAATATTGCCCACAGGTCCTTGCACGAGGGAGGAGTTTTGTGACAGATGCATTTTAGAGAGGTGTAAAATAAATGTGGAAAAATAAAAATCAAGGGAATAATAAATTAGATAAACTATGTAGTATAAATTATATAAGGAATAATGAATGAAGAAAGAAACCGGAATGCTTGGAGTTTGTTCACGGTGACCGCGTTCTCAAGGGTATTTTCTACCCCCATTTTGCATGTGATGTTATTCACAAAATTAATTCTTCGTAAATAACTCGCCACATGTGTGCTAGTTCATTGCACATGCGAATGACTTGTTAACTGGGCCTTAGTATACCACCATGAGGAAACCCTCACTGAACTCTTACAAACTCCATTTGCATCCCTACTCATTGTATGGTGCACTTCTCAGGCTGTGACAGAACACAGTGAATATCCTATATGCAGCACATTATGTGTAAAACATGGAACTCTTTAAAGTAAAGCTTGAGCTGCGCAATCGGAGGTAGGCTGCAATACAGACATGCATAGAAATGTATAATGGTCTCCAACAGACAGACGCAGTCTTTCTGAAACAAGCATTATACCACACACTGCATGTGTGTTTAGAATGATAAAGAACATGCATTAGGCTCTGCAGCACTTTGAGCTGGTGAGCTTTGGGTTGGGGCTCCCAGTAAGGCTTGGACCCAATGTTGTGTCCTTGCGTACATGTGCATATTTGGTAACCTCTCTGTGGAAAAAAAGAAAAGAAAGACTTTCATATATGACAGCTACTGATGTGCGTGTGGCAGCATGGAAAAACCCTTCAAGTTGGGTTTTTTTTTTGGGGGGGTTAGGGGGGTTAGTACGTTCCACCACCCATCCATTTTCTATACCGCTTAACCAACAGAGGGTCGCGGGGGAGCCTGGAGCCTATTTCAGGGAATTCAGGTTACAAGGTGGGGACACCCTGGATGAGGTGCCAACCCAACACAGGACACATTCACATACTACGTACATTTGCAAATCCCAATCAACCTACAAGGCACAGTGCGGAGGCGGGATCCGAACCCCCAACCCCTGAGGTGCCAGGCAAATGTGCGAAACGTTTACCCTCTTCTGCATACGTCTGTATTTCACATCAGTTCATGATTGGCTAGTGTCACTGTGATTGACAGGGGAAAGAGGATACTATCCCCTTCCACCCAGAGAGCATAGCCAATTTTGCTTGCTTGACTTCTAGACACGTGCCATAAGCGGGAACCCGAATGCTTTGCTGTTGTGCCACTCAGGACTGGTGAACTTTGGACATTTTCTACTATATACAGTTCTGAAACTTTCCTGATATGAAATCTTTTTATTTATATACCTCAACCACAGGTAATATTCTAGCATTTTCAAATATAGTTACCCCCAAAAGTGTAAAGGGAGTATATTAAATTTTAAAATTTGATTCCATCAGTACTATAGGCTGTCCCAAAAGTCTCCATACAAAAGGGAAATTAACACTTTTTATCAAAATGTCTTCCAAAATTTCATATATATTCAGATATATTTAAGAACGCCTTTGACAAAAGAAGAACGTATTGAAACCATGCTCATGGCTGGATCAGGAAGCTGTCGCAAGGGTGCGATGGACTTTAAGAGGAAACATGGCGAGCACACCGACGCTGTTGCCAAACTTAACAAATTCAAAAAGACTAAGCGTTGTGGATCGACCGAGACGTGGACGTCCACGAACATCCACCGAGTGGTGCTGGAGTACATAGTCCATGGATGGACACCTTTGGGACACCCTGTATATAATTTTGTAATAATATTTTATTCTATATAATTAATATAGTATATAATTCTGTAATAATAGTGGCAATGTTTTGCGACAGAAAAACACAATTTTGGTCATTTTTGGCTGTGTTCCCAGAATCGGGCTCAGCAACATCCTATGGGTTTTCCCTGACCGCCACACATATATGTCACAAAGGTTATTTGATCTAAACAGGCGACGTATGCATCCAAAATAATTTGTCTTGTTGAAAATTCATTCAAAACCTGATCACAATGTCCAAAATTAAAATGCAGTGAAGTTTGTTACAGGACAGCACAATGCGTGTATTCCTGATGCTCACAGATGACACTTAACTTAAGCAGATCTGCTGCCCTCACGTGCTGGATAAGTGAAAGCACTCTAATACATGGTGTTTGGTGTAAGAACACGAGTTGTTCATATTTAGTTCGTTTTGCTGAAATATACATTAAAGTATTTTCTAACCTAGGTTGTGATTTGGGGGTTAAGTGTGGCTGGTGTCTGACTATGTTCCTCGCTTCATGCACTATGAGTGACTCACCGTGCTAAATGGAGCACTGCCTCGATGATGTTTGAGCCATCCTTTGCGCTTGTCTCACAGAAGAGGGAGCTGTAAGTCTGTTGAGAACCAAGCAAACTTCAATCTCTGGCTTTCTGTTCAAAATTTCACTCTAGTGAATGTTTGTTTAACGGCACAAGCACATTATACACATGCGCACAGGAAGTATACGAGTTATATCATAGTGAATCCTCTCACCCTGGCCAGTTTCTCTCCGCAGCTGGTCGAGATGCATGAGACGCCATCCTGAAGAGCCTGCTGCCGTAGATCTGTCTTATTCCCTACCAGCATAATGGGGATTTTTTCCTGGGACACATCCTGGACATGAGGGGAGCTTAAGTCAACAACTAACGAATACTGTAACAAGCAAACGAGATCGCTATTGAACTTCCATGGTGCTGGATCCGTTTCCTTGATGTAGTCCTTGTTTTAAATCTCCATATTTGTAATGTACAGTCGATTAACAGAGACAGTAATTTTTAAGCTGCAAGTAAACCCGAAGTGGCCCAGATTCAGATTCGCAGAGGGTGAAAAACGTCAAGCTATTCATTTAAAGGATAAAATATCAGAAATACCTCTATGGTGTCGACCCATTCTCGCACATTTAGAAAACTCTTCTCACAGGTTACATCATAGAGAAGGAGAACGCCATCGGCCCGTCTGAAGTAGGATTTTGCGATGCTTTTGAACCTGTCGAGAAAAGATCCATAGTAATTCGCATTTCTGAAACTAACCCAGTAAAAACAACCCATGCCTCAGATTACACTACGTTTAGTGATTCAAAACAATCGGTTTAGGATGTGTTGTATTTACTAAAGATGTGTTTGAGCTGTGCTAGGATCCGTTTACAGTGGAACGCTTTGGGCGACAATGTGTTGTTGGATTTGGTGTTAGGGTTTAATTGACGGTTTAGAGTTTCTGATGAGTTTACGTGACCACGGTTCGGCTTCTCACCTCTCCTGACCCGCCGTATCCCAAAGCTGCAGCACCGTCGGCACTCCGTCGACCACGAGAGTCTTCATTTGGAAATCGACTCCTTTATGAAAACAAACACAGCCGGCATTTGGTATCTTATCATCAGGTCTCAGGTCTCCTAACAAACACACGTACTTATGTGTATATGTATAAATATACCATGTATAAGTTTTTGGACCTTATGTTCTCACAAAATGAATGTTTTTTTTGTATCTTGATAAGAAGATTAGAATATAATATACTATATACAACGTTGTGTGTTTCGTGCTCAGTCGCTTTTACCCAGAGTGGTGCTGGTGATGCCTTTAAACTCGTTTTTACAGAGGCGTAGGAGGAAGCTGGACTTGCCCACTGCAGCGTCTCCTGCTAACACGATCTTGTACGCCTTTTCAGACGCCTGAGCCGTCATCACCGACTCATCCTTCAGTATCTGTAGGCAAACGATTATCTTGAACTGAACGTCTAACTGGCAAAAGGTTTCGTTTGTAATATCTGAGAAGTTATGTGCTTCGTTGGACAGAACAGAAAATGTGGAAGGAAGAAAGGGTTTACTGAGGTGGTGTCGTGTAAGGAATAAAAACACACACACACACACACACACACTCTCAAAGCATAAAAAAAAGGATCTCATCCCTTGCCAAAGCTAACAATATTTAGTGAAGCCCACTTTTATGAATTTGTTTAATGTTGTGGAACATCCAGGAAACTGCTATCGTTACATTGTACCAGTTATAAACAGTAATTCCTTCACTAGCCTCGCTTTTTTCCTCTCTCTTGAACTTAATAGCACACACACACACACACACACACACAAATGCAGCTTGTCATGTTACCAACAAACAATTAAATCTATTGTTACTAGAAATATACTAACATACTACAATGAGCAAAGTAATAAAATCCTGTGATTTTACCTTGGAGCTACTGTCTGAGCTGCTGTTATAGAAAATGAATGAATACCTTCTAACCAATCAGCATTAAGAAGAGCTTCGCTATTGTTTCCCCCTATTTTTTTATTTTTTTATTTCATTAGCCGCAGAATTCCAATGCCATTGATTCTAAGGTTCCTGACTATGTATGATTTCCCTCACATTCAGTAGCTGGATAAAGTGTAATGTTTAATTAGATGTTTAATCTTGAGTGTTGTGATTTTAGTGTTTCAGGTTTATGGTGTCATTAAGCTGACTGGTACCTCGTGGAAGATGGCGGAAAGACTTCTCTTCCCTGAAGCAGTGACGTCTTTTGTGTCGACTGGATTTAAAGTCGTGTCCAGGACAGACTCGCTGTCTGAATCGCACGGTGTCTTGTCTTGTAGATCTGGCACCTTCAAACACACACACAAGTCAATGTGTAGAGAATAAAAACGATAGACTTGGCCTTGCTGTTCCAATACTTTCGGGAGGGACTGAATAAACGGCAGTTCCCTCGGCATCCTCTCCCTCACCGTGAAGTCGAGTTTTCCAGTAAAAAGGTAGAAAACCTAAAGGGACAGCTCCGGAACGCTTTTTAGGTTTGAGACCCATTTTTGTCATACCCGTGTGTGTCATATTGTATCGGAAATCACGGAAGCAAATCTGTTACGAAGTCCTTTGTAGATTAAACATCAAAACGCCTGTGTGTGTTCTCTCACCTCCGTGTCTGAGGTGTCTCCTGAGCAGCTGAAGTCAATCATGCGAGCGATGCTGCGAACCGAATCGTAGCCGTTGTTGGAGCGCAGAGTGGACATGCCACTGTCCACGCAGCTCTCGTTCAGGCTGTCCACCTCGCAGCTGCTGCGTCTGCGCATGGGGTCGCACAGCGCCAGAGCCAAAGACTCACTGCTCTGATTTTGCAGGCACTCCGTTATCCGCAGCTGCTCGTAATCATCATCATCCATGTAGACCTTACAGCAACTGCAGAGCCACAGATATACTTCAGTAACACACACAATCATTCATACTGTCATGTGTCCACATGGCTACTCGCTGTTCCCTACAAACTGCAAAGTGCATTATGGGTGTTCTGCAGCACGTCGTTTTGCTCTGTAACCTATTGGGAGATTTCAGGAGTGTGCTGAATATTCTACACTATGCACTACATAGTGGAAACCAGGTGAATTAGTACATCTTGAGAGCACAACAGCTGCCCAAGACACGATTACCCACGTAAGCAGCCAATTCCTGCAGCGCTGCTGATGACCGCGTGTGTTATAACATTTCTCGACTAGGTGTTTGGTGTAAACACGTTCAGTGCCATGAAATATTAGTAACTAGTACGAAGCTTACACACAGTAGTACGTTAACATACGTTAATATTGTGCGATATTGTTATCAAACATTCCCGAATACTCAAATCTGATTGCTCAAAAGCAGCTGATTAATTTTCGCTCATGGCACTGACGGTACTTCATCTGCAATTCAAATCATAGGTTTAGTATCAAATTCAAAAGACGCTAAACACAGCGTTATCAGGGTCCTGTTTGGTGTACGCTCACATGAAATCACTTACTCAAAGGAATTTTAAAATACGATGTTATTTAACAAAGAAAAGCGTATCTTTTCCATGCCGATGTTTTCCATAACGAGCTGGTTATTTAACGTTTATTGGGAGGAGTCTCCAGTGATAAACAGAGGTAAAGCGGTACTGAATTATGTTTCGATGTCCAGTTTCCCTGGAACATGACAAGCTGCATTTTCTGTCTCTTAAACGTCATGAGAAAGAAGAAAAGAAAAAGAAAAAAAAACCAAGAGAAGGCTGATGCGGTAATGACTGTTTATAATTTTATGTTTTATAATTTTATGTTACTGTTTATAATTTAATGACTGCTATAACGTGAGTGATAACAGGCTATAACTTGTCTCATAGATGTTCTGTTGCTAGAAATGGATAAATAAAGCATGACGTGCTGTTCGTAAACACTTCGGCGTTACGCTGTGAATGAAAAACCAATCAGCTTTGTTGTGGTGACAGTATCAATAAAACTCTGGAACACTAATGGGAATTATGTTCTGATAAAAAAATCTAAAATAAATCAAAATAATTTAGTATTTTAGCATCTTCAAAGTAGACACCCTTTTTGCCTCGAATTTCCAGAAATGTATTCTTGGCATTTTCTCGACCGATTTCTTGTGGAGTTTCCCCGAGATGATTTTTAAACAGTATTAAAAGGAGTTCCCGCCGACGCCAGATGCTTTTCGGCTGCTTTTCGGGAATAACTCGCTCCGAATCGTCCGTTTAAAAATATATATTTTTAAAAATAACATGTTAGTTTTCTAACGAACGAAATGAATACGTCGGCACGGTTATATTTTTTGTCTATAACACCGATTTCGAACGCTTAATTCTCATAGTTAAGATCATGAGAAACATTTCAGTCAAGTGTCTCCAAACTTTTGACTGGTGGTGTATAATATTTTATATACCATGCCACAGGTATAGACTCATGCTCCAGACATACCTTTCAAAATATGGGGTGCCCATGCTCTTTGTCCTATCGATGGTACTTGCAGGAGACAGTCCACTACCTCTCTGCAAACATAATTGTTTGACATTTTAATCTGTCTTTAGGAGGTTGCATGGTTACACTGTCAGTTTGAAAACTGACCCCCCCCGGACTCCAACTTGTCGTCACACTAATCCCGACCTCCTCAGTGAGATTAGGACAGGTCATTGTTTGAGTGGAAGCTAAATCCGTCTTTAAACTGACTGTTGTTTCTGCTTATGCACATCTTTGTCTACAGAGATCAAAAGGGTCATATTCAAGCATTTACCCGATTCTTGTTTTTGCTCTGGCTGTTCTCCAGACTCGTACGTAGACCATCGTTGGTGTCATGAAGCTTCCTGTTTGTTAAGCTAAAGGCCAGAACAGGGAATAAACGAAATAAAGAGTGGGTTATATTCTATACTATCTGTAAGTAGGAATGCTCATATGTCTCATACTTACTGAAGAAGCTCAATCTGCCTCTCCAGGTTCTCCCTCTCCTCAGCAAAAGACCTCATTAGGGCTTCATCTCTACACAAGCAAATATTCAAAAGATTGTCATTAGTAGATTATGAATGATGTTGTAATACTAGCATCGCTATTTCACGGTTTTGATTGTTATCCAAAACCTGATCTATATTTCGATATAATCACAGCTAATATTTGGTTAATAAAATTGCAACTAGAATCAAGTTAATGTTTTTAATTCTCTAATCTCTATCAACCGGATCAGTAGTCCATGTTTATTAACCATGGTCAGGAATTTCAGCACGTTTCCTCGTACTGAGAAAAGAACGGAAAACCGGTTTACTCGAAAGTCTTCTTGGAGAAGTAATGAATGTTTTATGTGAGAAAGGGATTTGTGAAGTAAGCTCTAAATGTGTATAATTTGCCACTTTAGAGAGAAGACTTCTTTTTCAGAGGGAAAAATTTGGTCAGCATTAGAGGTTTCCATCTGACTGCACATGAATAGAGCAAAGCCTTCAGGAAAGAGGAAGTAACCAGAATGACCTTTTAGTCTGTCTTATGGCGGTGTTGGACAGGTGGATTAAACTACATCAGAAGACTTTCTGTCGTGTCAGCCATACCAAGATATTCGTTTTTAGACTGCAATATTACGTTATATGTGCAGCAATCACGGAAAACCTTTCACATGGTGAAATTTGAACAAAATGAATGAAATGTATATGTAAATCTGGTTACTCCCCAAACATTTCACAACATTTTAAAACTTAATTCCAAATTAGGCTAATGTCCATTTTGCTACGGCATGCAACTCTCCAAAAACTCGATCACCGCGTGAGGAAATCATAATGATAATGAGTCTTTATTGGTCACAGCACAGTGAAATTTTTTTCTTCACATACCCCAGCATGCCACAGGAAGTTGATGTCAGCCATGATACGGCACCCCTGGAGCAGAGATGGTTAAGGGCCTTGCACAAGGGCCCAACAGTGGCAACTTGGCAGTGCTGGTGCTTGCAGGAGCAATGGTGGCTTAGCGGTTAAGGCTCTGGGTGATTGATCGGAAGATTCAAAGGGTTCAAGCCCCAGGACTGCCAAGCTCTGACCCCAGCTTCCTGACAGGCTTGGGTATGTGAAGAAAACAATTTCACTGTGCTCTACTGTATATGTGACCAATAAAGACTCATTATAATTATCCCCCGATCTTCCGATCAGTAACCCAGAGCCTTAACCGCTAAGCCACCACTGCCCCTAGCAAAGTTATTGACATCTTTTTGGCAGACTGTTCTAGACTGTTTTTTCTTCTGTGTTTGTTAAATTGGCTTCTTACCAACATGATATTTGCTGGATGATAGCCTAGACAGGAACGAAAATGTAAATAAAAACATTTACACATTGCATTTGCTTGGTGAAATATACTGTATTTGAAAGTTTCTTACTGTTCGTTTTGGGCAAAACCTGACCTTTTGGGCTTTTTTGACTGCTAGCCACAGACTAGGTTTTCCCAGGCTGCTGAAAATATAGCCATATATTATTCTAAACTTTTATTGAGTTCAACAGCTTGCGCTTAGATTTCTATTCTCAATAGGTTTAGAGTAAGGGCATATACACTACAGATGTAGTAAAAACACTCCTTAAATATTAACACACTGAACCAGCGAACACCACGGACCCACTGAAGCGGGCAATCAACTAGGGCTCGGACTTCGTTGCTTAGCAACAAGGGCACCAAATTCCTAATGTGTGTGGCGTCACTCCAGGATATCCTGCTCTTATGATGCTAGAACAGCAAACAGCAGTGGGAGTGGTCAGACACTGATAGTGAAACTTTTGCGCACTATCTGTATGCTGTATGTATACTGTACGTGTGTGACTCACTCACTGAAATTCGCCCATCCCTGAGAGTTTACCTAAGAACTAGTACTGCTATAGTAACAACACCACCCTTACACTCTCCTCTAAACCATTTTTTTTTTTTTTATTTGACAATTCCTGAAACTATTAATGCACGTTTCACTTCAGTACCTTCACGTATTACGAGCTATATCTACATTTTAATATACTGATATACCTGCCCATTCATGCAGTTATCCAATCAGCCAATCATGTGGCAGGTCAAGAGCTTCAGATAATGTTCACCTCATACGTTAGAATTCGGAAAATACGATCTCTGCGACTCTGGAATGGGATATAGTCTTTTCTAAGCCTAAGAGTGCTTATTTGCGCTACTGTAGCCTTCCTGTCAGCTTGAATCAGTCTAGGCCATTCTCCTCTCATCAAAAAGGCTTTTCCACCCACAGAACTACCGCTCATCAGATGTTGTCTGTATTTTGCATCATTCTTTGGAAACTCCAGAGACTGTTTAGAGTGGAAAATCCCAGATCAGCTAAAATTTCTGAAATGCCATCTGGCACCAAAAACCATGCCATGGTCAAAAGCATTGAGAGCCCCCCCCTTTTCTGATGTTTGATGTGAACATTTACTGAAGCTCTTGATCTGTATCTGCATGGTTTTATGCACTGCACATATATCAATTGATGGATATCTCAAAATGAACTCGCACCGCTCGAGATTGATGCTCTGGTCAGTGAGATCACTCTTGAGGGAGTCCAGCTCACTCTGCAGAAACGCTATATTGGTGTGTGACTCCAGCAGTTCCTGCTTCAGCTTCTGGTATTGCTGTAACAGACAAAAAAAAAAAAAAAAAAAAAAAAAAACAATTTAGATAACTAACGGAATGCATCCCAAAACTGGTTCTCTAGTCCAACTTCACTGTACGGTTTAAGCAAAGAATACAACACTGTTATAGGAAAACAATCAACAACAGGGCGGTGTGCTGCAGCCTGATAAGAAGTGAACATACTCTTATCACCCCAACATTCATTATTTTCCTATAACATATACAGTCGTTTGGGGAGGTTTCCATCCCAAGGTGCACTCGGATTTATTTATTTATTTATTATTTAGACCTGAAAGTAATTACTGACTTCATGTGATATTTAAAACTGTTACTTTTGGTGCAAACTCGGGTAAATCCTGGAAGTCTCCACAAACCGTGTGCTCACAAAGACCCTGATATTAAACCTGTTCATTTTTACTCAACAACCAATAAAAAAAAAATTATAATAATCTATCGTTTCAATCATATTACCGGTCAAGTCACATAAATGTGAATTTATTGGAAGAAATCAAAGCCATGCAATCATATTAAACATTCTTAATCAGAGCAGCTGAATAACAAGAACGTGCTGTAATAAAAGTAGACTGTGATCTGGAATGCCCACGGCTCTCCAACAGGGAACCTGAATGAGCCGAAACACAAAAGAAAGTCCTCGGGTCTGGTATCACATTTACACTCAGCCCTAGAAACTATGCAAATTATAGGGTTGGAAATAGAGTAGAGGAGAAGGGACCGGCTCAAAAACAACAAAAAAAGAGTCCCAAATGTTCGCATATGGGTGATCATTTTTTTTTTTTTACACTGACATTTTTACCAGTGATAATTACGCAAGGTGAGCCTGGGTCCATTTTTATGCACGTTCTTTTCCGATGGATTAACCTGTGCAATACGGCAGCACGTCCTTTAGTAAACACGGCTCGAAAACAATGCAGCGCAAGGAGGATCCCATGTCTACGGTGAAAGAAAAACCTTCTTGCATCTGTTTTGAAATAAGTAAATGAGATAATCTTGTCATACCAGGGTCAGCTCGTTATTCTTTCGCTTCAGTGCTATGTTTTCTTCTTTAAGGCTGGTGCTCTTGTTCTGGTCTTCGAACTGTGAAAGAGATCAAACTTGAGACAGTTGCTAATAAAACTTTATTAGCAGACATGATAACTTCTGATGAAACTATTGTGTATCTGTTAGACACTGTAGGAAAATAATCAAAGACATGGTGGTGTAATGGTTTTTCCCCTATTCTCATTCCAGAGCAGTTTGCATTTTACAATAGGTTATTTATCAACAAGGATGCGTTATAATATTCATTCCTTTATAGATTATACATTTAACTTTGTGGAACCTCCATTCTTAGCTCTGTTATCGCTTAAAGCTATAAATAGTTCTTCCTTCAGCAGACACGCTCATCGTTCTTTTTTAGTTAATAATGCAAAAAAAAAGAAGCTGCTTGTCTGAAAACCTCTGACTGTTACAAAGTGCTAGCACTGGAGACTCCTTCCAAAAAATGCGAACTCAACAATTATACATACTTTTAAAATGTGGATCGTCTGCCACGTGTAAGTTGTTACTATTGAAAGACGAATGTATTAGAATAAAGAATATAAAACTACATTTAGAGCTGCTGTTATAGAAACTTCCGACCAATCGGGATCGAGTATTCGACAGCGCCGGAGTAGTAAACTGAATTTATTGATGGTCATGAAACAAACGCTCACCATCTGCAGGGTGAGGACCTTCTGCCGTAGCTCACTCAGCTGAGCTTCGTATTGGTCTTTCAAGCAGCTCAGTGTTGCTTCTGCCTTCTTAGACTCCTGAAGGAAACAGAACAACAGAGAGACTTGGAAAATTCCCCTTTTCAGCTCCTCTTTTCTCTCCATGTTTAACCTTGATCATATTTTTCCATAAACAAATATTACACTAAATAGGACTTAATTGTGTGACCGTAAAATCATGTGAAGGGCATGGCTGATGTAAAAAAATAATAAATAAATAAATAACAAAGCACTGTGTTTTCATACATATCACATTTCCATAAATTTATCTATAAATTCTGAGAAAAGAAAACTACTCGCACTGCTGGAACATGGTTCATGATATAAATATCAAGTTATCAGCTGTTTGTTTGAACTTTTTCCCATGACGTAACGTACTCAGTGTTACTGGTTCTGGTAAAGCATGTTAAAAGTCCACGTGTTGTCCACAACTTTTAACCCCCCCCCCCACACACACACACAATTGTTTTTTTTTATAAAAAAAAAATCTGTCAACAATCATTCCTTTGCTTAGTAATACAATGAAAAAAGTGTAGTACATACTGTCTCAGCTAACGGACAAGCCGTAGGAAACTAAGCAGGTACTGTACAGTCAGAAATTAAATACACGTGGGTCAGCTGATAAGTGATGGACCAGGAACAGAAGTTAAAGATTAGAAACAGGGTTAAGGACGCGAGCAGACGCGACACCACCCAGGATTCTCAGCCCTGAAAACTGTTAAGTCGTGGATAAATAAAGATCTGGAGCTCATCCAGGAGACTCACATGACAGAAGTATTTACCTTACCAGAGCAGCATGAATTCACCTGTGCTCGTTTAGCTGTTATGTTATATACCACGCCAAATAAAGGATCCATGGAAACAGCACAAATACACTCGTATCACATTATAAAGTGATTTCAATGTAAATAAACATCAGAGCAGGAGCATTATCTAAATAAAATGTTTACCGATTCACAATGCTATACTAATACGTCTTTAGCGAATACATACAAATTCTGCACAGATAACCTGAAAGGGAAACTTTTTGGATTTGCGTGACGTATTTTCATCCTCAGTGTTACTGGCTGATGATAGCTGGTTTGCAGGGTTGGTAGGGTTAGTACAGTTATAAATGACTTCAGTGCTGGCGATATTGTACCGACCTCCACGCGTGTGTTTCTCTCAGTTGTGTGAATGCGCTGGTCCATTTCCTCCTCCATCGCGCTCAGCTGAATGGCAGCCTGGTCCTGAGCCCTGAAAACACATGTTATACACAGTTATAGCACAGCGTTGATGAATTCTCTAATCTGATTGGACAGAAGGTGTTGATGAACTTTCCGTTACAGCAGCTCTGACAATAGTTCTGGCAGCGGCGTTTACATTAATGCACTCGTCTTAATACTTTATACCTTCTATAGTAACAACTCGTTCCCAGGGACTTGGTAGACTTTCTTTTTAACAAAGAAAACGTATACTTGTTCATATGGTGACGCTTTCCGTGAGGAGACATTTATTTAACATTCATGGAAGGAGTCTCCAGTTTCAGCATTTTGTTAAGGTCAATCAAGAAGTTTCGATTCAAGAAAGTCTTCAGGACCAAGCATTTTGTGCGTTCCGGTAGGGCTGGGCAATATGATATCAATATTGTGATGTATAATGTCACACTACACTTTTCTGATATATCGTTGGTATAACTGTATATTTAAAAGAAAATCAGTGTTCTAATTTTCAATAAATCCATTTTTTTTGCAGATATTATAGTGTTGAATAACACCTACAGTGTTACATTCCTTTGGTACTAGGGTTATAAATACATATCAGTATAATTTAACATTTGTATGTCTTGAAGTTTTACCTGAATAGCTAATTGTTGTGATATATGTATCCGACTGTGCGTACCGTTTGACAGCCAGCCCCAAGCGCTCCATCTCTTTACTCTGGAGTTTGATCTCTCTGGTGAAGTTTAGAAGGACTTTCTCATACTGAGGAATCATCCTGGTCTCGGTCAGACTGATGTTCTGGTACAGGGTCGAAACTAGATCCATTCTGTACACATATTGATCGAAGAATATGATTAACATGCTCAAATATTATATGACATCATTCTACTCTGCCGCTGCTGGGACCCTTAACCCTCAACGGCTCAGTTGTATAATTGAGAGAAATGTAACTTGTATGATCTAAAACATCATCTGATTTTCACACAAGTCCTAAAAGTAGACAAAATTATTATACTTAGTCATGTAATTATTGAGAAAAATGGTCTAATATTACATACCTGTGAGTGGCAAAAGTATGTGAACCTCTAGGATTAACAGTTTAATTTGAAGGGGAAATAAAAGCCAGGTGTTTTCAATCAATGGGATGACACTCGGGTGTGAGTGAGCACCCTGTTTTATTTAAAGAACAGGGATCTATCAAAGTCTGATCTTCACAACACATGTTTGTGGACGTGTGTCATGGCATGAACAAAGGAGATTTTTGAGGAGTTGGAAAAGGTTACAAAACCATCTCTAACGAGTTTGGACTCTACCAATTCATAGTCAGGCAGACTGTGTACAATTTAGAGGAAATTCAAGCCCGCTTTTTGCCTCCCCATGAGAGGTCAACCAACAAATATCACGCCAAGGGCAAGACGTGTAATAATCCGCAAGGCCACAAAGGAACCGGGGATAACTACTAAGCAACTCAGGGCCTCTATCATATTGGCCAATGTTAATGTTCATGAGTCCACCATCAGGAGAAAACTGAACAACAATGGTGTGCACAGCAGTGTTGCAAGGAGAAATTCACTGCTCTCCATAAAGATCATTCAGTCTACAGTTTGCTAAAGATCATGTAGAAAAGCCAGAAGGCTATTGGAGAAATGTTTTATGGATAGATAAGACCAAAATAGAATTTTTGGTTTAAATGAGAAGCATTATGTTTGGAGAAAGGAAAACACTGCATTCCAGCATAAGACCCTTATCCCATCTGTGAAACATGGTGGTGGTAGTATCATGGTTTGGGCCTGTTTTGCTGCATCTGGGCCAGGACGACTTGCCGTCATTGATGGAACAATGAATTCTGAATTACACCAGAGAATTCTACAGGAAAATGTAAAGGACATCTGTCCATGAACTGAATCTCAAGAGAAAGTGGGTCATGCAGCAAGACAACGACTCTAAGCACACAAGTTGTTCTACCAAATAATGGATAAAGAAGAATAAAGTTAATGTTTTGGAATGGCCAAGTTAATGTCCTGACCTTAATCCAATAGAAATGTTGTGGAAGGACCTGAAGCAAGCAGTTCATGTGAGGAAGCCCACCAACATAACAGAGATGAAGCTGTTCTGTACTGAGGAACCGGCTAAAACTCCTCCAATGATCAACAGGATCAACAATGATCAACAGTTAGTTGCAGTTACTGCTGCCAAACCGGGTTCACACCAGATACTGAAAGCAAAGCTTCACAGACTTTTGGCACTCACAGACATGTAATACAGGATCATTTTCCTCGATAAATAAATGACCAAGTATAATATTTTTGACTCATTTGTTTAATTGGGTTCTCTTTGTTTACTTTTTGGACTTTGATGATGTTTTAAGGCATATTTATGCAGAAATATAGAAAGAAAAATACAAATACATACATACATATATATATATATATATATATAAAATTATTATTATTATTAATTAAAAAAACAAATAAGCTTTAAAAAAATACAGGGAAAAAATACATAGCTAAAACACAAACTGTATGTATGTGAAAATCACATATTGCCAATTAAATAAATATAATAAATTATAAATATAACAAAAATTAATCTAAACAAATCAAGTCTCTTTATATGTAAACATTTCTATTTGAATCTTCTATTTTAAATATTATTATTATTATTATTATTATTATTATTATTATTATTTCTTTACAGAATCAGAAGCCACCGATTTCTGAGCCACCATTTTTGCTGGTATCAGCTATTTCTAATTTATTTTTGTTCCGTTATTTTTAGTTAACACAAACAGTGCCAGCAGTAAGCAGTTACACCATCATCTAGCATTTATATATAGCCCAACAGAACTAAGTAAGCCTTAGGCTTTCGCTGAATTTGGACTGGACAAATATTATTTCTTGTATTCTCACAGCCAATTGATAGAAGGGCCAGCGATACAGTAATCACTTAACATACACACACACACACACACATATATATATATATATATTTTTTTTTAAACCAACTTATTTCTAGAACTTTTACATTAGCTTAAAAAAATAATTTGGTCATAAGGCAGTTTTATTAAAACCCATTTAAATGTTTTTATATTTAATCCACTCTAATCACAAATAAAGTGAATGTGTTTTAGAGTGTACTGTACTCCATGCCATGAACTAACCTTGAGAGCTTGCGTTATCAAAAAAAAAAAAAAAAAAAAAAACCACCGTGGACTGTACATGAACTCTGTACTGGTGCCCAACACTATCATCCTTATGATGCTTTCCTGTACACAGTTTTCCACTGTCTATATCCTGTATAATTCTGCAATACAGGTTTCGGTTTATCCAAAAGTAATAAAGCTAAGATAAGCATTAGACTAATGCTGATTTATGCGAATTGCCTTAACACAGATTTAGCTCAGCTTCGGGCTTACGGCATATTTAGAATCTCTGATTGATTGCCTCCAACCAGACTACATCATAAAGTTTACAGGATGAATATCCATCCATTTTCCATACTGCTTATCCTACACAGGGTCTCAGGGAGCTTGGAGCCTATCCTGGAGAACTCGGGGCACAAGGTGAGGGACACCCTAGACGGGGTGTCCACCCATCGCAGGGCTCAATTGCACACACATTCACACACAACGGACAATTTGGAAATGCCATTCAGCCTACAATGCATGTCTTTGGACTGGGGGAGGAAACCGGAGAACCCAGAGGAAACCCCCGAATCATGTGGAGAACATGCAAACTCCATACACACAAGGCGGAGACAGGATTTTTCCCCAGAGGTGAGAGGCAAACGTGCTAACCACTACCCCACCGTGTCCCCCACAAAATGAACATTTTATATCAAATCAAGTGTACTAACTTGATATAGAGAAGGAATAAAATACATTGGGATGCACTGTTACAGTAAAACATTCAACAGTGGGGTGGTGACGTGGCCTGACACAGATACAGAGATGCAGTTCCCACCCCAAAGTTGATTATTTTCGATAAACAGCACATTCCAAAGTGCTTTATTCCTCTTATACCACAGCAAGTTACCAACAATTATCATTTTTAATGTATTAATGAACACCAATCTTTGCTGCCATTTAACACCTGAGCAAATAAAGATGAAGTGAGTCATAGCAAGAGAACCAAAAAGTCATTTTGCATTAAGTAAAAATACAACCAAAAGTGCAAGCTTTAGCATAACTTAACTTTTCGGAAACAGCCTACCTCCCAGAAGTAAAAAAAAACAAAAAAAAACGAACATGTTTATCAAAGGGAGTATAGAGAATTTGACTCATTCAGCAAACAGGCCATGATGAGTTTACATACAGGTGTGTTCCAGTACAAGAAGTTTCTTATGACTTTATTACATAATTTATCACTACATATTACTGATACTCAATGGAATTAAAACATCGTCAGAAAAAAATGTTACGGAATTACAGCTGCTGTCATTACCATTATCATTTATAATTTTAAAATTTATATTTCAATAGGACTATCCTTTTTAAATTAATGTTAATTAAAAATGTCAAGAAGAGCATTTGTTCCAGCTCTTCAATGGACTGGCGCACCATCCAGGTTGTACACCCACTTGCACCCGGAGATCCTGTGCTAGGCTACAGATCCACAGAACACAGCGATCACTGATGAATAATGGCAATTGTACCAATATTCATTTTGTAATTAAACTCTCCTTGTAATAAAACATAGCTCTATGCAAACTCATCATGGCTTGTTTTCCTAAATGTGAATCAGGAAAGTTAATCTATCAAATAATTTCTACTACTATTAGTATTAGTTTTGGGGTTTGTTTAACTCAAAATAATTACTTGTTACCCAAAACATCTGTGCAGTCACCTGGATACTCATTTCAATTAAATGTATTTGATGAATCATTAGAGTAATGTCCATGCTATTGGGCAGACTATAGTCTAGATTATATTATTATAATGTAGGGAGTCTACCTACTGCGCATTTTACTGTATATTATAGTGTCTGTATTAATAGACAAAAATGAGTTGCTGATGAGGTCAGGTGTCAAAAATAGTGTTTAATTACCTGTTATCAACACCTACACTCTTCACTTAACCCTTATAATACTGAATAACACCTACACTCTTCACATAACTCTTAATACTGAATAACACCTACACTCTTCACTTAACCCTTATAATACTGAATAACACCTACACTCTTCACTTAACCTTATAATACTGAATAACACCTACACTCTTCACTTAACTCTTATAATACTGAATAACACCTACACTCTTCACTTAACCCTTATAATACTGAATAACACCTACACTCTTCACTTAACTCTTATAATACTGAATAACACCTACACTCTTCACTTAACTCTTATAATACTGAATAACACCTACACTCTTCACTTAACTCTTATAATATTGAATAACACCTACACTCTTCACTTAACTCTTATAATACTGAATAACACCTACACTCTTTACTTAACTCTTATAATACTAATAAAAAATACATTTTTAAATTAATTATTAAAAAAAAAAAAAAAAACTTTCATTTTTTAAATAATTATTATTAAAAAATAAAAAAAATATTTTTTTTTATTTTAAATAAAAAAACATTTTTTATTTGAATAACACTTACAGTGTTTACTAAATCATTAACACCTACTGTCCACTGAGTTAAATGAACACCTACTAACTCTTCATATGCACTGATTTGGTCAGATAGAAACTGTTAACTTGAATTGAGTACTCCAGGTGTTCAATCCTAAGGGTAATTAGCTGAAATGAATTCCTTTTTTTCCTGTCTAACAGGAGTTTACCTACAGTATTGGATTCCAACATATAGAGAAGAATTGATTTATTGTTTAAATGAACATTAAGGGTAAACTTCCCTGTAAATTTAAGGGTACCTGTTTACTCAGCCCTAAGTGTTGAACGAACGTGTTTACCGTTAGTAAGACACATGATTACAGTGAATTGAACACTGAATGCGATTCTTAAACATTTTAATGAAGTTAAACACTCAGGGACTTTGGGGACGGTTGCAGTCCCGGAGGTGTTTGTCCTCACCGCGGGATGAACTCGATCTGCTCCCCGAGCCGGCTCTTGAAATCCTCCCAGGCCAGTGCGCACGCCTCCGCGCCTTTCACGCGCTCGCTCATCCCTCCTTCACTGGAGGCCGTCTGAAATCCGCCGATAAACTCGTCCATGTTTATCGCTCCGTCCTCGTTCGCGTCCAGCTTAGCGAATATGTCGTCGACGTCCGCCGAGCGCACGCGGAGCTCCGAGCACATCCGCTCAAACTCCCATTTCTCAATGACGCCCGAATTGTCGACGTCGCAGGCGCGGAAGAGCGCGCGGAGACTCTCCTCATCGCTCGCGCCACCGGACTCCATCAACCGCACTCTCGCCTCTCTGAGACAAAAAAAATCCCATGCACGGGTTCGAAACTTTCCTTAAGACATTGTTGGTTACTTCCCGTAAACAAGACCAAAAAACGAGTGTTCGTTAGGATCTGGTAAAACTTGCAGCACTCACGCGCAAGTTTCCTTCACATTCCAATGAACACACCTGCGCGCTCGCGACACCTCTGACGTACTCGGCACAGCGCGCGAGCACACAATCTTAACTGGAGCTAAGTAAACAAAGACGTCCTCCTGCAGTTAGTCCAGTGTAAAACTACTCAGGCACAGGTAAAGACACTACTGAGTGAACATTAACACTAATAGGCCTAATACTGAAATAACTCTTGAATTTACAATGAGTGTTTCTTTAACCTAGGGTTGAATTGACACCTACAGAGGTGAGAACACCTTCAGTGTTGAATTATAGCACTGTAGTGTTTAAGCCCACTTAGACTAAATGAGTACTGTATAGGCTATGCGAAGTTAATCACGGCAGGAAGTGTAATTTATCACTGTGAGCGTTAATTCAATACAATAGCCTAAAAGTTAGGCTAATACTAAATGTTGTTTGTTCATACACCAGTCTTTGGTTGCTGCCCGTGTGGCGTTTCTCATGGTTTCACCTGTGCCCATATGGGTTTCCTCCAGGTTCACTGGTTTTCTCCTCCATCCATCCATCTTCTATACCGCTTAATCTTTTCAGGGTCACGGGGAACCTGGAGCCTATCCCAGGAAGCAACGGGTACAAGGCGGGGTACACCCTGGACAGGGTGCCAATCCATCGCAGGGCACACTCACACACACATTCACACACCCATTCATACCTGGGTATTTTGGACATGCCAACTACCCTGAAGGATAAGCGGTATAGAAGATGGATAGATGGATTTGCCTTTTGTTAATTTACATCAACTGTGTATGAGACCTTAACAAATCTTCTGTTTGTGTGGTTCTCTGTAAACAGTGTTGTTGTGCGCCCCTATGTGGTAACTATGTGCATTACACCAATGAAGAATGATTTTATTAGTAATGGTCCCTACTCCAGCCTTGGCTCATTTGCATAGCAGAAATGGATCACAATTTGTTCTTAGTCCAATTCTTGAAAATATGAAGTCAAAGGATAACAAAATATGGGTTAAATGGCCCAAGATTAAAAGAAGAATGCCATTTGCTCACGGTGTGATTTCACTTTTGTGCTTCTCCAGGTCCAGAACCTTCCACAGCTACTTCAGAGGCCTTGCCAGATACTCCCACACTGAATGAGACCACACTGCTGGAGAATACAGAGGAAGGCTTTGCCCTTGAACCTGTCACTGTTACACATAAGTCTCTAGTCGAATGCTGTAACAAACACAAATAGTACCCCACCTTGTGCCAGATGCTCCCTTGGACAGGCTCCAAGTTCGAACCAGTAGGATAAGCGACATAGAAGATGGATGGAGTACTATATCTTTTATATACAGTGCCTTGCGAAAGTATTCGGCCCCCTTGAACTTTTCAACCTTTTGCCACATTTCAGGCTTCAAACATAAAGATATAAAATGTTTATATTTTGTGAAGAAATCACCAACAAGTGGGACACAATTGTGAAGTGGAACGAAATCTATTGGATATTTTAAACTTTTTTTGCAAATAAAAAACTGAAAAGTGGTGCGTGCAAAATTATTCGGCTCCTTTACTTTCAGTGCAGCAAACTCACTCCAGAAGTTCAGCGAGGATCTCTGAATGATCCAATGTTGTCCTAAATGACTGATGGTGATAAATAGAATCCACCTGTGTGTAATCAAGTCTCTGTATAAATGCACCTGCTCTGTGATAGTCTCAGGGTTCTGTTGAAAGCGCAGAGAGCA
Source organism: Ameiurus melas (assembly GCA_012411365.1). Taxonomy (NCBI): domain Eukaryota; kingdom Metazoa; phylum Chordata; class Actinopteri; order Siluriformes; family Ictaluridae; genus Ameiurus; species Ameiurus melas. The sequence continues at coordinate 5,644,013 of CM022780.1, read as the reverse complement.
TCATGAAGACCAAGGAACACACCAGGCAGGTCCGTAATACTGTTGTGGAGAAGTTTAAAGCCGGATTTGAATACAAAAAGATTTCCCAAGCTTTAAACATCCCAAGGAGCACTGTGCAAGCGATCATTTTGAAAGGGAAGGAGTATCAGACAAGGAGAAGACTGATCAGAGATGCAGCCAAGAGGCCCATGATCACTCTGGATGAACTACAGAGAACTACAGCTGAGGTGGGAGAGTCTGTCCATAGGACAACAATCAGTCGTACACTGCACAAATCTGGCCTTTATGGAAGAGTGGCAAGAAGAAAGCCATTTCTCAAAGATATCCATAAAAAGTCTCGTCTATAGTTTGCCACAAGCCACCTGGGAGACACCCAAACGTCACACAAAACGTTGAGAAATGGCTTTCTTCTTGCCACTCTTCCACAAACGGGCCAGATTGTGACGATGTTTGGTGTCCTATGGACAGACTCTCCCACCTCAGCTGTAGTTCTCTGCAGTTCATCCAGAGTCATCGGCCTTGGCTGCATCTCTGATCAGTCTTCTCCTTGTCTGAGCTGAAAGTTTAGAGGGACGGCCAGGTCTTGGTAGATTTGCAGTGGTCTGATACTCCTTCCATTTCAAAATGATCGCTTGCACAGTGCTCCTTGGGATGTTTAAAGCTTGGGAAATCTTTTTGTATCCAAATCCGGCTTTAAACTTCTCACAAAGTTACCCGCCTGTGCGGACCTTGTCCTGGTGTGTTCTTTCTGCACTGTGCGTCTCTATACAGAACCCTGAGACACACAAAGCAGGGCATTACACACAGGTGGATTCTATTTATCACCATCAGTCATTTATGACAACATTGGATCATTCGAAGATCCTCGCTGAACTTCTGGATGAGTTTGCTGCACTGAAAGTAAAGGAGCCGAATAATTTTGCACGCACTAATTTTACACTTTTTACTTGCTAAAAAAGTTTAAAATATCCAATAGATTTCGTTCCCACTTTACATTTGTGTCCGCACTTGTTGGTGATTCTTCACAAAAATTAAAATTTTATATCTTTATGTTTGAAGCCTGAAATGTGCAAAGGTTGAAAAGTGAAAAGTTCAAGGGGCGAATACTTTCGGAAGCACTTGTGTGTGTGTGTGTTGTATTTTTTATTTATATATATATATATATATATATATATATATATATATATATATATATAATTGTATATGTATGAATGTATATGTAAAAACATAAAAATAAATAAATGAACTTATAAGTTCATTTATTTATTTTTATGTTTTTACATTTTGATATATAGGTAGATCTTTAGGATTCTGACTGCTAGAGTATATGCATTTTTAAATAATAAATAAACAAACAAATTAACTATTCCAACTTGTGTTTGCTATAGAACTATATTGGAATGATCAAATGTTTACATTTTTGATGAATGAATTAACTAATTATTCAACGATGCTATTCATTTGCTGTTTGCTGGAGTATTATATAATATCCTATTTTAAGGTTTATTAATACTCATGTACAATATGATCGCCAAGCATAGGCCACATCACGTTTTGTTTGGCCAGTCACCATCTGTTATCTGATTGGCTATCCTTAACACCAACCCGAAATGATTGGCAGATAGACGGAGTGATTGACAGCGGGTCTGCCTGCTTGACACTCCCCCTGCTTCTCCGAGTTCCAGTACATGCCTCTCCCTGAGTGTGTCGCTGTTTATTCACAGTCTAGAAAGTCCTGACAGAAACCAATGCCTCACGTTTTGTCAAGTTGTAATTTTCGGTATTAAAATCTAGCATCACCGTTGTGTTATAATAAAGAGCTAACAAAAAGAAAGAAACGTTCAATTAAGATAAGTCCCCCCCCCCATAGTAGTCTGATAACATTATAATAATAGCATTAATTTCAATTTTAGAGCTCGTGAACGTGAACGATCAAAATTGGCGGGATGCGCGCGCTGTCAATGAACTTCACGTTTAGAATTATATATACACACACAGTTCAAAGGTAAGACGGCGCTAACTGGTGAAGTAAACCACCTCCAGTGTGACAGAGATTTAGTTATAATCCCACGTGTCCATTTTAATGTCGTTTAAATACTAGAATTAGCCAGCTAACTAACCAAAAATACCTTTTTTTTTTTTTTTTTTGCATACTAGCTGAAGTGTCGCGCGCGCTTGGATTCCTTAACATTTGAATAAGTAGACGCATTAGTGTGATTACTTCCGGTTTCAGAACATCGTCCTATATCGAATTGATTCTCAAGTGAGTGGATTTCGTGGTTAAAACGAACACTTCAAGCGGCCAAGACGTCATCCCAGTGCACACTTGTGAAGCAGAGCACTGACCAGTGTCCTCCATCCATCTCCTTGTTATAGCAGGTGTCTTACTGGATCTGGATTTGAGACAAGCTTCCACTGACAGTTTTCACAAAGTCCTGAAGATGGTCTCCTTCACACAACTCTTCACCTCTAAACGTGGACCCCTGGCCAGGATCTGGCTTGCAGCCCACTGGGAGAAGAAGATAACCAAAGCCCACGTGTTTGAATGTAACCTGGAAGCGACGGTTGAGGATATTATCTCTCCTCAGGTACTCTGTATGTTCCTTATAAAATTAGGTGTTAAAAATGCACCGAAATCATAACCTGTGTGTGTGTGTGTGTGTGTGCTTTAATACCAGATAAAGATTGGGCTGCGGACGTCAGGTCACCTGCTCTTGGGTGTTGTGCGGATCTACTCGAAGAAAGCCAAGTATCTCCTTGCAGACTGTAATGATGCCGTGGTTAAAATCAGAGTGGCTTTCCGACCAGGTGATCACAGACCGTGCGCTTTGCCTCTGATCGTTCCATACCAAGTCCAATCACATTGTTTAACCAGCAAGACAAACCACCTGAATCAGTACCACGTAGTCATCACCCTCAAAGAGGTCTATCAGGTGACACGTTTCGAACAGATATGATGCAGCTCACGACTCCTAATTGTGATGTTACTGGTTTCCCTCCCTTAATTCTAAAACTCACCGATTTTACTTTTCAGCATCATATGTGTGCCTTTCTGTATGATTACATATAAGTAATGGACATGATGGCGTAGATGATAAAAGTATGCATCGGAGGCATTTTCACTCAGTTTGATGTGGAAGAACCAGAATGACAATGAAAAAAAATCATTAGAACGAGGTAGGGCTTGTGTTGGTAACAGGATGCTGAAGGAATTATTACAGTTGGATGAGCCAAGTGGATGCTCGGTGGTTAATGTGGTTAGTGGGAATAAACGACCTGTTGGAATACACCTCTCTTGGATCACTTTCTCACCAGGTTATCCATTCAACTAAGTGAAATCGGTGGGAAATCGGTCATTTTGGTTGGTGTGGTCCAATTCAGTTTCACGCCGTACAGATTTGATAAGCCAGGGGTGCCGTAGCATGGCTGACCCTCCGCTCTAACCCCAACCTCCTAACATACTGGGTTGGATATGTGAAGAAAAATGTATTTCACTGTGCTGTAATGTATATGTGACCAATAAAGCCTCATTATAAACAATGGGGTGTGTGAGATGTACATGCCAAAGCCTTTCGTTCATTGGTTACTTCCTGCAGTTGGGTTGAGTCAGAGTTGTATCATGTTCTGAAAGGTTGGTTTGGAAGCGACCCAAAACGCTGTAAACACTCCAGAATCAAACCGACTAAATACTGCACATGTAAAAGGGTGGCAGTACGTCTCGATTTCATCATATCAAGGCTGGAAAATGTTTTTTGTTGTCGATCCTAATATTTCTTAATCCACTTTCCTCATGGTTGTTTAGGCATGTCATGTCAAATAGGTATACAGTAATGTGAAAAAGAATTTGCCCCATACTGATTTCTTCTGTTTTTGTGTATAGCTCATATTAAATTGTTTCAGAAATGAAAACATAATCTAAGATAAAAACAAAGGCAACCAGAGTAAACGCAAAATAGAGTTTTAAATGAGAACGTTATTTATTGAAGCAAAAAAAGTTATATAATACCAACTGGGCCTGTGTCAAAATTAATTTTCCCCTGTAGTTAATAATTCCACTAATCTATGAAACGGCATTTGTAATGGAGTTCAGCTGGATCAGGCCCGATTACTGCAAACTCTGTTCAATCAAATCAACACTTAAATAGAACTTTTTCAACAGCATGAAGTTGGTTAAAAGGTCTTACCCAGTAACACACTATGCCAAAGTTGAAAGAAATTCGGAAGAAGGGGATTGAAATACATCAATCTCGGAAGGGTTACAAAGCTATTTCAAAGGCTCTGGGACTCCAAAGAACCACAGTGAGAGCCGTTATCTCCAAATGGAAAAACTCGGCACAGTAATGAATCTTCCAGAAGTGGCTGACCTTCTAAAATTCCTCCAAGAGCACAGCAACGACTCATCCAGGAAGTCACAAAAGAGCCAAGGACAACATCAAAGGACCTACAGGCCTCTCTTGCATCAGTAAAGGTCACTGTTCATGACTCCACTACCAGAAAGACACTGGGCAAAAATGGTATCCATGGAAAAGTGACGAGATGAAAACCACTGCTAAACCAGAACAACATTAAGGCTCGTCTGAATTTTGCCAAAAGACACCCTGATGATCTTTAAACCTTTTGGGAGAATGTTCTGTCGATGGATGACTCGAAAGTGGAACTGGTGTAACCAAATGCAGAATTCCTGCACAAAGAACATCAATAATGGTGGAAGGAGTGTGATGTGGGTATGCGTTGCTGCTTCAGGGCCTGGGCAACTTGCAATAATTGAGGGAAAAATTAATTCTGCTCTCTACTAGAAAGTCCTAAAGGAGAATGTCCGGTCTTCAGTCCATAAGTTGAAACCCAAGCACAGCTGGATTATGCAGCAAGGCAATGATCCAAAGCATAGGAGTAAGTCCATCTCTGAATAGCTCAAAAAAAGCTAAATTAATGTTTTGGAGTGGCTTAGTCAAAGTCCTGATTTGAAGCAACTGACATGCTGTGGCAGGACTTTAAATGACTTTAAATGCTCAAAAACCCTCTAATGTGGCTGAACTAAAGCAGTTCTGCAAAGAAGAGTGGGTGAAAATTTCACCACAGTGCTGTGACAGACTGATCTCCAGTTATCGGAAGCGTTTGGTTGCAGTTATTGCTGCTAAAAGTGGCACAGCCAGATTTTAAGTTTAAGGGAACAGTTAGTTTTTTACAAGAGTGAGAGATGTTGGATAATTTTTTTTCTTTTTGCTTCAATAAAAAAAAACTGAATTGTGTGTGTACTCAGGTTGCCTTTGTTTTATGTTGTATTTTGTTTGACGATCTAAAACTCTATAGTATGAGATGTACACAAAAACAGAAGAAATCAAGATGGGCCCAAATATTTTTTCACAGCACTGTATATGTTTCCTCCCTAGTGTTATCTCTAGTACTGTCACAGAAAGGCTTGGAAGCAGGGGTCAAACACAACTGACAATGAACCATAAATCATTGTCATGTGTTTGCTTTGTCATAACAGGACAGTTGGACCTGCCTGAGGAAGGGATGGAGGCCATGGTTAAAGCCATTACACTGCCTGAGGATTTCAATGACTTTGAGTCACAGCTGCCTGATCTCAAGTACAATGTTTTTCATCCAGCTCGTCGACATTTCTTGTCTTTAATTTTATATTTACCTTTCTGCTCACTGCTACAATGAAGTGATGTGGTTGTGTTCTTGTCCAGCACTATCGACGTGGTAGATCACTTCTCACTGAACCAGGGCCGCACAGAGGAAATCACTATGAAGGAAAACTTTGGAAGCAGTTTTCTCACCATGGATGACTTGGGTAAGCATTTATAAGTCTCACCAGAGCTTAATCGAACGGAAAATTCCGATAGTAACTGCATGCATTGACACCACTATATGAAATTAGCACCCTCCAAATGTGGGTGAATTGTCAGCAGTGCCATGTTAAACCCACTTTGGCGGGTACATGTCTCGCTCAAGTAGGGCTTGCAAAAACAGATATTTAAATTCATATCATTTAGTTGTACTCATTCCTCCATAAATGTTCTTGATTACCATTGGCTGTGCAAGCATTAAATGTCACTTTGAAATTGGAAGCGAAGAAAAAGAAAAGAAAAAAAAAATGGAAACAAAAACACGGAAGTGTGAAATTGTCTGAACATACAAGGTAATAAAAAAAGCTATAAAAAATACATTTAAAAAAGCGTCTAGTGCGTGACCATGACAACAGCACAAGTTCTCCGTGGACTAGTTGTTGTAGGTTTTCTCCATCAATGCAATGTTCTCACCTTTTTTTTTAAACCCCTTACCTGTTTGCATCCCTGAGTTTCATTTCTGTTTCTTCTTCTTCTTCTTCTTCTTTAAAAAAAATATTTTTTTAAACAGGAGATGAAACCCAATCTCATCAGGGACTGTTTGACACAAGTTTCCAAAGTCTTGGTGCAAATGGTGATGGGTTTGGTGATGAGGGCATGGCTTTTGATCTTGTTGGTAGTGAACTTCTTTCCACATCACTTCTCACATTTATTTATAGTTTATAGCAGTATCTCTAATGTATGTATAAATATAAGTATGTACTGTATATATTCTTAGCTGGACTGCATACATATATGTACAGTATGTGCAAGCACTACTATGCATCTACATGTGTACATTCACAGATTTGATGTAGTTATTAGACTCTTGGAATGTATAGAGAAATTTTTTTAAATGAATAAAAGACAAAAGGAACTATAGTAAAAACGTGCAATTTTATATTCTGCCTCAATTTCTTAATTGCAAATATACTTCTTGATCTGTGGCATTCTGTCGGTCACAAGACAAAGTTTCATGTCTCTGTGCAGATTTGATAGCAAATGCTAATGAGAATGCATTTCTGACTGATTCCTATGGTGAATCATCAACTGAGGTCCCTGCAACACCCCCACCAACTGCTATTAATACTACAGGTAATTTGGTTTCTGGGTATTGTTTTTATTGTTTTGCTCACATTTTTCATTTTGTCATAAGTCCCCTTTTAAGCTCTCCACATCAATTTAAGTTTCATATTTACCTTTTATTAATGTACATCAACTGTGTAGGAGACCTTAACAAATCTCCTTGTGTGGTTCTCTGTGTTGTTGTGCGCCCCAATGTGGTAAGTATGTGCATTACACTAATGAAGAATGATTTCATTAGTAATGGTCCCTACTCCAGCCTTGGCCCATTTGCATAGCAGAAATGGATCACAATTTGTTCTTAGTCCAATTCTTGAAAATATGAAGAAAAGGGATAACAAAATATGGGTTAAATGGCTCAAGTTTAAAAGAAGACTGCCATTTGGCTCACAGTGTGATTTCATTTTTGTGTTTCTCCAGCTCCAGAACCTTCCACAGCTACTTCAGAGGCCTTGCCAGATACTCCCACACTGAATGAGACCACACTGCTGGAGAATGCAGAGGAAGGCTTTGCTCTTGAACCTGTGGCTGTTAGATGTAGGTCTCTAATCCAAGAATGTAACAATCACAAATAGTATTTAAAGAGAAATCAGGTTAATAGTTAATATGTCTTGGCAGTTCAGCCCCCTTGATCTGCAGCATCATATGTGTACACACATTTTTAGAATATTAGTAATATGAATTAGCTGTAAAGCTGATTAGTCTGTGATGTGAATCCTGACATATGTGCAAAATAGCCTACAATATAGTTTTGTTAATTTTGATGAAGTTGTGGTTCAGCAGCCTTTGTGAATGCATGCCGGCATTGTGTTAAAATGAATAACAAATATGACATATTAAGGAATAAAAATATATTAAGGAAACTATGTTTTGCAATGTCAACTCCAGCGTATGGCATTCCGGTTAATAAAAGCCCTGGAGGAAACACATTGGCTGTTCTTCAGTCCATAGCAAAGACATCTTGATCCTTTATTCCAGGGGTGTCCAATCTTATCTCGAAAGGGCCAATGTGGGTGCAGGTTTTCATTCCAACCATGCAGAAGGCACACCTGCATCTATTGAAAGCCAAGATCAACTGATTAAACCGGTGGAATCAGGTGTCTCTCCTGCTTGGTTGGAATGAAAACCTGCACCCACACTGTCACCCACACCCCTGCTTTATTCAGTCACCTTGTCATCTTGATTATTATTCTCAGTCTCTTCAGAGAGGAGGAAAGGGAGCAGGAAAAGGAAGCTGGTGGTAGATCAGTCTAAGGAGCTTTCTAATGAAACCATCAAAGCCCAGCTAGCAGACTACTCTGACCTGCTGACCGCACTTGACCTAGCTCCACCCACACGGCAGCTCATGGACTGGAAGGAAAATGGGGGCGTGGATTATCTCTTTTCACATTTCTGCACTCCTGTCATGGACAATGATTTGCAGAAGGTAGTGCACACCTATGTACACATACCTATGTGTGTGTGTACATATATACATATATATATATATATATATATATATATATATAATATTTACACACACACACACACAAGCTATATGGATTTCTGGAGAGTTCATCATAAGATATGTACGGATTTGCATTTCCCCCACAGCTGCTTGAACACCCCCCTAGTTTGGTTGTGTCATGTTGGCGACAGGTGGTCATTGTAATGCAGTCCGAGCACTAATCAGTGTCTGCCCACATGTCTGGCCTCCCACATTTTATTCTGTGTTCTCCATAATGACTACATGCAAGAACGCACTCAGCAGCTCAGGGCCTGAAATCACAGTTCGGCAGAGGGCAGTGTATTTCCCTGTGGGTTGAAATTGATATTTAGCAGTACAGCTCCGTTCGCCTTTTAGCATTTATAAATAATAAACCCAAGGATGCTGAATTACAAGCAAATATTGTAGACATATGACATGTTTATGTAAAAGAATGCCTTAAGGAAGATATGCAGAGTTTGTGTAAAGTCTGTATGTAATGTGAAACCCCTGAAGCCATATCACACTGACACAGCAAGATGTACAGCCATTCATGTCTATATGTTTGGTCTGGTTTATCCATCATCCCAGTGAGAGTGCAAGAAAAAGCTCTTGGCTATAATTATTCTGTCAAACTGGTGGATTCTGGGTAATTACTCTGTCAGTTCTGCGCTGAAACAATGCGCCATGCTTAATTGTCCTTCCCTCTCTCACAAAGCTCTTCCCTAGAGATGTGTTACCTGGCGAAAAGGGGCCAAACAGAAAACTTGGAGATGATCGTGACCCCAAGGAGATGAGGGAGCAGGCGAGAGAGGGTAATGCGCACACCTATATACACCCCCCCCCAACACACACACACACACAAGGTCATTACAGCAGCCTTGCTAATAAAGGTGCTTTTCTCTTGCTGTGTAGCTGAGAGTGAGAGCACTGCTGTGCATATGATGGAGGAGATGAGCTTACTGCAAGAGACTGTGGAACAAAGCAGAGCAGCAGAGGCATCCAGCTTTATCGAACCATCGTTCATACATGCAGAGCCTCCAGAATCCATTGTTAGAAAAGTGCACACACTCAAACTTTGCAGTCTCTCCAAACATGTTGCTATAAATTGTGTGTGGTTTTGTTGTCAAATTCCATTTAAATTGGATTTTAATGTAGCGTTGAAATGCACTCAAATAGTAACGAGCCTATTATTTTATACAGCCAAAAAGACACAAAAGCCGAGCTAACGTTACAAATAACAGATGGTGGAAAATGGTGCTGTTTTCCTAACCACCAGGGGGCAGTATCATCATTTTCTCATTAATGTTTATGATTTGTTTAGATTTTTATATATGCTTACATATTGTATATTCATTCATTCATCTTCAGGAAGTTTCTTTATCTTGGGCCAGGGAGTTGAGTTCCCATCCTGGGAACACTTTTCTCTTGCTGTGTAAGGCAGGAATACAACGTGGATCTGACACCAGTCCATCGCAAGGCACCTACTGTAGGGGCAATTAAGAGTCCACCTACTGGAAGGTTTTTTTGGGGAGTTTTCATCCATGTAAAAATCTGACATATTCATCTCATTTCATGTGTAGTGATGCCAAATGCCAAACGGCTTCATGCCCAGTGCAGAGGGTATAACTTAATGGCGTTTTTAATCCTTTTTCTTTAAACATTGATCCATGATGATCCAATTTTATTTTATTTTAAATAAATAAATAAACTATATCCCAAAAATGTATATAAATGGGGTCTTATGTAGATTTTTGGCTTCTTGATTAAAACTTCCGAAAGCCCTAATCAGAATCTCTTTGAAAATGAGACTTATCTTTCGCCTTGTAACATGCTGTGCTGACCTACCCCCCACTGCTTATATTCCTCCTCTTCCTCGCCTGTGTTCTCATCTTCCTGTTCTCCCTTTCCTACAGAAAAGCAGGCTGCAGGTGTCGCATCCAGAGCCACTCTCTGAGGAGTCGATGCTGGTTCATCCATCTGAAACAGACAGTGAAGCACCACTGACGCACACACAGACACAGGTAGTGCAAAACATCCTCACACACTCGGACACTCTTTGATGCTGATGTGAACAAGAACTCGAGTTTGTTAATTGTGTCCAGGGGAGGACACTCATGCCGCCTTTTTTCTCACTCTCTCTCTCTCTCTCTCTCTCTCTCTCTCACGCACGCACACACACATGCGCACTCTTCTTTGAAACACCATGTTATATTTCAGTAACCAATTGTACCATTTCTTCATTTTTCATTCCAGCACTCTTCCCTGGACAGCCAGAACGGTGAGGAGAAGAGAATGACTAGTCGAGCACAGAATCTCCTCCAGGCCATCAGAGTAAGATAATACAAACTCCGTCCACAGGGACCGTGTCTCTGATGCAGGCGAGACTCGCTGAGCTGCCGAGGGAAAAGGTTTAGGGATACGGAATTTAGGATTAAGAGAAGGAGGGAAATGAAAATGATCTAAATAGGCATGTTAGAGACTTTTACTTCTAAGAGCACACACACACACACACACACACACACACACACTGGCTGTGCTACTGTTTAAGTGCCAGATAGTTAAAATGGACAGAACTGAGTATTCAGTGAGAATTATTCTTGAAATTCTTGGGACTAATATAGTAACAACTTACTTACATTTGCATCAAGTAGGGAAATCATTTTAATAATTAGGGAAATTTTTTAAGTCTGATTCCTTTTTTTTTATTAGTATAGTTATTTATTAATGTTCTGAAATGAATTTCCCTTTGCTCTGTTTCTTACTCTTCCTCTCTTTCTCTTTAAGCATTTCTGGGCTTATCAGTACTAGGAGAAAGGGCATCTATGGCCATCTTTTCCAGTGAAATGAAACAAACAAACATTGTGCAAGAAACAGTAGTGCATATAGCGTAACAAACAAAATTCAAGGCTTGTAGTTATGTACAATATTTCTCTAAACGGATACATTAAGGAGGTAAGGTGTCTCTCTGCTAGTTCCAGTAAAGGTGTGGCATCTCGCTCCTCAAACTGAATTATGTTGTATCTCGTTGATCAAGTGTCGTATCACGTGCTCTTGGAAGAAGAGCTACACACCCCTCATTGTAAGAAGCTGGTTAGCCTTAAAAGAAACCCTTCTGAGTCAACGTTACTAGTGGTTAATTTCATCAACATGTTGGTTAACTGTTTTCACTTTGGTCCAGCTCTCACGTTCTCATCTGTAGCTTCTGCTGAAACTTATCAGGTTCCAGAATCAACGCCATCATGTACGTCATCTCTGAGATCACAATCTAGCCAAGCCGAGTCTCTGCCGTAGCTCGGTGCAACTCGGGTGTATAGCCGCATTGCATTCTGGAACGTTGACTCCAGCATTTGCACCAAACAACCCTACTAATTCTTTGTTGTGCTTCTCGTTAATGCAACCCTGAACGTCACTGGAAATTGTTGAGTGAAAAAAGAAGCATTACACAACCACTAACGTCTCAAGACAATACTGCACCAAACAACAAATTAGCAACAAATATTTAAATCTAAACATATATAATGCTTTTCAGAGTGGCGTTCTCCTTTAAGCATGTTGCAGCCATTCAAAAGCTCCACAGACCTGGTAAAGTTTGAGGGCAGAAATGCCACGTATTGATTACTATTATACAGAGTATAGTTTTGATCATATATCGAAACTGTATCCTTACTGGATAAGTTTTTAGCACACTTGATTCCCCCATATGTGTCGGTGCGTGTTTGTATATGCTTCTGTGTATCACCATCTGTATTCATAATGTCTGGATCGACATCTGTATTCATAATGTGTGGATCGACATCTGTATTCATAATGTGTGGATTGACATCTGCATTAATAATGTGTGGATCGACATCTGTATTAATAATGTGTGGATCGACATCTGTCTTCATAATGTCTGGATTGACATCTGTATTCATAATTTCTGGATCAACATCTGTATTCATAATGTGTGGATCAACATCTGTATTCATAATGTGTGGATCAACATCTGTGTTAATGTTATATGTGTCATAACAGAAGCAGAACAGCAGCCCTGATGCCACATTCAGCCTTCATGAAATGTGTGAGAATTGCAGTCGATCCAACGCAGCGGCCACGTTCTTCTGTCTGCTGGTGCTGAAGAAACTGCAGGCCATAGGCTTGCAGCAGAGTGCCCCCTACAGTGACATCATCATCACACCTGGTCCCCGTTTTCAGACGCTTTAGGACAAAGAGATTAAAGAAGAGTCCTTTTATGAAACTTCCTCCACCTGAGTACTGAGGGACTGGAGTTTTAAGGAGCACGTTAACGGGTCTGTTAAACAACATAAAGCAAAATATGTTCGCAGTTTTGAGAAAAGCACTCGCACTGTTTCTCTCCCTGTTCTGTCCTCCATTTTGAGCTCTGACCTGCAGTACATAATTGACTAGAATCTATCCTGACACGAAACAAAATGGACAGGTTTTGTTCGCAGGTTTTGAGTTTCAGTACGTTTAGTGGAGTTAATCTTCAACCAGAAAGTCTCACACAGTTTTGTTTTGTGGGGTTGCTTCTGACTTTGTTCTGGGTTATATTCCACATTCTTGTTATGTCTATCTTTGTAATCTAAAGTTCTTATTTTATGGAAACCAAATTAACTTTTTTCCCATGTGGTTATTTGATATATTTATGACGTGTGTAAATGTAAATTTGTCTGTGATGTTTGACATTCCATGACATTACTCATAGACTACACTTGTGCTCAACATTACCCACAATGCCGTTCGACTACCTGCTGAAAGTGGTGCCAGTGGGATTTAGCCCTCGCTACATCTCCAACTAAGGAGAGCGCTGCAGCGGCGCTTTAGTCTGTTCGGCTTTCTCACCTTCTCGTCTGTGCACTTCAACTTTCATACTAATACTACCGACAAAGTAGCCAAGCCGAGTCTCTTCCATAACTCATCACAACTGTGTCATAGAGTCGCACTGCATTCAGGGAATTTTAGTCCAACGTTTGCACCATCACTACTTCTACACTGGATTTCTCATTAGTACAGAATCGAACCTTGCTGAAAACTGTGTAGGAAAAGCAGCTCTTGCTCTTTTGATTTTAAAGCCATCAGTGAACCTGTACAGTCATTCCTTAATATTTGTTTTTCTCCTATTAAATGCCTTTGTAACTGCACCAGCAATGTCTCTCTATGATATCAGCACAGCACTCATTTCTCTCAGGGAGAACAAAACTTTGCTTCGGTCCATTTCCATGGACCAGCAAGGAGCATGTCATTTCAGTACACTACTTTGCCTTGTGGACGCGGCCTGTTATTTTATTTTGGTGCTCCTGTCCCTTTAAGAAGCGCCGCACCGTTACGTCACCGTGGTTTCGCAGCGTCAGTGCGCGGCGCTCGCGCTTTCATCGGCGTCATTCATCCGCCTCCGTTAAAGCAGCAGGGGAAAGACGCTGCAGGATATCACCGCTCCAGGTCACCAGCAAAAAAGAGCGAGAAGTTCACTCAGGTCTGCTGTGATGGAGGACGAGCCGCGTGCAGAGGAGACACCGGAAACCGCAGTAAGGTTTTTTTTTCTTTTTTCTTCTTCTCAGGTTTGGGTTATAGTCTGGGTTTATGCTGCAGCATCACCAAGGGGGAGGGGCTAAGTAGGGCAAAGCAAGATGCTGTGACTGACAGGAACATCATCAACATGAATAAACATGAGGTCACAACAAAAGGTCAAGTGTCCTGTGCCACTGTGGTGCAACAACAAGACAGAGGGTATTATTATTATTTACTGACAACTGAGCATTCATGCATGATGTCATGACCTAAAAAAACATCTTTTTTTTATTATCTTGTATTAATAATGCAGGTTTATTTTTTCCCAAACTCCCATAAACAAGGTGCAAGAGAAGGAGAATGATGCAGAAGTTGTCTGTAATTTGCTACATAAACGAGTCATTAATTTAACAATCTCCAGCGAGAGGAAATAAGTATTCGAATACGTTGCTTTTTGTTATTTAAATATATTTACAGTGCATATATCCAATTAAAATTTACACACAATATGTCCTGTTGACTGTGTACTCTCTCTCTCTCTCTCTCTCTCTCTCTCTATATATATATATATATATATATTACATTACAAAACCCTCTGAAAACTTTCCTGTAACTTTCCTGTAAAACCTCATTACAACTTTACGTCTAACAGCTACAAAGCTCTGACACTGGAGTCTCCTTCCATAAATGTTAAATAAATGTCCTCTTCACTACATCAATGGGTATGAAGAATTGACGAATTCTTCAGTTCAACTGCAGCCCTAAATATGTACATTTAGACGTCCCAAAAAATGTCATTACAGCTTCACATATCAACTTTATGTGAGGGTTTCCATGATGCCTCCTTATTATGTTCGTTGTGCATTAACAGACTGCAGCACTATGGCCAATGCTGGAAATCCTCGGTCATGAAATGCCTGTGGTAGCTCTGTCTAGACATGATGGTTGATATGTCTATTGATCTGTAGCACTAAAACATTATACAACATAAATGTTGAGGCATGAGACAAGTATAGTAGGAATGTAAGGATATATGGTTGTAAATCTTGATTATATAGCTGATTATAAATCAGTAGATTATAAATCATTATAAATCAGTACTGGCGTGCAGAGCATGTTTAGCATGCTGCCTTTATTAAATATTAAGAGAAGCACAATATTAATTGTTTTCACATAAGCGGAATCTGAAGACCCTGTTTACACATGTACATAATCCTGATACTGGACGCTTAAAAAGACCAAATGTAAATGTATTTTTATTTGCCAGGACCGTTTCTAGTTTAAGCAGTCCTTTAGGGTCCCCAAGCCACCAGGAGATGTTTTTCCAATCTTCAACTGTCTAGTTTCAGTGAACCTGTGCCCACTGTAGCCTCAGATTCCTGTTCTTGGAGTGGAACGTGGTGTTTTTCTCTGCTGTTGAAGCCCATCTGTGTAAAGGGTTGTCATGTCGTGTGTTCGGAGATGCTTTTCTGCTCATCGTGGTTGTAGAGTGGTTCTTTGAGATACTGTAGGCTTCATGTCAGCTTGAACCGGTATGGCCATTCTCCCCTGACCTCTCTCATTGACAAGTCGTTCCTGCCCTCAGAACTGACACTGAGTGAATGTTTATTTTTATTTTTTTGCACTGTGTAAACTCTAGAGACTGTTGTGTGTGAAAATCCCAGGAGATCAACAGTTTCTGAAATACTCAAAACAGCCACCTGGCACCAACAGCTATGCCAACAGCTATATTTATATATATAGGTAAGTAGGGTTTGACTTAGGACCCTTAAAGCCCACAGCTCTACTCCCCAAAGGAACAGAAACAACTTTGGTTGGCACAATTAAACATCTGCTCTCTTTTCTATCCACCACCCCACCCCAGGCCCCCTAACTAGCCTCACGGTTCAATTGAACTTTTTTTTAATAGATGACAGAGCGTAATGTTTATGCATTTTTGATGGACAGTAAAATGTTAAATTGTGACCATATCTCCATCCATGTTGATACGCCTGATTCACCGTACAGTCCTTCCAGACCGGATGAGACCATCTCTCTGCTGCTTGCGAATGTGAGTGTGCCTGCTCATTATTATTTTATTTTCTATTCTGGCTTCAGCTCAGACAGACTGTTCTCTCTGCATTGCATTTCTCATCCTGTTGCTCATATCTGATAATCGTATTACTCCTGGCACTTTTTCATCTTTGATTTTGCAATCAGGCCAACCCGGATGCTGGGTTACTAGGCAACCGTGCATGATCACAACAGTTCCTGGAGCTGTGTTGGTTTATCCGCACTCCGATTTGTTTTCTTATATAACTTGCAGAGGATGCTGGAGACTCCAACTTGGAGTATATTTAGCCAACTTTATCCACCATCAGGCGCAAGTAGGCAATCTAAATTGCTAGTTTTTAAAGATTAAACATGAAAAAATGATTTTTTACTTCAGTAGGTACATCAGTTTTGCTGTCACTTTTTTCTCATGGAATTCTCTTGTCATGAACAGTATGATCATACTGATATTGGCTTTTGGTGCGCTTGCGTCACCTCTGACCTGCTGCGTTTTGTGAAAAAGGACTGAAGTGTCCTGACACACTTGCTTGTTATAGCAGTGAAAGAGAGCATGACTCAACAGAGTGTGTGTACGTTTGTGTGTTCTCTGACTAATGTCGATGTGTGCCTGTAAGATTTCTCACCATTAATGCTCACAGTAAACGTATTACTTTTTCATGCTTTTGGCAACAGAATCCAGTCTAAGCAGGAGGATCACTGAGGATTATGGGTCTTGCCCAACACTGGTTGTCTGGCAGCTCTTAGATTTGAACTCACAAACTTCTGGTCACGGTGGAATGTTTGGAGGTTCGATTCCCACCTCCACCATGTGTGTGTGGAGTGTGCATGTTCTCCCCGTGCTTCTGGGGTTTCCTCTGGGTACTCCAGTTTCCTTCCCCAGTTCAAAGACATGTGGTGTAGGCTGATTGACATCTCTAAATTATCCACAGTGTGTGAATGGGTGTGTGTATGTGATTCTGCCCTGTGATGGATTGCAACCCAACCTTGTGCACCATGCCCCCTGGCATAGGCTCCAGTTCCCTGTGACCCTGTAAGAAAATGGATGGATGGAATGAGTGTCTAGTGTCAGTGCTTTGTAACAGCCTGTAAGTTTTCCACCATAGGAAAGTCCTTTCCAGTTTCTCAGTAACATGCCAAGCGGCATTATTTTATCTTAGTAACTTAAAGAGAGAGAGACGAAAGAAAGGCTGGTTAGAGAACGATTGTTTCTAGCTGCTATAATGTAAGTTATAAGAGAAACACTTTTGTCTCTGGGTGTTCCACAACATAAAATATAACTATAAATGGATAAAATAGCACATGACATTGGATAGTAAATTAAAAATCCTTGCCATAATCCTTGCCAAATTGTGGTATAAGAGGAATAAAGCACTCATGATACGCTGTTGTTGTAAAATATCAACAGCCTTCACATCGGCCGCATCACTCTACCCCGTCATTGTTTATTTTCCAATAACGCCACACCCCCAAGTGTTTTATTCATTGCATCAAATCTGTATAGTGTAACATAGTTATGCGCAGGAGATCCCGACACCTGATCTCTTAAAAAGTGTGCTGCTGTTGCTCTTTCGTGTGTGTGTTTGTGTGTCTTACCCAGAACATTGTGTACTGAGGCAGGTGGTGAAAGACTCCTTGCCTATGTCTCTCTCAGCTAACAGAAGGCCGTCTGCTGGAACTCGCAGGTACCCGTGCACCCTCCGTTCACACTCTGATTCAGTTTGGGCGATTGTTTGTTTGTTTTAAAACGTGTGAACATTTCGTTGTAGGGTTTACGGCTGTGATGTTAGGACATTAAAAGTAGAGGGAAAAGCTGATGAGTTTGCATCCCCCTTTCTAAACCTGATATAAACACACATTCTCCTTAACATGTCTTTTATAACTACCAGATGTAGTACACTACCTTTGGTACTGTACTACATCTGGTAGTGGCAGAAAATCTGTTTGTATAATATCCTTATATTGCTGCAGGATGCATCCACATTTCTTTTGGAATCATGTAATCTTGTAGATGAATTACAGTAGAAGGTAAATGGACACCCCCCCCATGCGACAATCACGGGGGTGAAAACTTTTGCACTCAGCTGTACACAGGATAACATATAATTTATTGGCTGTTTTAAAATATATATTTTTAAAATGTACAAGCTGGGTCAGCGTGCCCATAGATTTAAACTAAGCAGTGTTTAAAAGTTTACACATCTGTGTGTATGTGTGTGTGTGTGTGTGTGTGTGTAGTAGACGGCCTGCTGGTACAGTGAATAGCCGACAGCCTCACACACATGCAGATTCCTCCATCAGCAGCACTTGCTCAGCATCGTCCTGCAAAGGTGCAGAAATCAGTAGCAAACCACGATCACATCCAGCTACACCTCGGTAAGACATGCACAAACACAGAAGGGAGGGGATGGAGAGAGAGGGGGGAGATAGAGGGGGAGATGGAGAGAGAGGGGAGGGGGACAAAGAGGGGGAGAGGGGGAGAAAGAGGGGGAGGGGGGAAAAAAAAAAAAAAGAGAGGGGGAGATAGAGGGAGAGAGGGTGGGAGAGAGAGGAGGGGGGAGAAAGAGGGAGGGAGATAGAGAGAGAAGAGGGGGGGAAAGAGGGAGATGGGGGGAGGGGAGAGAGAGAGAAAGAGAGGGGAAAGGGGGGATGGGGGGAGAGGGAGAGAGGGTGGGAGAGGGAGAGAGAAAAAGAGAGGGAGGAAGAGAGAGACGGGGGGAGAAAGAGAGGGTGAAAGGGGGAGATGGGAGGGAGGGAGAGGGAGAGAGGGGTGGGAGGGAGAGAGGGGGTGGGAGAGAGGGTGGGAGAGGGAGAGAGAGGGTGGGGAGAAAAAAAAAGAGAGGGAGGGAGAGAGAGAAAGAGGGGGGAGGAGAGAGAAAAAGACAGGGGAAAGGGGGAGATGAGGGAGAGAGAGGGTGGGAGAAAAAAAAAGGGGGAGAGAAAGAGAGGGCGAAAGGGGAGAGCTGGAGGGGGGTGAGAGAGGAGGGGAGAGAAAGAGAGGGCGAAAGGGGTAGATAGAGAAAGGGGGAAAGAGAGGGGAGGGGAAGAGGGGGGTGTAGAGAGGAGGAGAAAAAAAAGACTGGAGAAAGGGGGGGGAGACAGTGTCTTACACTGTGATATAGCAAATGTCCTCTGTCTGAAGTTTGTTCCAGATTTTGAACACGTGCGGCTCAAAAATAGATTTAATGTGCAAGATCTACTTTGTGCCTCAGCAAAATTAGTTCACAGAGTCTACAGGAAAATGTTATAATGCCGTGATTAAATCCCAATTCCATCGTGTTAGGTTTAGGTGAGGTTTTGAAAAACAGCATAAATCAATTGTAATCAGTCAGAGAGAGCAAGCTACAATGTTCGTTGAAATGAAAGTATAGTGAAAATAACGGCCCTTTTTTTTTTTTTTTGCACGAGAGCTTCAGCTCATACTCTCAACAGTGACTGACTCCGAAGACTGATACGAGAATGCAAATGCTGCTAATAATCGCTGGGAACTAGCCTCTGCCAATTCATGTGAGGCAATCAGTTCATGCCAATCAGTGGTTTATATGAATACGCTCGTTTTAATACGTTATCATTTCTAGAGTATCAGCTCATTCACAGGACTTGTATGACTCACACGTACGTGTATTCCTGACCATTGATTTGTTGTTGAGACCGTTAAAAGACCATTAAATAATTTGACATGTTTTGGGGTTGTTTTTTTTTGCTCAGGTGTGTACTGTATATTACCATATAACCATAAATAAGCAAACACACAAGTACACACTGTACACACTGCAGTAAAGCACTTTGGCTTGGCTCGTTCAATGAACTCGTTTCCGAGTCTCTCTCTCTCTCCTTTTTTTCTTTTTTCTTCTCTTCTCGGCCCAGACGGCAGGCGAAGTACGGAGGCTGTAGTGAGAATCACGGGATCCGTCCTCCTGCTCCCGAGCAATATCTCACCCCACTGCAGCAGAAGGAAGTGTGTATCCGTCACTTACGTGCCCGGCTGAAGGAGAATGTGGAGAGATTGCAGGACAGGTCAGTGAATAATGATTTCCAGTCAGTTTCCCGATCTGCTTCCTCGTGAGCCTGTTGTACTTCTGCTATAATAATAATAACGATTCCACGACACTTGCAGAGTCCTGAATACTAGGTTTGGTTTTAATTCCACAAAATTGTCTGTGATGGTTTTTCACATTCTGCATGTATGAAATTTATGTGGCTCAGAGTAGACAAACGGTACACTTCTGATGTATCGAAACTGTGTTCTTCAGAAACCATACTAGCATCCGGCTTTCTAACTGATGAATAATCAAGAGCAACACTTAATAAACTTGCAAGGACAACAGTCAGGGTTTTTGTAACATCCTGAATGGGAACTACTCCGTCATGTCAGTGAACCTTTCTGTTTTCTCCCTGAAGATTCAGGAAGTTGTATGATGTGCAACATGCAGTACACTCGGGGAACGTCCTAGGACAGCACACCCTGACGTGTTTTGTTCCTCTTATACCATGTCAGTTTGTCAATAATTATGTCATAATGTTCATGTGCTTATAGTTGCATTTAATGTTGTGGAACATCTGCAAAAAAACAAAACAAAAAAAAAACACCCTTTACATTACAGTAGCTGTAAACTGTTATTCCGTAAGTAACCATAAATCCTAAAAACTTCTCATCACGAAGTCTTTCACAGGATGAGAAAACTGATGGTTATGAAGCACTGACCCCAGAGACGCCTTCGTCTGTAATCCTTAAATATAATCGTTAAATCTTCACCATATTAAAAACCCATATAATAAATCTGTGAATTATTAGTTTTCGATTATTATTCGACTGTGTTACTATACAAATGATCAATTAGAATGAGTGCATTAATATAAACTTTTGCTTAAAAAAATTTGCTTAAGAACCGGAACTACTTACCTCCTGACCTATAAAATTTGAGAATTTAACTGCGCTGTGGTATAAATCGACTGTGCTACTCGTCTTTGTTACCAATTCTATGAAAACAGTGAAACGATAAGTTTTCACATTTATATACCTTCATTGCGCGTTACTGCAGGGACTCGGAGATCGGCGAGTTGCGCATGCAGTTGACGCGCATGCAGGAGGACTGGATCGAGGAGGAATGTCATCGGATTGAGGCCCAGCTGGCACTGAAAGAAGCTAGAAAAGAGATCCGGCAGCTCCAGCAGGCCGTGGACGCTGTCCGATGCAACCTGGGCCCCCCTGACTCGGATCTACAGGACAGCAAGTCGGACGGAGCGAATGGAGTCAGGCTGGAGTCGCGACTTGGAGCTTCGAGGTCATGTGGATGTTCTCCAGCTCACACCATCGGTCGCAGTGCCACCTTCACTAGGCTGAGCAGTGAAACATTGCCTGGCATCGACCGTAATGGTAACGTTACCTCCCAGCACCGCACTAACCCCATTCCCGCCAACCGAGGAGCTGCGACTTTACCAAGAGGTGATGGACGCCCTCGTCTCATCCTGGAGGCGGCCCGTCTATCTGAGCAGGCCCCACCCACGATGCTGTGCTCCACCCTTTCACGCTCGTCCACCTACGAGAAACTGTGTAGCAAGGAGACGGTTGCACCTGTAGGCCGACCCTGCCGTACGATTAACAACAACTGCAGCTGTGCACTGAATGCTTGCCTCCCTCATCATCATCTTTTTTTGCATCTTCCTCAGCAGGAACCTCCACCTCCCCCGCCTCCTACGCCACCCCCAGCGCCACATAGTGCATCCGAGGCGAGCGATAAGCCCGGATTCAGATCGCAAGCCTGCAGCCCGACCATTACCTGGATCTCACCAGAGGAAGAGGAGGAAGAGGGTGAAGGTGAAGAACTGAGCGTCATCACTTCAGCCTCAACAGCGCCGGACATCACACTTGCTGAACCGCAAACAATTTCAACGTCTTCCTCCACCATATTGTCCACACAAAAATCTTACCTCGCTAAGCCTTTACCGCCAGACAACCTTGTTCAGTCACTGTCCTCAAAAACAGCTTCACAGACAGTGGTGAGTATGCCACAAGTCCATCAACCCAGTCTTCGGTCGCCTCCATCACCCGAGCAGCCTCCACAGATAAAAGAAGATGATGGAGCTGCTGGAACTACCGAGGAAGAGGAGGAGCAAGAACAAGATCCTCCCAGCTGTCACTGGAGCCGCTACTTCCTTGTTGACCTGCTAGCCGTGGCGGTCCCAATTGCACCAACATTGGCGTGGCTTTGTCGAGGAGGGCAGCGTGACATCATGCCAGCGTACCACATGGGCTCCCTTTTGCGCGGCTGTTGCGCAGTGGCACTTCATTCACTAAGACGTGTTGGCAGCACTCGTAGCCAAGGGCCGTCTGGGACGGGGGGCGCGACAGCTATCTAAATATCCGCCCTAGATCTGCCCTGGTGTGTTTCTTTTACAGCTATATCCTACATCAGTGGTCACCAACCCTCTTGAGATCAACCTTCCCGCAGGTGTCATCTACAACCAAAATCTAACACACCTGGTTTAGTTTATCAAGAACTTCTTAAGGAATTGGTTAGATGGTCAGGCAGGTATGATTATGGTTGGAGCTAAAGTTTTCAGGAAGGTAGAGCTCCAGAAACAAGGTTGGTGACCAGTATCCTACATCATGTTTAATAGATATACTAATTATTTATGCTTAGAATGAACTGAAGCAAAATATGGTTGCAGCAGGCCTTATCTATGAAGGAGAATCTGCTCACTACAATCTGAATATCAAAGTTAAGCATTTTTTTTCTCCCCTAATTTGGCCAATTCCCACCCACCAGTCAGCTCAATTGTTATACAAAAACTGGCAATTGTGGAGGGTGTCTGAGGTACGTGAAGCCAGCCAACCACAACGTTTCAAACTGCTGCTCATGCTGTATATCATACTCCGCGTAACACACTCGGGTGGGGGTAAAGTGCTATCCACCCTCTTCCGCATACATGAGCTCACAGTCACCCAGGACTGGCTAGTGTCCTTGTGATTGACAGTATGCTATCCCTCCCACCCAGACATTGATGGCTGTGGCATCGTCAGGATTTGATCTCACGATCTCCGGACTGTAGGGTAAACTATTTTCACCCTATCGCCACTCAGGACACCTCACGTTTGAATTTTTATCCGATCGTAAATTCGGTATTTAAATGTTCAAAATACTAATCTGGGGACTTAAGGAAAGAAGTGAAGAAGCACAGATCCGATCGCCACCATTTCAGCCAACCAGCTAAATCTTCGGATGGTGTGAAAATTTGTATATAAACTTGAACTGGATTTGAAATGGATTGTGTCACCAAAGATTTCACTTGAATTTCCCCACACCTAAAAATGAAAATCGGAACCTTTCACAAATTCAAGTGGTGGAATGGAATTTCAATTTGATCCAATTCAACTACAAATTCAAATAAAGCCATTTGTACATTTTAAATTCAAATTGTAATACTTCCAAATACAATACTTCCATATTTATCCTATAAAACCTTGATCCCCATTTTAATTTCACTGACATAGCCTTTACTTGTTTCAGGGCTCTTTTGCTCATTTCCACCAATTGTCTCGTTTCCTCCTCTCCACTCGGTTTGCTCCTGTTCCAGCCATCGAGTCTGAGGAGAATGCGTCGATCCAAAATGGCAGGTCTCTGCCAAGCACACAGGGATAGAAACAGTACCTCATCTTAGATGTTTAAATATGAAACAAGGTTCCTGACATGCAGCGTGTAGCAGGTCACTGGTTTGATGTTATTAGCCCTGTGCTGCTTCTGGCTATTCATCATTCATATGATCATGTTCATCCAAGCATGAAACCCAATACCACGGTTTTGATTCAAGGGTAAAATAAAGAGGGGAGGCTTGTGAAAGAAAGCGCTTCCTTGGCTAGAAGAATGTAAGAGTGTGCTTGTTGTATGCTCAAGAAAAAATTTTAGTTTTAATTATTTGTTTAATAAGATGCAATCTCAGGCTGAATTCCCAAAAAAACCTCAGCAAGTTAAATCATACAGCTCAGCACAGAGTAGATTTGGGTGTAGTGCACTTGTTCAAACAAACTTTTCATCTTTACTGTTTCTCCACCTTAAAATCTCCCGTAAAAGCTTTTCTCTCAGTTTAGCACTTTATAGTAGAGCATTAATTTAAATCCAGGGTTGTGGTGCATGCGTTCAGGTAATTAAATGTAATCGATATGAAATTATGCATTTAAACAGTGTATAAATTGTGTTCTATTAAAAACAATGCACTCCAGCAATGAATCTGAATCAGGGAGGTCAAAGACCAATGCAAGAGCTCCATGAAGTCCGGCTAGAGTGCAAGTTAGCTCAGATTTTCCACTAGACAAGGCTAACGATCCACATCTATTTTAATAAACGTCAGCGTATTAGGCGTTTCCTGTATCCGCACTGGAACATCCTTCATAATTGTAGGCAATACCGAGTACACAGCCTTGAAAGGGATTGGTTTTTTTTTTTTTGGAAAAAGCCTGCATTCTGCTCTGTAAACAAACATGACTTGAAAATAAAAATGTGACTTTAAACAACCAATGGAGACTTTTCTTGTCCACAGATCAACACCATCTGTCGGAATACGTAATCTGTGCTGCTCAGACATGCTGCCAAACTCGTACATGGCTTTCGGATCACAATAATAAGAGAGAGGCAAAGCGTCTTTCGCGTTTAATGAAATCAAACGGAGCCGTCTCTGTCTTTTTATAAACAATGTTTATTTTCAAGTAGTTTAACATTTCATAATTAGCCAAATTTCCCCCACCAGAGTATAGACTACCAGCTCAGCCAAAGCCCTGTTGAAGTGAACGTGTTTACAGAAGTCAAATACAAAAAACTAAACAAAAAAAAAAAGGCAGGAGAAAAGGAAAAAAAAAGGGAGTTTTATAGTGAGCGTCCAGTGAGTGAGAGCATACTGATGAACATGTTCAACAGGAAAGGAGTAAAAAGGGTAATAAAATATACAAATGGATGACAGAGCTAAGCTAAGTGGTGTAGCTAACAACACTAGCCCCTTTCAAGGATCACGTGCAGGAGGCCATGTTCCCCAAAAAAGGTTGACCTGCAAAAGAAAGGAGGGATGCAAGGTGCGGTTTTAGAAAACGCATCAGTAAAGATCAGACTGTCTAATCCAAGAGCCTGTTAAACGTAAACGCTAAAGCCTGGTTAAGACGCAAGATAAGAGTAATCTCTTAATCTCGGTCGTGGGTTAATGCACAGACAAGTGAATCAAAACGATCTCTGCATTTCAGTGGAACTAGATGCATTGTAACGCAAGCAGAAGCATACCAACAACCTTTAAATACAAATGTTTCTCTAGTCTCTAAATGATTTGCGACTACACATACAAACAGACCACCGGTAAAAATAAAAAAATAAAAAAATGCTGAACATGCATTACCAGGTGGTTTCTCAAACTCACCCTGAAAGTATGAATAGGGAAAAACCTGAGAACTGCGGCGCCGTTACTCCAAGCCAATAAGCTCCACGTCGAATATGAGCGTGGCGTTGGCAGGGATGATGCCAGGGTGACCTTTGTTCCCGTAGGCAAAGTCAGGGGTGCAGGTCAGTTTAGCACGCTGGCCTACACTCATCTGTAAAACATGGAAGTGCTCAGAGGTGGTTTTTTAATCTCCCCGCCCCAACCCCTCCCCTCCCCTCCCCTCCAGCTGTGATTGACAATAAAGCACTTGTGCAAAGAAAACAAGGAAACATTCCCGCGTGCTCTGTATGCGGTCTGATCTGTAGGACTTATATAAAAGCAATGCTGCGATCAGAACACGGCCGGAGGTCCGTGTCCGAGTTTAATCGCCGGTACCTGAGCCACTCCTTCATCCCAACCACGGATAACTTCCTGCTTGCCAATCTTGAATTTGAAGGGCTTGCCTCGGTCCCGAGAGGAGTCGAACGTGTGGCCGTTCGTCAGAGATCCTGATGTACACAAAGGATTTTTTATTTAAAAAAATTAAAAAATAAATAGATAGATAAATAAATAAATACAAATAAATCACAAAACAAAAACAAAAAGGTGGCGCTTATCATGGGCAGGAAATCGCGATAGGACGGAAACGGCGCGCGAGACTGAAACATGTCAAAGGAGGCGCGAGTGTAACTGACCCTGGGCGGATCCACACACAACACACACACCATCTACTGACAGTTTCGACATTTTATTTTTGATATTTTTTAAAGAAAGACGAGCCATAATTAGTGTAAGAGGGATATAATGAGCTCGCCATTTAATAAAATAAATAAATAAAAATAAATAAATAAAATAAAAAGAGGGCTTATTCTTCGTCGAAATAAAAAAAAAATTAACCCGTTTAAAGTGGAGGAAAAAGCGGGTTAACAAATTACCACGTAGTAAACAAATTAGACCCCCCCCCACACACACTCAATTACACTAAAATATCCTTATTAAATTAACACCCTGCAAAAACAAAAAAATAATAATAATAAATATATTTTTTACAGGCGGCCTATTGTTAATGCAGTATCCTGTGGGGATTTAGCAACCAGGCTAACGGAATTTCACTACAACTTCATGCTCGGGGATTATTTCACACCGCGGAGGTGTCTTTGACCCTTTTGACATTTTATTATTATTATTATTGAAACAAATGCTTTGACTTACCAACATAGTGCACGACGCACGTCTGTCCTTTTTTGGGGAAAGTGCTTCCTGGAAAAGAAAGGATGGAAAGAAGAGAAATTAATCTCTGCGCTGATTCCAGTCTCGGCTTGCTAGCTACTCGGCTAATGCTAAAGAAGGCGAGGTGAAGAAAACCTCGCAAGACTGAAATATCCGTCAAGAATGCGGGTTAAAAGCGAACGAGGTCGCGTTTAAGGTGTTATTGTTATTATTTTATACCGTCTCCGGGTGTTATCGTTTCGACCTCGACTCCCATCGTGGCGGTGTGTTTCTGGGTCTCGAGTCTCGGCACAAAATGCGCTCTGTACTCAAGATTCCTGATATAAAGGTCCTCCTCTGATTTATGGCCGTCTACCGCCCCTAGTGGACACAAAAAGGGTGGGCTTCATTTTTCCAATCAAATATCGAGTAAACAAAACAATAAATATGCAGTCACGAGCCTTGGTTTAATTAGTGCCCTTCCTTTCCCAGCTCGCAGAAGATTAATCCTGATTCAGATACAACTTTGCTAAATAGTCTCAACAGTAGCACGCGAAGCTCAGGGCTTATTTAATTGCATAAACTGCGTTTGACCTAAGAGTGTGTGTGTAATCTAAGACGAAAAAAAATTTAATAAATCGGATTTCCACTTGAGGTTCAATAAAGTACATCCATCCGTCCATCAATCCGTCCGTCTGTCTGTCCATCCATCCATCGGTCCGTCCGTCCAACCATCCATCAATCCATCCGTCCAACCATCCTTCCATACATCCATCAATCTGCCCGTCCATCCATCCGCCCAACCATCCATTCATCCCTCCATCAATCCTTCCGTCCATCCGTCCAACCAACCATCCTTCCATCAATCCATCCATCAATCCATCCGTCCATCCATCCATCCATCCATCCATCCATCCATCCATCAATCCATCCATCCATCAATCTGTCCATCCATCCATCCGCCCAACCATCCTTCCATACATCCATCAATCTGTCCGTCCATCCATCCGCCCAACCATCCATTCATCCCTCCATCAATCCTTCCGTCCATTCATCCAACCAACCATCCTTCCATCCATCCATCAATCCATCTGTCCATCCATCCATCAATCTGTCCGTCCATCCATCCGCCCAACCATCCATCCATCCCTCCGTCCATCCGTCCAACCAACCATCCTTCCATCCATCCATCAATCCATCTGTCCATCCATCAATCCATCCATCCATCAATCTGTCCGTCCATCCATCCATCAATCCATCCGTCCATCCATCCATCCATCCATACATCCATCAATCTGCCCGTCCATCCATCCACCCAACCATCCATTCATCCCTCCATCAATCCTTCCGTCCATCCGTCCAACCAACCATCCTTCCATCCATCCATCCATCAATCCATCCGTCCATCCATCCATCCATCCATCATCCATCCATCAATCCATCCATCCATCAATCTGTCCATCCATCCATCCGCCCAACCATCCTTCCATACATCCATCAATCTGTCCGTCCATCCATCCGCCCAACCATCCATTCATCCCTCCATCAATCCTTCCGTCCATTCATCCAACCAACCATCCTTCCATCCATCCATCAATCCATCTGTCCATCCATCCATCAATCTGTCCGTCCATCCATCCACCCAACCATCCATCCATCCCTCCATCAATCCCTCCGTCCATCCGTCCAACCAACCATCCTTCCATCCATCCATCAATCCATCTGTCCATCCATCAATCCATCCATCCATCAATCTGTCCGTCCATCCATCCATCAATCCATCCGTCCATCCATCCATCCATCAATCTGTCCATCCATCCATCCGCCCAACCATCCATCCATCCATCTATCCAACCATACTATATGGCCAAAAGTATAAGGACACCTGACCTTAAAAAAATTAAATAAATAAATCAGATTTCACTTGGGGATCAATAAAGTACATCCATCCGTCCATCAATCCGTCCGTCCATCCATCCATCAATCCATCAATCCATCCGTCCATCCGTCCATCCATCCAACCATCAATCCATCTATCCAAAAGTATATGGACACCTGACCTTCACCCATATGTGCTTTTTAAACATCCCATTCCAAATTTCTTCCCCTCAGACTCTGCCGCAAGGTCAAGTGGCTTTATTGTCATTTCAAATATATACAGCTGGTAGTGAAACAAAAAAACATTCTTTCAGGACCATGGCGCTACGAAAAATGACCACAGGACTACAAAAGATGACACAGAACTAAATAAGACCTACACGTTTCTACATAAAGTGCGTGTCCAAACAGCACAAGACAGTAAAGCGACCACTAAATTAGGACAATAGGTAGAGTAAGAGGCAGTGTAATGCCGACCAATACACAGTGTGAAAGTGTCAAATATAACAGGTAGTACAAAATAACAATATAATAAAAATGCTGTGAATATAAACATAACGTAGTAAGATATTATGGCATAGTATTCAGCAGATATGCTTAGAACATATATAGACACAGCAGGTATTGGGGTAGTAGGTATAAATTCAGCAAAAAATGCAGGTAGTCAATACAGATGTGGAAAAATTGCAAGGGGAGTGTGATGGTGAAATAATAATAACTCTTCTGGGAAGGCTTTCCACTAGATTTTGGAACATGGCTGTGGGGGTTTGCTCATTCAGCCACAAGAGCATTAGTGAGGTCAGGAACAGGTGTCAGGTGAAGAGGAAGTGTTCCAGTTCATCAAAATGGTGTTCAGTGGGGTTGAGGTCAGGACTCTGTGCAGACCACTCGAGTTCTTCCACTCAAACTTTGACAAACCCTGTCTTCATGGAGCTCGCTTTGTGTACTGTCATGCTGAAACAGGTTTGGGCCCTTTAGTTTCAATGAAGGGAAATTGTAATGCTACAGCATACAAAGACAATTGTATGCTACCAACTTTGTGGCAACAGTTTGAGGAAGGCTCACATATGGATGTGATGGTCTGCTGTCCACAAACTTTTGGCCACATCTATCTATCTGTTATTACCATAACTCCTATGTGTGGTGTAATGTTAAAGCCATACCATTTATCTTGTGATCATATGTGGCTTGGGACATAAAACACTAGGTATACATTTTTTATTTTTTTTTAAAGGCATAAAAAAAGTTATAAAACACTGTGTTGTGCAGTTATAGGAAAATAATCAACAAAGGGTAGGTCCGATGTCACCCGACACTAAGTGGAGTAACTGTTACCACCCTGAAGTTAATTATTTTTCGATAATCACTCATCATAAAGTGTTTTATTCTTCTTAAACCACAGTGATTACAAATGTAATTTATT
Source organism: Ameiurus melas (assembly GCA_012411365.1). Classification (NCBI taxonomy): domain Eukaryota; kingdom Metazoa; phylum Chordata; class Actinopteri; order Siluriformes; family Ictaluridae; genus Ameiurus; species Ameiurus melas. The sequence goes on along the minus strand of CM022780.1, from coordinate 5,614,162 downwards.
AAAGAATGGCACATCATGCTTTCTATCGGTTTATAGCTACTTTTAAAGTTGTGGAACGTTCACAAAACAAGATAATTCATGGTATCAAAAGTAACACTTACTTTTCCAGCCTTTTGTTGCCCATACCAACTTTTTTGAGACGTGTTGCAGCCATCAAATTCAAAATTAGGATATTTTTTAATAGTACATTTACTCAGTTTAAACATTTGATATGTTTTCTAATGCTATATTGTGAATAACATGCGGTTTTATGAGATTTGCAAATCATTGCATTCTGTTTTTATTGACATTTTACACAGCGTCCCAACTTTTTTGGAATTGGGGTCGTATAAACAAGAAATTAATATCAAGTAGCTGACATTTCAGAAAAAATATGAAAAAAAATGTTGTTCTTTTTTGCTCCGTCAATGAAAATAGTACCCAAAGAAGCCACAGCTGGATAGAGCCTTGCGTGTTGCCATGCCAACACACAACAGCAAAAGCAAAATATAACACTGGGCTGTGTGAGGCAAGAACATGAATCTGACTCTACAGTGGGTACAGGCTCACCCAAACTGGACAGTTAAAGTTTGGAAAAACATTGCCTGGTCTGCCGCATGATTGGCTGTTTGGATAATTGCATGAATGAGCAGGTGTATAGGTGTTCCTAATAAAGTGGCCTGTGAGTGTACATACATTTTTAAAAAATCTTGCAATATTCATTATTACAAAAAAAATGTGTTGCATGTATATACATATTATAATAAATGGAGGCTAAATATAATTCTGACTGAATTCAACCCTGATATTTAGAACACAGAGTAGAACTCCAATCTAATTATGAACATGATTAGCCACTGCAAGTTCACAAAAAGACCACCTTCCTGTCAACTAATCAGTTTTATTTACACCCATGTAATTGTCTCATTACTCTTCAGTGAAGACTGGTGTGTACTAATCTGAGATACAGCTAATTTGCTTTGTGACCTCCATTTTGGTTTATAAAATGGCGGCTCGGAAGTGCAGTCTAAGCTAGCATTATGACTGGGAGGGCTTGTGCTTGCAATGCAGTGCTTTTGCACAGAAGTTGAAGGAAAACATCTCAGCTGGGAAGCCGAATTTTTCACTCTGAGGGATGAGGAAGATATTGTGCGAGACTTTGACTGAAAACTGTTCCTCTTAGACGTGCGTTGCTGTATTCTGACGTCGTCTTTATTTGGAAGCATCTGGGACTTGACTCTGTGGAGACATGAAGAGCAAACACTCACAACCACTAAGAGCTTAGCTTTTCAGCTTAAATAAAGGCACAGCTAGGTATTAAAAATATGTCTGAAGAAATACTCCTACGCATTTGAAAGAAGAAATCAAAACCCTATCCACCACATTTGTATCGTATGTGCAATAAGCACTGATTGGAATTCAGACTCTTCACTAAATCCATCTATCCATCTGTTTTCTGCACCACTTATCCTACACAGGGGAGACAACCCATCACAGGGCACAATCACACACACATTCACACACTATGGAAAAACAGCCAGCCTGCAACACATTTCTTTGGACGGTGGGAGGAAACTGGGGTGCCTGGAGGAAACCCCTGAAGAACGTGGCGAGCAAACTCTGTGCACACAGAGCAGAAGACTGATTCGTAACCCAAACCGCAACGCTCCGAGGCAAGCGTGCTAACCATTAAGCCTTCACTACAAAAAAAGATTTTTAAAACCTGTTTAGTGAAAAGTCAGGTCTAATGGTAGTCAGTAAATGTTTATGTGTATCATTTGAATGAATTCTTCTGTCACACATATTTGCAAAAGTAGCGCTATAATTGTCGAATTCATCCTTTTCAGAAATGGAACCACTTTTTCCCCAGATTAATTTGTGCTTATTTCTTACCACTGACCATAATTATTTTTGGAGTGTTGGAAAATTGTCAAAACTCAAAAGAGCAGGTTTGGTAAGATTTTCTCTGAGGCTTGTCTCCTCCTAAGACCTTTATTGTTAAAAGTTGTAGTTTTACATTTGTGTTATATAGTCACATATCTCACACTGCAGCTTTAAAGATATCATTTTCTCTGCTATTTATAAACTGTGTATTGATAGATCTTGCTGTCAAGCTAATTAAAGGTAGCCATGGCAGCATAAATTTACATTTACGGTAGCTGGCTAACTTTAACCATGAGTAGTGAAATTTTTTACAACTACAAGACATGCAGTTAACTTTCATTATAACTCTACTGGATGTCCAATGAACAAGGTGCATCTCTGGAGCACCCAAAAATGGAGATTTCACTACATTATGTAGTGATGTAGACCTTTGTGTAGTTGTAGAGTCCTTGATTGTCTAACATCCGTGTGAAGTCTGTATCTCTATACTAGTATTTGATCATTTACATCCGAACCCACTGTGATGTTGAACCATAACCGATCTTACCTGGTTTGTTCCTGGTCTTGTTGGATCTGCTGCCGCTGCATTTCATTGATAGGGTAGAGGTAGAAGAAGACCAGACCCACCAGCAGTAGGATGATGGGAATTGGTGCCAAAAGCAAGCGTAATGCCAAGACAACTCCTCCGCTGTGGCTGCATGCTCCTGTTTTATAACCTGTCAAGCTTTGAGGATCAGAATGTGCAATGTACTGCTGTAGTGTTTATATTGACCCACTCATGCAGACTCAAGGATAGTTTGGTTAAAGTATTGTGTGGGGGAAAAAACAACACAACCTGGAAGAAATAATGTTTCGATTTATTGGATAAGAGGGAGTTTATTTGCCTTGCCTTGATCATCATAAAACTATGATGGAATTGAGAAATACTGCTACACTTACTTGGGCTTCACCAATGGAAAAAAGTACCTAACTGTCCCTTTAAAGCTTGCTACAGTGCTGCAGTGTGTGTGCGTGTGTGTGTGGTGACTCACTGTAGTGTCATGGTGGAGATGCCAGCAGAGAGACCTCCTCCGAGCTTGTTGCAGAAGCAGTAACAGGAGAAAAACAGCGGCTCCATTGCCCTGCAGCAAGGGTTCGCAACCATGAACTCATCCACCACGTCTGGCAACATGGACCTCGCAAACACACACATGATTCATAGTCATAATACCATTATCAGATAATAAAACCGATTTCTGTTAAACAGTGTCTAACTGTATGTAGTATAAGAGTAGATTCATTTAGTATTTATTATTTGAGTACTGTTCTGCTTAAAAACATAGACCTCCAGCTTTAGTTTTTTTAGCAAGCATTAAAAATCCTTGACTGGATGATTCTGTAATTCAATCCATTCAACAAGGCCCGAATAGAAGTGGTAAATGATGGACACTGCTGTTGAGTAACTCACGACCCTGCTTAAAAGAGATGAATAAAGTTGACTACAGTAGACAGATCTAGGCTTTGGCTTTTTACGCACCATGGTAACAAGAAGAGTGTAGCTACGCTGGTGCCAACCAGAATGCACATGATCATGTAGACGGGGAAGTTCTCTGAGACAGACGCTAGGACTATCATAACAGGAATAAAGAGCTGTTGAAAGACAAAAAAATTAGGTACATAGTCAAGCCAAACAGGAATGAATATACTGTATGAAAAAGTACAATAAATGAATAAATGCATAATATAAAATAATAATAACAGCTGTACTGTTACACAACTCTTCCACATCATCAACTCACGGGGAGGCCGATAAAGAGAGTACTCTTCTTTCCCAACCTCAAAAGAATCATCTGCCACATGGGCACTGATACCGTAGCCGAAACCTAGACAACACAAAAATATACCACAAAACAATGTTTACAGTTTATATCGTTTTCAATTTATTTATCGAGTGTAACTTTATTTATTAACCCGATTGTAAACACTGTATATATTGCTTCAGTTCAAAGTATTTGTAATGTAATTAATATAGACAACTACTGTATTCACTATGGAAATAATTCATACTGAAATGGAATTATTCAGAGACTTAATTAAGACATCACCCACAGTTGAATGGATTTCTGGGATGAAATACAATGTCTTGTTATTGGAAATTAAAATGACAGAGGGTCCTTTAGGAGTTCAAATTGAAAAATTTGAGTATTTTACTTGGATCCCATTAAAATATCCTGTAGAAATCTTGACCTGTAAGACAGTTCCTAATCAGAATCCTGTACAAGTTTATTATTGGAATCCTTTAGGATTTTTTTGACAAGGGCACTGTCACAGTTTGTTTCCAAACACTTTCCAGTCACTCAACCTTCCCTGTCCATGTCCAACCTTTACTGAACCACCTCAAAAAGTTTTGCAGGTTGCATGCATTGACACCATTTCTTATTTCATCTTGTCTTATGTTCAGTCTCTGTGTAATCAAAATGAGTTGTAATGTTTATTGTCTTTATCTGTCAAATGTATCATTTGTGTCTACTGCACTGTCTGATATTTGCTGCACTGTATGTTTGACGTACTGCTTAATGTTGCACACTGGCACCAAACCAAAACCAATTACATTGAGCACAACTCATAGGCAATAAAATGTTTCTGATCTATTCTACCTTTTATTATATAACTGATGCCAGAACTGTTGTTGGCTGGATGTATTTCTTTGTAGGTTTTCATTAGGTTTTCTGAGTTTTACAGGTTCTGCAGGTTCTTTTCAGATGGATTCTGTTTGGAATCTTGTAAGAAAGAGGAAAACCTTCTCAACTCACTGAAGTGTTAAAAATCCCAGTAACACTTCTGTGCTTGATACATTCCTTTCAGTGCAACACACAGACTATGGTATATCACCGGTTATAAAGAAAGGTCCATCATAAAACAATATCTGCTCACTGGTGGTTCTATGGTGGTCCCTTTTCCATTTATGTAGCAACAAATGGGCTGCATTCAGTAACAATATTATATGCATACAATTCGATCTACATAGTAGGTGATAAAATGACCAATGAGTTAGCAACTGGTTGAAGAGATTTCATTAAGTTTAAGGCCTGGACTACACTAAGAGAAGTTCATTGACACTCACCAGTATAGCCAAAATGAGATATTGGAACTGAGCTCCCAATCCTGCCACATGGATGCAGAACAAAGTAAAGTTTCCTAAAGCCATCTGAAAGGGGACATGTCCAATAAAGTTGTTATACAGTATAAGGTACTTGTTACAGGTAATAATGGAGTTATTATTAAAAGTAATAATGTAAAGAGAATCTGAGTAAAGACATTTTCGCTCTCTATTCTTGAAAAAGAATAATTTTAAATGAAACGTTTTTAAAAATCCAGGTTTCCGAGTGGCACAACTATCAGCAGGAGATTGGCCATGCTCTCTGGGTGGGAGGGATTGCACTATTCTCGCTCCTGTCAATAACAGAGACACTAGCCAATAGAGTGTGTCTGACATTAAAGTCATTTATGTGTAAGAGGTTGGATTGCGCTTTCCTGGCTTTTATCTCGTCGATAACATACGCGATAGCATTCACCCTCCCCAGTTGGTATCTGTCATGTGATAGCGAAGAGCTGGCTGGTGAGTGGGAATTGTCAGGTGACCAAATTGAGGAGAAAATGTATAGAAATGCAGTGTATAAAGTTTTGCACATTGCTGTAGACTTCTTAATTACAGCTATTAATACTGAATCTGATGTGTATTAATTAGAGTAATTTTGGTGTCATGGTGTTATGCTATTATTCTTAAACACAAGCATCAGTAAAACTGTAAAACAAGACTTTACTTATTACATATTCTCAGCTTATCACTGAACACCTTATGCAATCCCATATATGAACTGCTACACTACTAGTCTGATCTGCTTGTGCAAATACCCTGACCTGGAAAGCAAGAGAGGCAAACAGGAAGCCGAGCATGAGGCGCTGATATGAGACATGGCCAATCAGTTTCTTCATATCAGCAAGGTATGACGAGCGCCTCTCGGTCTGAACGTCTACAGCCCCTAAATGAGCAGAGTTTACACAGGCAAAACATTCATCCTCCATTAACGCAGACCAAAACTGCACTCACTGCAGGAAGACTACGGAGCTGGTCTGATTGGTTTACCAGACCACATGAAAGAATTACCTGCAAGACATTGTCAAAGTGAGTAACACGAAATACCTTGATGCTGTGAATAGCACACTCACCACTTTGTTCTCTCACTCCAAGAAAGAGCACCATACAGCAGAGGAAGAAGAGAGCACCCAGGATCAGAGCCGAAGACATGAAGGCTGCTCGCTGACGAGGAATACACACACGCACTCACTATACACTGAGCTGTCGGTTTTATTAGTTCACTAAATAGACTACATAGACGTAAACACATGTCTACAATTACGCAATAGTCCATTTATCGCTATGCACAATTTGTCCTACACTACTGAGGAGATATTTCTGTCGGTGATTGATTTACAGCACAGTAGTGATACTGACATAACAGCTCATCAGCATTGCTGTTGGTTTTAAAACCTCTAAATGCCACTGCAGGGTTGAGATACAGACCACCAACAAAAAAATATCCATCTAACCCGAACCCTACAGCAGTGCTGACCACTGATGAATCATGGTTAATAAACACTCTGCATGAAAAAGATGAGCTATAGTCTCTTATACCACATGTACATAAACATGCACAATTGTTCATATGGTGAACTTTGTTGTGAGGAGATGTTTATTTACCATTTTTTGAAAGGAGTCTCTAGTGTCAGCACTGTCACAGGCAGTTCCTCAATAATACAACAAGCTGCAATTTATTTTGGTTTTATTAAGAGAAACAGTGCGAGACTGTTGAAGGAATAACAGTTTATAGCTGCTATAAAAGGAACTCAATTGTGGAAGTTTCACAACATTAAATGTACCTACTGTATAAGCACAGATAATGTACATGTGACATAACTGCTGTTGTGTAAGACACTTCAGAAGGCAGTGAAAAAAACAGCCAGGGACAGAATGGTGGGATGTGGGTGGGGTGGTGTGATGAGGGTTCTCGGCTTCTGAATAATGTGTTGGAATCCTGTCTGAAAAGGAAAACCTCTGGGTTCTACATGAAAGCTTGATGGATGTTACCAGAGGAGAACCTGAAGAACCCTTAAGGGTTCTTGATTTCCCAAATTCTACAGTATCTGGTCAGTCTACAGTGGCAGATTTTACATAGCAACAGATGGGCTCTGATAAATGCATCAAATGAAAGTGCACGATGTGATATTTGACATTAAAGTAGTCTAGTTATGTGATTGACCTGTTTAATGTTGCTTATGGTGTGCTCTGTGGTGTAATTGTGTGTTCAGTAGTTTTACTGTGTTCTGTAGAGAAGCAATGGAGGGAGACAGGGTGCTGTATGTGAGCTCGTCATTATAATCTGTGTCCATGCAGGAGTTCTCTCTTTCTGTGTTGTACACTCTCAACACCTGCCCCTGCATCACAGCAGCCAGCAGCATCGACAACACCTCCGCACTCATTCCTGTGAGAGGTAGAGAAAGAGAAAGTGGGAGAGAGAGAAAGAGAAAGAGAGAGAGAGAGATGCAAGCTGATAAACTATGGAAAATCACTCCATTAACCATTTCATTCCATCTGTTATCAGTTATCTTGTAAAACCAATCTCAACAGAACAGTACCACAGGATGTGGAAACACTCTTACTGTAGGCCGTGGCTGAATCTCTGTCCCTCTTGCTTCCTCCCAGAAACATATTAAGTGACATATACGGGACATGATAGCACTGTTGAGACAGTGGGATTTGATTATAAGATTACAATTAGTGGTCAGGATGCTAGATGTAAAAGTTTAGAATCCAGATAAGGAATAAAACCAGAGTAAACATACTGTCATAGGAAAATAATCAATGATGGATTGGTGTGATATGGTCAGCCAAATCCCCCTACCATAGCCTCTCTTGCTTTTTCTCTTTTAACTTGTATTTTTTTTTTTAATTACCTTCATGATATTACTGAGAAACATCAAAACCCTCCACCTGGACGAATTTCTTGTTGTTGAAAACTTAAAGTTATAGCATTACCCCTGACTGTTACAAAACGCTGACACTCGAGATTCCTTCCAACACAGCTAAATATCTCAAACGGTTTCCTCAGGGAGAACAAACTGAAGACTTTTTTGGAAGGAGTCTCCAGTGTAAGATCAGATTGAATCCTTAATCATAATCCTAACAGTTCTATTACAATCATGTCCCATGACCCAAAAGCCATTCCTTTTAATTTTATAGCAATATCATAAAATATTAGTATATCTTATATTTAAGGAAACATACACACAAAACCCCTTTACAGTACATGATTGTGGATCCTCCTCTGAACAGGAGCAAGGGTACAATAAAAAAAAAGATAAAGGGAATGAAATATTTACAAATGGCAGTCCACATGACCACTCTCTTTATTCTTTCATTAAAGATACTACGGATCAAACGATAATAAAGTGATATAGAGAAGGTCATACGCTCATTAGCGTCTGGAAGAGACAGCCGATGATGAGGTACCAGGGTACACCAACTGAGGAGCTGTCTGCAGCATATGGGATGAACCAGATGAAGACGTAAGACAGAATGCCCAGTGGCATGGACAAAACTGACCTGCGAAACACAAGAGACTGTTATAACATGAACACAGCCCAGACACAACTAATACAAGGGCTAAAATGGACGCCAATTCTAATGCATGAAAGTCTAAGAGAAGGTTCTGTTGGAAGCTCAGAAGTGAAGACCAGGAGACATTCAGTATATCTTCAGCAGGATTCTTTATTGAGAACATGCTGTTTTGTGCTGCAGTCATCAAGTCTAAACAAGGGATCTGTACGTTGTAGTCTTATATACATTTTAAAGGGCAGTCCTTAGAGGTGGAGACAAAAGCAGGCAGGTGACAACATGAAACAAAGTATGCAAAGGAAGAACACACCTGCCCCAGACTCAGGAATTTCACCAGCCCTAAACCAATCAGCATAATTATACCACTTTATTATCGTAGAGATAAAGAAAAGTCAAAGAACGTGAGCCATCACAGACAATAGGTGATAGCCTCAGTTACCATGACTCACACTAAAGAAAACAAGAACTGGCAGAAACCTCCTACAAGAAACTTTGCTCAACATAATCATTCAGCTGATGCTATTGTTGTTTGACTATCAAACAAAATACACATATAGGACAACAGTGACTCTTAAATTTGTTTCCCTGAATGCATTTTTCCAACAAAAATTTGTTGAAAACATCTCACTTCCCACCCACCAAGGGAGGAGCTTGCCTATTGGGGTCCGCCCACTCCTGCTCACCAGGTACCCAACGAGGGGGTCAGTTACTGCGTCCCACACCTGTGTGATGAACAAGATCAGAGAGACAAAAAACGCCTCCATCTACAGAAGACACAGACAAATAGAATCAAGAACAAACATTATCCCTGAAGACCTGGATACCCTATTAACCTATTTCTGAAATCAGGGCTAAGAGCCATGCTAAGATCGAAGGTGTATTAGTTTAAGAATAATAATTCATAACAATATAATGAAAGACAGTTCCAAAATAGATGGTACACTTGCACTGTCTTGGTAATGCCAGTCACACATTAGGGTCAATAGTCTGATCAATTTAACATCGACATTTGTCCAGTACAGTCCATTCTGCGGAGAGGTTTAAACTGGAGTCCGATTTAATCAGCAGAAGCACTTCATTAAGTACAATTGTAAAGTGTTTTACTATACAAATTTTATGAATCATGTTTGAAAGATGGCTTCAAGCAGCTGAGTAAAATTCCATTAGAGTTAACTCTAATGGACTACAACTGGTTGTTGAATGATTTATTGTTGTAGTTATGTTTAAATTATGATTAGTGTCATGTTTAGTAATTCTAAAATAAAAAACCCTACCAAAAACTATCACTACAAAAATCTTTGTCATTAGATATACAGTGCCTTGTGAAAGTATTCGGCCCCCTTGAACTTTTCAACCTTTTGCCACATTTCAGGCTTCAAACATAAAGATATAAAATTAAATTTTTTTGTGAAGAATCACCAACAACTGGGACACAATTGTGAAGTGGAACGAAATCTATTGGATATTGTAAACTTTTTTAGCAAATAAAAAACTGAAAAGAAGGTGCGTGCAAAATTATTCGGCTCCTTTACTTTCAGTGCAGCAAACTCACTCCAGAAGTTCAGCGAGGATCTCTGAATGATCCAATGTTGTCCTAAATGACTGATGGTGATAAATAGAATCCACCTGTGTGTAATCAAGTCTCTGTATAAATGCACCTGCTCTATGATAGTCTCAGGGTTCTGTTGAAAGTGCAGAGAGCATCTTGAAGACCAAGGAACACACCAGGCAGGTCCGTAATACTGTTGTGGAGAAGTTTAAAGCCGGATTTGGATACAAAAAGATTTCTCAAGCTTTAAACATCCCAAGGAGCACTGTGCAAGCGATCATTTTGAAATGGAAGGAGTATCAGACCACTGCAAATCTACCAAGACCTGGCCGTCCCTCTAAACTTTCAGCTCAGACAAGGAGAAGACTGATCAGAGATGCAGCCAAGAGGCCCATGATCACTCTGGATGAACTGCAGAGAACTACAGCTGAGGTGGGAGAGTCTGTCCATAGGACAGCAATCAGTCGTACACTGCACAAATCTGGCCTTTATGGAAGAGTGGCAAGAAGAAAGCCATTTCTCAAAGATATCCATAAAAAGTCTCGTCTAAAGTTTGCCACAAGCCACCTGGGAGACACACCAAACGTCACACCAGACGTTGAGAAATGGCACTGAAAGTAAAGGAGCCGAATAATTTTTTATAGTTTTTTATTTGCTAAAAAAGTTTAAAATATCCAATAGATTTCGTTCCACTTCACAATTGTGTCCCACTTGTTGGTGATTCTTCACAAAAAATTTACATTTTATATCTTTATCTTTGAAGCCTGAAATGTGGCAAAAGGTTGAAAAGTTAAAGGGGGCCGAATACTTTCGCAAGGCACTGTATTTAGTATTTATTTAACCAGCTTGTATCATAACAGCTAACTATTACATTATTAGCACATTAAAAGGGGAATATTATTATACTGTCAGTTATGATACTTGCTAACCATTAACCTACATGGGCAATGGGGAAAAATCCTCACGACACTAGATTTTAGCTGATGTTTGTCTACATTTCTCTGTGAAAGACAGCTGATTTAACATCAGTAATCAAAATGTGTACTTCTACAACATCTCTCTACACATTGAGTAAATGTGGATAATAAAGAATGCACAGACATTTGAGGGCTCATAAATGTTTTAGAGTAAGGTCTGAGTAAGTAGTGAGGCTAAACAAGATAGATATTGCACCTCAGAGACCTGGGGAAGTTTGGAGAAGTGAATCTAGGATGGAGAGTGTGAATAGAGAGTATAGATTTTCCTACAAAAATTATGTGTAAGGTATGATGTCAATTTCAATGTAACTATAAGATCCACCCATCCATGCATTTTAGATACCACTTATCCTATCCAGGGTTGTGGGGGAGCCTGGAATCTATCCCAGGGAACTCTGGGCACAAGGATGGGGTGCCACTGCTAACCCATCACAGGGCACAATTGCACAATTCGGATAATTTGTAAATGGTAAACTTATATAGTGCTTTTATCCAAAGTGCTTTACACTGTGTCTCATTCACCATATCACAAACACACACCAATGGTAGCAGAGCTGCCATGCAAGGCGTTAACTTGCCCTTGGGAGCAACTTGGGGTTCAGTGTCTTGCCCAAGGACACTTCGGCAGGTGGAGTCATATGGGCCGGGAATCAAATCACCAACCCACTCTACCACCTGAGTCACAGCCGCCCATGGGAAGGCATGTCTTCCATCTTTTGTAATACTCAAAGAAGTAGTGATAATGCATATGGGACTAAATCAATATGTCAAGCTTTATTTATGCTACAAGATTTGACGTGTTTGTTCAGAGATGCTTTTCTGCTCACCACAGTTGTAAAGAGCGATTATTTTTAATAAAGTTACTATAGACTGGGCATTCTCCTATGACTTCTTTTATCTTCCAAGGCATTCAAAAATGGGTTCTTGAATAATCAGTGTCAAAGGAGGAATTATCTGTAGTATTTTTAAAATCTTGTATTAGTCAACACAGATTCTGAAACCAGAGTCTCCACACCAATGTTAGCCTTCATGTAGAATAAATGCTATTAGCAACTGTTCATAAATAATAAATGCAAAACCATTCATTTCAGCTATTATGGGAAACACTGATCCTGGTCTGAAAAAAATATTTTGGCAACAGCAAGTCAGATAGAATGTATTTGTGTTATGAGAGAGGAAACTTCTTTAAAGAATGTAGGATGGCTTTGTGTTTTGAGCATAAAAGAATGCTGAGATGGGTCAATGTTTGAAAGGATACTTCTCTTACTTGCACTACATCCAGCAGAAATATCTGGAAGGAGAAGCCCAGGGCAATGTTAGTTGCCTGATATGGAATTCCCCCAACAGCATAGCATAGCTTTGTAGCTAGAGGGATTCCAGCATTGTTCTAAAAAAAAAAAAAGGGAAAAAAGTAAATGAGAAATGCTGTATATTATCACATATTCAGAAGCCTTCGGGATGCGACAGTTTATCATGGGAAACAAAAGTCATCTTACTAGTAAAAGTGAAGTTCAAAGCAGATTCTGTGATGTACTGAAAGCCATGATATTGGCTAATAAGCTCATAATAAAAGTATGTTAATTTACTTGGTCGGGACTGCTTTTGCATGAATTACTGTATCAGTGCGGCGTGGCATGGAGGTGATCAGATTGTGGCACTGCTGAGGTGTTTGGAAGCCCAGGTTGCTTTGATAGCGGCCTTCAGCTCATCTGTATTGTTGGGTCTGGTGTCTCTCATAGATTCTCTATGGGGTTCAGGTCAGGCGAGTCAGCTGGTCAATCAAGCACAGTAATACCATGCTCAGCAAACCAGTTACTAGAAGTTTTGGTGCTGTGGCCAGGTGCCAAGTCCTGCTGGAAAAGGAAATCAGCATCTCCATAAAGCTCGTCAGCAGATGGAAGCATGAAGAGCTCTAAAATCTCCTGGTAGACGCTGCATCGACTCTCGACTTGAGAAAACACAGTGGACCAACAGCAGCAGATGACACGACACCCCAAATCATCACTGACTCTAGAATCTTCACACTCGACTTCAAGCGACTTGGATTCTGATCCTCTCAACTCTTCCTCCAGACTCTGGGACCTTGATTTCCAAATGAAATGCAACATTTACTTCCCCGTGACTGTGGTTGTGTGTACTGAACCAGACTGAGAGATTAAAGGCTCAGGAAACCTTTACAGGTGATAATTACCTGATTGGAGCTCTTCTCAGATCGACATTTCTGTATTATAAATTCTTTATTCTAATATTTTGAGATACTGGATTTTTAATTTCCATGAGCTGTTAGCCATAATCATTGAGATTAAAACAAAAAAGGCTTGAAATATTTCACTTTTGTGTAATGAATCTATGAAAGTTCCATTTTTTTTTAAATAAATTACGGTAAGAACATTTGCACAATATTCAAATTTTTTTAGATGCACCTGTACAACCAGAAGTTAAATTGAACTCAAACTTTGGGGTGCCCAAACTTTTCCAAAATCAATTCTGCCGAATTAATGAAACATTCTTGAGATAATTAAGCATGGAATTTAAGGAAGCATGAAAATAATGGATAAAATACAAAATGTAGTATGTTTAATTAAAAAGTTACGTCATGACTTTAACATGATATTTTATCACTCCACTTTGCATGAGTAAGATCAGTCCCGTTTCAGACTACAGTATGATTTATGTTTTCATATGTACAGGCTTAGATACAAATAAGAAATTCGTTTAAAAAAAACATGCTGTTGAAACTCTCCATAAAGTCCATACTAGCACACCTGCTCTCACATTCATGCACATGAACACAAACAGTGCTCAGCTGTGGTACTGTAATATTGAAGGAAATGAGAATCATAGGATGGCATAATGGTCATAATAAAGTGTTTAATACAGATTATGCAAATTATTTCATTTTTAAATGCTGTATTTCTTCATTCAAGGCAATTGCTATCTGCTATTTATATATACACAGTATATTCATTAGTATTAGTAACTCCTTTGTCCTTATCAAGGTTGCAGGTTAGATCTGGAGCCAGTCCCGTAACACTGGGCACAAGACAGGAGAATACAACCTGGATGGGATACACACACGTTTCCAAACCTCGAGCAATTTAGTGCAGCCAATCAAGCTACTTTCATGGTTTCGGACAGTAGGAAGAAAACCCAGCGGAAACCCAGGAGAACTTGCTAAAAATGTATATACAATCTGGTCCATAAGTATTTGGACAGTGACAAAATTTCTCTACACTACCACAATGGATTTCAAATGAAGAAATTAAGATGTGATTGAAGTGTAGAATATGACCCAAAGTGTTGATAATGACCCAAAACGTAAAACGAACGTAACCCAGGAGCGTCTTAAGGCAAAGAAATGAACTGTTCTTAAATTTCCGATGACGTCAACCCAATTGAGCATGCTTTTCACTTACTGGAGACAAAACTGAACGCAGAAAGATCCACAAACAAGCAGCAACTGAAGGCAGCTGCATTAAAGTCCTTTAAAGCATCTCAAGAAAGGGAACTCAGCATTTCATGATGTTCATGGGTTCCAGACTTCAAGGTGGTCATTGACTGCAAAGCATTTGCATCCAGGTATTAAAAATAATCCTAATATGTATCGTTAGTTTTTTTCCAATTACTTTTGAGACTGTGAGAATGGAGGGTTTTTTAAAAAATAATGAATTAATTTAAAAAAGGTTGTAATTCCTAAACATCCATCCATCCATCCATCTTCAACCGCTTATTCCTTCTTCAGGGTCGCGGGGAACCTGGAGCCTATCTTAGGAAGCATCGGGCACAAGACGGGGTACACCCTGGACAGGGTGCCAGTCCATCGCAGGGCACAATTCCTAAACAGTTCATGTTAAATTTTGTTAAACCCCTTGAATTAAAGCTGAACGTCTACACTTCAATCACTTCATTTCAAATCCATCGTGGTGGTGTACAGAGGCAACTGTACGAAAATTGCGTCAGTGTCCAAATACTTATGGATCGGACTGTATGATTGATCATGAAAAACTTCAGTCCATCATGTATCATCTGTCATCTTCAACGTGAAGATAGTGTAGTATCATTTTGATGCCGGAATGGACAAACAAGGGATATTTTTAGATGCAAGGTCACATTTTCATGAGAACGTAATCCACTACAGTACAACAAATTAAACTGGCTTGTTCAAGTGACACCGGTCGACCAATTTTTTACATCTGATTGCATACTAATGCATTATTCCTTTTGCTATTGTGACAAATCTCTTCAAATGGACGTAAAAATCCAACACTAGAAGAAATACCCAAACAAGCAGAGAACACAAGGCACTTACAGAAGACTCGTCTTTTCTGCTTTTCTCATCTGGTTCAGCCATGGTACAGAAAGAAATCGCTTCTTTCCATGATTGTAGCTTATCCTGTAAAGCTTTAGTCAGGGTCATACTAATACCACCTTGATTAGACGAATTTCGTGTCCTATAACTGTCTTTTGGAAAAGTCTACATGCATACACACTTTCCAACTTGAGCCATGATCTTATGTGTTTCTCTGTGGTTCAACTCTTGGGATGAGTGAAATTTAAGAACCTATTTACCTGTTCACACCTGCTAATCCCTGAAACTCTGCCCAAAAACAAATACCCTGACCTGCCACAGGGATAGATTTACAAAAGCTAGAAGATACAACAACAACATTCCCTCTCTTGTTCGAATTCTCATTGAAACATAAGTTATGCCATTTCTTTTAGGTATTTCATTAATTTGTGCTTCTTTATTGGAAATAAGGTTAGAATGGTACGGCTGAATTAAGTACAACACTGAAAGGGTTGATTCAGAGAACGGAGAGAAAAGAAAGAACTGGGTGTGTTCCCCTGCCATTTAATGGACAAAAGCTAGAGTTAGCACGCACGCTATCTATTCTGCTTTTCCTGACCATAATCACAGGAAGCAAAAAAAACAACCCTGACCCCTGTTGAATTACACTACATGCTATTTTCATACCAGTTAGTGTTAATGAAAACTTTCAATGTGCTTTAAAGCAATCAACGGAGATATAATAATTATACAGCAATAATTGACTGTTTTCCAACCATTTTGTTTTATTAATTATGACAATTCATCAGTCAATATGGACAATCTGTGCATCTGTATATGAAGATCTACTCAGTTCAGAGAAAAAAAAAAAATAAACTACTTGCAATAGAGATCTGACAAGAGAGGGCAAATATTATTGAGCAGAACCAGGCACACAAATACGAACTCTGATACACAGATAAGATGAACACATGAATGCAACAAATACTTTTATACATTACATGATCATGGTTTCTCATATTGAAGGGAATTATACAGACACATTAAAAAAAAAAAAAAAAAAAAAAACACAATAAAAAAAAACACACACGCACACACATACACATACATTTAAATCAGTAATATGTAGTTAATTGAATACGTTTCATATCCAATTACTTCCACAGCAGCAGACATGACATATCTTGATCCTGATAGCTCTAGAACCTTTTCTCAGTACCCTAAATAGACATTGATAACGTCATATAAACCTGTAATAGAAACAAGGCACTTGATATTAAAGGTGCGGTCAGTGGTTTGAGCAAAAGTTAGCAGCAGCTAGCTGTTTTGAAGCTTAAAAAGCAAACAAATAGAGAGCCTCCAGTCAGTGTTTGTCAGGCAAACATGATTGAGAGGCAAGCAGAGACGCCTCCTCATTGTGATTGGTTGGATGTTGGTGGTCCACGTCATTTGCTTTTTAACTGGTTTACAGAGGTCACAGACTCTGGGGATATTGGACTGTGAAAATAACTTCACAAAAATATTGCCTAAAGTCTTGAGAATTAAGAACTTTTTAGTGCATACGCACAACCTTGTGTCACCTTGGTCGTCCAAGCTAAACGTTCGCCACTTTTGTGCTGTCCTTGGCATGGCGCATTCCAAATAACCATTTGATCACCCGTGCATTTCTTTCTATGACTGAAACACCATAGCTGGGCTTCTCATCTTTGGCTGCTTCCTCCTCCTCTTCTTCTTCATCCCCCTCCCCTTCAGCTGTGCACTCTGATGCAGGAGCACTAGCACTACGCAGGCGCGAGATGGATGCAATGTCCGAACCGGGCGCCAACTCTTCAAAGTCTGATGGTTCGAGGCCACAGTAGTTAAAGAAACGCTCGACTTCTGCACCAACGCGCGAAAAACGGTCACTCACATCAGACTTGGAACGCGTCAGCGATCTTCGTTTCCTGGAGCTGACTGAGGACTTGTGGGTGACAGCAGGAGATGGAGGTGGGAGGGGTTCCTGGGCTGAGGTGGGAGACACTTGTTCATTTTTTTCTTTTGGAGATTTATCAGGGGAAAGTAAGGCAGGAGTTAGGGGTTCAGCAGAGAACGGTGAAGCCTGAACTGGGCTTACAGGGGATTTCACAGGGCTGGAGATGTTTATTATGTCATGCCGGCTTTTGATGGGCTGAAGAGGCTGTGGTGGAGGGGAAGTCTGAGTGTACGGCCTGAGCAGCTGCAAAAGCTGGGAATGGACGCGCTGCCCAGGGAGCTGTGCTCGGCATGGCTTTCTCATTTGCTGCGTCACTAATTGAGGCCTCACATCAACTCGCCGTACTGTTACTGTATGAGAAGACCCATTAGCTGCAAGGCCATCTCCTAATATTCTCTTTTGTGGTGTCGAGTCTTTTGTCAAGTCTGGTTCGTCTCCAAATGCACTCACAGGAGAAGGGAGCGGAGATGCACTGCCTGCTGCAGAATCTTGACGTTTTCCAGGCTCTTCAGTTTGCAATCTACTGGATGGAAGTGCATCACTGACTCCATTAATCAGGCTATTCAGGTGTTCTAGGTTAAGTGGTGGGGCCTCAGGTTTAGATGTGGAGCGAGTAGCCACTTTGCGCGTTGGTTGTGGTGCACCTGGCCGAAGATGCCCGCTGTTGCAGGATGGCATTAAGGGCTTTCGGATGATTGGCAGCTGCTTGTTGAGTGCCACCTGCTGGCTCTTAACGTACTTCGCCTTGTCAGCCTCCAGGCGCTCCACAGCACTCGGCTTGCGCTGCCCGGGAGAAGAGTCTGCGGTTTCAGGCAGTCTCGCTAAACGCCGAGGCAACAGCCCAAGAGCCTCAACAGACATAGTGGTAGTTTTTTCAGCGAACGGTTCCCCTTTTCCTCGGCCCCTGGTTTGCATAAATGCACGCAAACAAAGCCTGCAGGTAGCAGAGATGGGGTAATGCAGGTCTCTGTGGTCGGTCTGTATCTGCAGAAACAAAAACAAAAAGAGATTCACTTATTCACGTCATTCACGTCACTACTCAAATTCAAGCACAGCCACAAAGAAGAACATTTACTGAGGAATAACATTTGTGTAGACTCTACACAAATGTTATTCCTCAGTAAATGTTCTTCTGCATATTCTTCTACACTGTAGAGGCAATGCTTGAAACAAACTAGCAAAAGCTCTTCTTTCACTTCTCTTTTAATAATTCAAACATGGTCTTCAAACACTGAAACTGCAATAGAGTTAGCTTTAAGAGAACACGAGATCACCTTTGCACAAGAGAGGTCAAAGGAGAACGGTCAGATTGGTTCGAGCTAATAAGAAGGCTACAGTAACTCAAATAAACACTCTTTACAACTGTGGTGAGCAGAAAAGCATCTCAGAAAGAACAACATGTAGAACCTTTAGGCAGGTGGGCTACAACAGCAAATGATCATATCAGGTTCTACTCCTATCAGCCGAGAACAGTTATACAGTGGCAAAAAAAAAAAAAAAGTATGCGAACCCTTCGGAATTTCATGGTTTTCTAAATAAATGTGTCATAAAATGTGATCTGATCTTCATCCAAGTCAGTGGTATTGACAAATATAATGTGCCTAAAAGAATAACACAAAAAAAAAATTCTGATCTTTCGTGTCTTTATTGAACACTCATTCAACATTCAAAATGGCAGCGGAAAAAGTAAGTGAACCCTTAGAATTAATAACTGGTTGACCCCCCCTTCTTGGCAGCAGTAACCTCAACCAGGTACTACCTGTAGCTGTGGATCAGACCTGCACATCGTTCAGGAGGAATTTTACCCCATTCTTCCTGGCAGAACTGCTTTAGCTTGGTCATATTCTTTGGACATCTCATATGTATGGCTTTCACATTTTATGACAAATTTATTCAGAAAACCATGAAATTCCAAAAGGGTTCACATACTTTTTCTTGCCACTGTATATGATGTTGCAATGGGCACAGGCTCACCCAAACTGGACAGATGAAGTCTGGCTGGTCTTTTTCCAAACTATTTGGAACTGTCCGGGGTATATTAGCCTCAGCGTTCACAAGAAAAGCTTTCTGACTGATGAATGAATGAATAAACTAATAACCCATGTTATGGATGAGAATATGCTCGTCATTTCCATCAACTGTATAGAGTAACGGAACATTCAAAAGCTTAAGGGATATGTTCCTTGAAAATTTACATGTGGAAGATCAAGCTAGAATCTGAAAGCTATCATCACAGGCTTGGCAATGATTATTTTATTATTTGTTATTACTAATAAACAAGAAACTCTTGTATGTAGAAAAATACATTTTATGCACAATAAAAGTACTTTAAAAAAGGCATAGGAAAATATCTGGATCATTACCTTCAATAAAAACATCAGGATCTAGAAATATGCAACACTGCCATGGTCAAATAGCTAGCTGGCTAGTTAAACATTAGAAGCTCATGTTTACCACAGGTAGAAATTAGTAGTGGTAGTAGTAGGAGAGAGAGAGAGAGAAAAACGCACAGACGGCGAGAGAGACACACACACACGCAGACGGCGAGAGAGACACACACACACGCAGACGGCGAGAGAGACACACACACACGCAGACGGCGAGAGAGACACACACACACGCAGACGGCGAGAGAGACACACACACACGCAGACGGCGAGAGAGACACACACACACGCAGACGGCGAGAGAGACACACACACACGCAGACGGCGAGAGAGACACACACACACGAGAGACGGAGAGAGACACACACACACACCAGACGGGCGAGAGACACACACACGCAGACGGAGAGAGACACACACACGCAGACGGCGAGAACACACACACAGACGGGCGAGACACACACACAGACGGGCGAGACACACACACAGACGGCAGAGAACACACACACAGACGGGCGAGACACACACACAGACGGGCGAGACACACACACAGACGGGCGAGACACACACACAGACGGCGAGAGACACACACAGACGGCGAGAGACACACACACAGACGGCGAGAGACACACACACAGACGGCGAGAGACACACACACAGACGGCGAGAGACACACACACAGACGGCGAGAGACACACACACAGACGGCGAGAGACACACACAGACGGCGAGAGAGACACACACAGAGCGAGAGAGACACACACAGACGGCGAGAGAGACACACAGACGGCGAGAGAGACACACACAGACGGCGAGAGAGACACACACAGACAGACAGACAGCGAGAGAGAGAGAGAGAGAGAGAGAGAGAGAGAGAGACACACACACACACGTTTCAGTGGACGTCAGTGGAATACAGAAATAAAGCAAGGCTAGTCATGTGTCTAGCTGACTGACTGCAGAACACTGATCTTCCTTCACAACTGAACCGTGAACTCAGATAGCAGCTCTTTATGAGAACAGCTACTGCACAACTCTGATAAATGTCCTTTAATCATTCCACAGAATTGGTGTACTTGAGTGTAAAGTACTACACGTACGTTACACCTACACTACAGGAAGGAATGCAGCGTGGGCTTCAGAAAGAAGGAACCTGATCCTGAGCCACAGCGCTCTGGCAGCTGAACCGAGAGCTTAGTGTGCAGGGGTTTGTTAATAAATGCCAACTTCTTTCTCCGTACAGCGAGGAGGCTTCTGCTGCTACACATGATCAGTGTCGGACACATGGTCAGTGTGACGTATGCCATTCCTCAAACATACAAGCCAAAGCTCCACCTGAGGACAAAGGGCAAAGCTTTCTCTCTTTCGCGCTCACCATCTGTCCACTGTCCAATCACGCTCATCTCTCTTTCTATATTATTATCATCTCACCTAATCTCCCTTTTAGAGCACCCATCCCCCTCGCCACCATCTTCTCTCTCTCTCTCTCTCTCTCTCTCTCTCTCTCTGGCCTTCTTCCTCCTTTCCACTAAACACAAGATAGGATCTTTCTAGTCCTTATGTGATTACAGTAGAAGCGCAGGCTAGTAACTTCAGGAAACATTTCTCTGGAATGATAAGACTTGTTTCTACATGATCCCGAGTGAATACTAAAAGTAAAAGTAACCGACACAGCACTGACAGTTGGACACACATTCAGGTCATGTAACAGCAGCACAATAAACAATATAGATGATAAGTTTCTATTTGAATCGTTAAAACGAACGTCACTCATGAGACAGAATTCTGATCATCTTATTTGGACAGAGAAAAGAAACAACATACTCACATGGTCATACTATTACACATACACACCTATACAGACTCACCTGTGTGTGTGTGTGTGTGTGTGTGTGAGAGAGGCTGCCAGGTTACAGATCCAGGAATGTCTCCTAAACTCACACACTTCCAGTGAAGAATAAGAGCTGTGAACAAGTACAGCTGAACAATGTGTCTGGGTTTGTTCTGTGTGTGTGTGTGTGTGTGTGTGTGTGTGTGTGTGTGTGTGAATGTAAACATGTGTGTGCATTGACAAAAACTAGTCAAACCTGTGTGCCTTTGTAGTCCTGAACTTGCCCCGCCCCCACTGCATGATGTGTCCAATCGGAAGCCCCCGCCCACACCAGGAAGTATAACAGGTCACGTGACCAGCCTTCCGACGTCCTCTAGGAGAAGTCTCCTCCTCCTGACCTCTGGCTCTTTCACCTCAGCACGTGTGGGTCATGAAAAGAAGCTAATAAAACAGGCCTACCCAAAACTAACCAATTAACTAAGTACATTTCACAACAAGCCAGTACGTAAACAAAGAGAAAACCAAAAATAAATAAAGCAATATGTAGACCTGTAAATGAACAAACACGAGCGAGTAACTAAATACGTAAACAAACAACATGAATTAATTACAAATAAGTAAGTAAATACATATAAACAAATACATCCTGGAATAATGACATCTATACAGGAATAATAAACAATTGAACAAACAAGCAAATACATCAATAAAATCAGCAAGCGAGTAAGCACATCAACAAACATGTAAACAAGTAACAAATCATTCTTACAAATAAGTGAGGAACTCTGCAAACGAATAAACAAACAATCGGACAAAGACAGAAATAAAATGGGAGAGTCATAAACAAATAAGTCAATGTAGCGATGAGCAAACAAACAAATAAACAAGCAAGTCACTAAATACAGAAAATGAGTCAGCAAATGCATTGACAGACAAACAAATAAATAATCAAATAAGTACATTTATACAGGAATAATAAACAACTGACCCAGCAAACAAATAAATAAAATGTGTGAGTAAGTAAATGAATAAATAAAAAAATAAGCTAAATACACAAACAAGCAGCTAAATACACAAACAATTCAAATGAATTCATTAAAACAAACATGAACGAATGCTAAATGAATGAATGTAACATAAATATGAATAAAAGAAGCGAGTAGGTAAATAAATGAAAAAATAAGAAATCAAGGAAACAAACACTTATTGTTCTTACTTTTATTCTTTGAGGCAGGGGAAAGTCTTTTCTGTACTTTTCTAGACTCCCAAACGGTATTTTCGGTTCTTTGTGGTGTTATTGTTACTAGGTGGTACCGTCAGAGAAAAACCTGGGAAGGTGAATGTGTTGGACCTTTCAATTAGCTTTTAGAGTAAAGCTCTAAATGTACATCAGTGGTCCAACTCAAGTCAGTTTTTATAGATATAAAAGATATGTACTACTGTATAAAAGAAGCAGCCTTTATGGCACCACGTAGTGACAATGGAAAACACAGTTCAGTAGCTTCATTTCTGACAGTCTTTCTCCTGCTTTAAATGTAAGGACACATGTATCGTCACATATGTATAAAGGACACACCGTGTGCTCTCAGATGAATTAACTTTGCTATTTTTTCATCTCTGATCTCACCTGGGAAAATCCCTGTACTTCTGGAAGTCACAAGACGTACTTCCACCTATTGGTGAGATGGAGTAATATGTATACACAATATTGTGTGTCCTTGAGCCCAAATGGTGATAAAAACACAGCCTGAGACTTCCCGACCTTTAATTAGTAACTAATAAGGGTGAACTTTTCCCGTCCTGAATAAAGCTGTGTACACACTGATGGAAGCGTACAGCGGTATTGAGAGCTTTAATGGGCTAGTCAGCACTGCTCCTTAAGAGTGCTGTAAAGCAGAGAGGAGCGGGAGTTTACTGGAAACCGCACTGCATTGTGGCTGTAAAGGGAATTCACAGGAATCCTCAGAGAAATATTTGAATGGAAATCAATGTTTAGCATTGTGTACTGGCCTTTATACGTTACCATTCCGTCAGTGCTGAAAGTGGATGTCGTTTCTAGATACACTGCCAGTCCAATAAGGCACAGAAGAGCATTTAAATAAGGAAAGCTAAACCTTTGTGGACCTTTTAACTGATTTATCTGTTAAGCATGAAGTCAAAGTGGCTTAGTGGTTTGCGTCACACCTCCAGGGTTGGCAGCTCGAATCCCGTTTCCACCCTGTGTGCGTGGATTTTGCATGTTCTCCCTTTAGGGTTTTCCTCCGGGTACTCCGGTTTCCTCCCCCAGTCCAAAGACATGCCTGTTCAAAATTGTCCATGGCGTGTGAATGTGTGCGCGATTGTGTCCTGCGATGGTTTGGCACCCCGTCCAGGGTGTCCCCCGCCTTGTGCCAGGAGTTTCCTGGGATGGGCTCCAGGCTGCCCCGTGACCCTGTGTAGGATAAGCGGTATGGAAAAATGGATAGATGGAGCTGTTAAGCATATAGATAAGAGACTCATAGACAGTGCTAGTGTTAACAGTAGAATATAATTATGTAGTGTGCTCCAAGTACATAATTACAGCAATGAAGTCTTTTCACAATTAGTTTTCCATCACAAGCTTCAGAGCTGGTTGTTGTGTGAATGGTGAGACATGAAAATGGCGGTAATGAGTCGTTTGAGAGGCAAAAGAGGGGACTCTTATTGAGGAAATGAGTCAAATGATCTGACTCACTAAAAAAGAATCGGAATTCACATCACCACTGTCTAGTTAACTCGCCTCAGTCTGATCATTTTATTGTAATGCCTTTGGTGACTCGGGATGATGGACTGCAACAATAAGTAATCCTAGAAGATCCTGATTTTAACATCTATTGACCCCACCCCAAAAAAATAAAATAAATAATGATACCCCTATACACCATATCAACAGTTTCACCCTTCACCAAGTGTCAATTTGTAAAGCACAAAAACAAGCTCCGTCTGAACGAAGTGAAACTTCATGAAAATCAGCTTCAATTCAATTTAAAATGGATTTGACGCAAACATGATGAAATGTTCAAGTGGTTTATTTTCACCTATACAAAACAAGGTTACTTGAAATAAACGTGAAATAATATTCTCCGATAAAAATGAGTGATAAAAAACAAAACAAAACAAAAACACATACATATCTAAAGCTATTTTTCACAGGAGCGTAAAATCGGCACCATCACCCGCGCATGTACAACAAGCACGCTTGTAATTTACAGTGTCTTTCAATATTCCATCTTCCTTGTTACATCATCTGAACAGAAGAAGCGGAAGGTTCGGAACGTGTTTCATCGTCCAAGTTCAGCATGAAGAACTGTTTGAAACCCCCGAAAGCTCTTGCGTAGCTGTGCAGTCACAGGGTTGTTGTCTCCACAAAGCACTTTCTGAATACTATTAAGTTGTTTGCAAGAAAGAGGACAGTTTTGGTCGAGCAGCAAAATCTCGATTTCTTTGTTGTAGCATTTCACAACGCCTCAGGGGGCGTTTTCAATCAAATGATCAATTCCATGTGTACTGGAAGTTCATGTAATCAACATGCAGATCTTAAACGCAGAGCAATACCCAGGCATCCTACACACACACACACACACACACACACACACAGTTTCCAGAACGTTCTTCAAGCCTGGTAGCTTTCTCTCTCTCCATGTGTCCCTGTGCATTCGTTCCGCATTAGAGAACTATATTTGTGTCTTGGAACAAAATCCATTTGAGATCGCAATCTTCTCTCTAGTCTAAGAAAAGAGCCTGAATGACGTCCTCCTGGTGATATTGTGTTAGGATTAATATGATCTTTCACTCAGATGAACACACACACACACACACACACACACACACACTACCACTCGGTTGAAGGCGTGTGAACATATTTGTTTTCGTAACGTATTTCAAAGAATGTGGTTAAACGCCATCGTTTATATATCCCTCAGTTCAAAGAGAGAGGGAAAAAAAACAGACGCTATCTGTGTAAAATTTTTAAAAGTGCTTCAATGAAAGATGTCTCGTATCTCCTGAAGATATGCCTCGTGATACTGTCATTATTACAGCACCATATGAGAGAGTCACAGCATGTTCTAGACTCATATGAACAACAGAGCCTGTTTCTAACAGCGTGTTAAGCTACGCACAAGTGATTTTCCTCCTCAAACACACCATTTTTGGCAGAATTTATTCTTTTTTTTAGTTGTACACCAGAGCTTTAACCTGAACACGTGCAATAGGCCTCAGTGCGGCAAGCAAGATTTTACAGAAGAAAAGTCTCATGTTGCACTGTAGTAGAGAGAATGGATAAAAGAAGTGCTGAGTGTATACACCAATCAGCCATAAGATTAAAACCACCTGCGTAGGTCCTCTTTTTGCCGCTAAAGCAGCTCGGACCCGTCGAGGCGTGGACTCCGCAAGACCTCTGAAGGTGTGCTGTGGTATCTGGCACCAAGCCGTTCGCAGCAGATCCCTTAAGTCCTGCAAGTTGCAAGGTCGGGCCTCGGTGGATCGGACGTCCCACAACAAGTGCTCGATCGGACTGAGATCTGGGGAATTTGATCAGTTGTGAAAGTCCTTGTCAGATCCTTACTCATGCCCATTTTTCCTGCATCCAACACATCAACTTTGAGAACTTACTGTTCACTTACTGCCTAAATGCATCCCAGCCTTTGACAGGTGCCATTGTAAAGAGATAATCGACTTTTTCTTGGTCAATATTTAAAATGTAAGCATTTTTTTAAATTGTACACAATTTCAGATTTTCCACGAGACTCGCCTCTTCCAAGGAAGAAAGTGTTCATATGACCTTGTGAAAGCGTTCATTTTGAGCTTGTTTTCCCCCCAAAACTTGTGGAGTTTATACCAGTTCGAGTGCACGCTGTCTTTAAAGCAAAAACAGGGGGAAATACCAAACACTAATCATGTGACAAGTTCCCGTACAGCAAATATTCTACTTTTCAATGAAGTTTTTATACTGATGATATATCATTTGTAATGAAAACTTCCACATTAAATTAGAAAAGAACGCAAAAGCATTTCCTGTAGTGGCCGAAGACATTTGGACCCCATTGCATTTCTGTTAACTGTTACATTTGCCTCGTAGCACCAACAAACAAGCCTTGACAACAGGGGAAGTGATGTCTATTGAGTCACTCCTTAAGGTTACGTTTTATTATGCACATGTTCGTTTCCATCTGTATTTTTAAATCAAGTTACTACAATAGCTGGTTCGGTGTGCAGCTATTTTACTAGTTTAACCAGGCGTGTTAGAGCAGGAAAATCAGGAAAATTGACTTGGAACTTTGACTACAAATGCCTGAAACGTTTCAGTTTAAGAATCAGCATAATCGACATATCGACGTAAGCATTCTGTCTCTCAGGACAATATGCAGTTTTTGTCCTTGTCTTTGTCCTTCACACTGAGACTTTGTGTCCTCCTCCTCCTCCGCAGACTCCCTCTCTTGCTTTTCCCCTCCGTCTGTGAACTCTCCCCCTCCCTCTCTTTCTCCCCCGTCAGCTGAGGAGGTAGAGGAATCCGCTGGCCGAGAAAAAAGCCCTCTTCTTCAGAATCGGAGGAGGACGAGCAGGTTGAGCAAGAGTCTTCGTGTTTGTAGTGGGTGGAGTGAAGCGTCAAACGGGAATTTCCGTCTCCAGGGGAGATGATGGAGGGTGGGCGTGCGGCATGCTCTCTCTCTCCTCCCCTCCACTCCAGGGAATCTAGACGAGGTCTGTCGCGTCTGGAGCGGCGGAAGTGTTTCTCCGTGCCCAGGTGGAGGGGAGAGTCCGAGGCCAGGCGGCTTCGGCCAGGCGGGCTGGTGCACCCCTGCCGGAAGCTGCGACGGTACGAGCCGTCTAAGAAGAGGAAAAGAAGCCGTTAGTTGCATGAAAAAGAGGTCGCTCATTTTCCGTTCACTACTTAGCAGTGGACTTCCTTTTGACACCGTTTTTATTGCACCTTGTCACTCTCGAGATTAAATGCTCGTAATACAAATATCGTTTTTAAATATATGATTTTCGAAATTGAGCCAAGCTGTTGATGAAGTCTGCATTAAAAGTTTTACTTCTTTTATAAAATTATATTACCCAAAAGGTCCATCTGAGGAGGCATTCCAACTTGAAGGTGGAGTCTGTGTCCCAAGCCTCCATCAGTTTCATCCTCCTCATCTTCCTGCTCTACCTCATCTTCCTCTTTCCTTGCCATTTCAACCGCCACTTCCTCCTCCTCCTCCTCATCCTCCTCCACGGAATAGCTAGAGCTGATTGGCTCCCTGAAGCTGACCCTGGCTGTGCTGCTTCGCCCAAATTGGGGTGGAGGTGGAGAGGGGTGGGGCTCATCAGGCGGGGGCAGGATCGGTAAATCATTGGGACCAATAAACACAGGGGGTGGAGGTGGTGGGAAAAAGTCTCCATCTTCTATGAAGTCAACCTCAGGTGAAGGGTGGGGCTGAGTGAGAGTTCCTACCCGAAACAGACCAAAGAAGCACAATGTAGTGAAAACGAGACGATACAATTGTGTAAGTTTGAATTAT
The DNA here is from genome assembly GCA_012411365.1 of Ameiurus melas. Classification (NCBI taxonomy): domain Eukaryota; kingdom Metazoa; phylum Chordata; class Actinopteri; order Siluriformes; family Ictaluridae; genus Ameiurus; species Ameiurus melas. The sequence continues at coordinate 5,586,116 of CM022780.1, read as the reverse complement.
TTGCTTATATTCCATAGTGCGAGTGTGTGTATATTTAAGACTAAAAATGAGGTGAACTTACCCGAGCTGCTCTCCAGTCTCCCAGTGTCCTTTGCTGTTGAGGTTCCTCTGGAGGTACAGCTGGGTGGAAAAGACCCGAATTCAGCGTATCCATTCAGCTCCACTGTGTACTCCAGCCCTGAGTGTCCATCCGAGTTTGTTTGGTCTCCATTTGCCAGCGGTCCCCAGCCATTGTCTAAGGCAGGAGAATGTGAGCTTTGAGGGCGCGTTTGTCCATAAGGTGGAGGCGGAGGGCCGCCATTTTGTAAATGGAAAAATGAAGTGTGGACGCCTAAACAAGACAGAACAAAATACTTTAGTATTCCACAACCTGTCTGCAAGCCGAGATGAAATCACAACGACGGCATGACTTTTACAGATCAAAATGTACATTTGATGATTCTTTGCATAAGTAATAAAGCAGTACTGGTTATACTCCATACCTCTGCTTTCTGATAAAGGGGTTGATGTGGTTGCAGTAGAAAGTACAGTTGCAGTGGTGAGATTGCTGCCCTCAGGTGGCCGCAGAGGTACATTACGTTCTTGCTGCTGCTGATGTACAAGTTTGTATGAGGTCTGTTTGCACTGCAGGGCGGAGTCACAGGAGTCAGAGTTATTGGGGTCTTCTCCCAGAGAGCAAGATCGGGAACAGAAGATGAGCCCCCCGCGGGGGAGGAAGGGTCTGCCCAACAGGGGCAGCCGACAGCGGGCACAGCAAAAACATGCCTCTGATGCGTGCCAGTGCTGCCCCTCGTACGTCATCTGCCCCTGATCTATGCCTGCAAATAAAACATGTTAACAATGTGGCTGTTAGTCAATATGTTTACTATATAAAATAGCATTATTTGATTGCTGCATATTATATGGTAATATGCAAATGAAATGGAAATAACAGCGCTGTTAATTGGCTAAGGATAGAAAGGACATTTAGCATTCAATATTTCATCAAAACATAGGTTTTGCCTGGTACGACTTAATTTAAATACAAAGACAACTATCTAACGTATCACAGCACATGTAAATGTTATCTGAAGTCATCATTGCTACAGTGGTGCTTGAAAGTTTATGACCTTGCTGCCAGTCTACAGTTTGCTGAAATCACGAGAACAAGCCAGAAGGCTACTGGAAAAATGTTTTGTGGATAGATGAGACCAAAATAGAATTTTTGGTTTAAATGAGCAGTGTTATGTTTGGAGAAAGGAAAACACTGCATTCCAGCATAAGACCCTTATCCCATCTGTGAAACATGGTGGTGGTAGTATCATGGTTTGGGCCTGTTTTGCTGCATCTGCCAGGACGACTTGACGTCATTGATGGAACAATGAATTCTGAATTACACCAGAGAATTCTACAGGAAAATGTAAAGGACATCTGTCCATGAACTGAATCTCAAGAGAAAGTGGGTCATGCAGCACACAAGTCGTTCTACCAAAGAATGGATAAAGAAGAATAAAGTTAATGTTTTCGAATGACCAAGTCTAAGTTCTGACCTTAATCCAATAGAAATGTTGTGGAAGTACCTGAAGCAAGCAGTCCATGTGAGGAAATCCACCAACATCCTAGAGATTAAGCTGTTCTGTACTGAGGAATGAGCTGAAATTACTAGAAGTTACTGGAAGATTTTTATTATCGCTGCACAAAGGGGTCACACCAGATACTGAAAGCAAAGGTTCACATATTTTTGCCACTCACAGATATGTAATACTGGATCATTTTCCTCAATACATAAATGACCAATAATAATATTTTTGTCTCATTTGTTTAATTGGGCTTCTGATGTTGTTTTACGTCATATTTATGACGAAATATAGAACATTCTAAAGGGTTCACAAACTTTCAAGCACCACTGTATACTGCAATGTTGGAGATATAATACTGTCGTTTTAGGCTTTCTTACTGCATTACACCATCATATTGCTATCTTGTATACAGTGGGGGGGTATTTCCATTCCTGGAGCACTGCGGAATTTAATTCCAGCTCTAATCCAACACAGCTGATCCGGTTCATCATCGGCGGACGCGGAATATTAGAGCCATGTGTGTGGGGAAATAAACTCTCTATGGTGGCCTTTATTATATAGCATTATAACTTCATCCACTTTCGCATTATTATATATATATATATATATATATCACCCATGAAATGCCGTGGCTTTCTGCTCGAGCTTATCATGTACGTATCAGCGTGTTTACCGATGTGCTCTCCGCAGGTGTCGCAGTACTCAGCATACAGAGACTCGTAGCAGGTACAGCAGTATGGCCGGCTCTCTCTCATGATGTAGCGCTGACCACCGAGTGCCGTCTCACACTCAAAGCAGCAGAAGTGCCTCATGTGCCAGTGGCGTCCCTCCGCCTCCGTGCACTCATCTGCCAGAATGATCTAATCGTAAAGAGAGGGGGAAAATGGCAGGGGTTGCAGTTAAGAGTCACTTCAGGACGCAGGACACATTTGGTTCAGTGCCGAGTTGAATTAGGAGTATTATGTGGTTACGGCTGACCTCATCACAGGCCTGACAGCGTGGTTTGATGCGCTCGGCGTGGTGACGTCCGCAGTAGATATGGCTGTCCTGGTAGAAGTAGATGAGGTCGACTAGCAGCTCGCTGCAGGTGGCACACTGGAAGCACTGAGGGTGCCAACATGTACCATGACCCGCACGGGAGGCAAACACGGCTATATCACCGCCATAAATCTGCCTCCCACACTGAGGGGGAACAGAAAACAAACAAAAGGCATGAAATTCATAGCTGCTTTAAAAAATTAAATACAAAAATAAATTAAAAAATTAAAAATGACAGGTATTCAGAAGATTATGTGGACTTCCTAAAGCGGGCCCTTATGGATTTTGTGTAGCAGAAACGTCACAACATTCAGAGGAGCTTACAATTTTTCAAAAATCGGCAGATTTTCCACAGATTTGGGCCAAGACACGAGGTCTCATGACGCATCACAGCACGCGTTAAGCCCTCTTCGATTCACGTGCGTCAAACCAACAAATTGAACTTTTTTTTTTTTATTACCTTCCATGGTGTCATACAAACACACACTGATACTACTATTGTTTGTTTGTTGATGCTCTTCTATATTCGAATACATTTAAGTGCTAAATAACGTCCATCATATAGACCAGTTTTTAAAGCCAGCACTAATTCATGAACATTCTCAGATTTATTATATACATCATTATATTACACAACAAATCTAAAGAAAACCATTGAATCCAGTCCGAGTACTACAGCCTGCTGTCTGAATGTAACCTGCACGCGAGAGCTGAAATACATTCTGAAGGAGGTAAATAATCCACAGAACGACTTCACTTATACTTAAAACGACACTCCCACCCTGTTAAATGTGCCCTTGTAAACGTCACCCGCACAGCCTTATCACAAGTCAACTTTAAAGCCGAAGGCAGAAAGAAAAGAAAAGAAAAAAAAACAACCCAGTAAATCTGCTTTCTGACACTTAAGAGGTCAAAATGCTATTTTTATGACCTCTGATATGACTCGCTCTCAGGGTTTGTTTTGTTCTACCCGGGTGCAGATCAGGCAAAGCTACACGTGTTTGACGAATCCATAAATCAAGACGAGAGGAAACAAAGTATCCCTCCCAGGTTCTGACACACCCTATCGGCAGGAATTCGTTCACAGGGCGCGTTCACAGGGCAATCTTTCAAACGCTGTATCTAGGGCTGGAATGTATGTGGTTTAAATGTCCTCACTGGAGTTTTGGGTCTCTGTCGGCGGATGACATCGTCGTCATGCTGTATATGCATGCTCGACATCTGGTCTCATTTTCCAGTAATTGCTCAGAATAATGTTTTAGAAAGTCCTGTTCCATGTGTGTGTGTGTGTGTGTGTGTGTGTGTGTGTACCTGTTGGCAGATGGCGCCGGTCATGGTGACAGGAAAGAGGCGCACGATGCCGCGGCCTAGGTTCTCTCTCTTCCTCTGCTGACTGAACAAGCGCAGCTCCTTTTTCTCCTCCTCATCCAGAGTGTTACAGTACTGCGGCTGCACAAACACACACACACACACACACACACACGATTCAAAATCATGCTCAAATTCAATACGCTCTCAGGTGCAAAAATACTGCTTTGTCGTTTTGTACTGCATACTTTCCCCCGATAAAGTGGCCCAGGTTCGATTCCCGGTCACGGAAAGAGATTTTTTATTTTGGATAAAGGTTCTTGTTTTAAAAACGGAATGTTCTGAAATCGGATCACATCACTGCACAACAAGCAGCGAGCAGGAGATTGAAGCGGTGCTGCTGTTGATTGTGATGTATTGCTTTGCTAAAGAGGTCATTGAGAAAATGCTGGAAAAGAGACGGGCAGTGGTAGTAAAGCCAATTCCGAATGCTCGTAATGCTAGACTTAAAGTAAGCAAATGGATTTTATCAGCTATTACTGATATGACTGAGATGAAGGCGAGCATCTTTCTGCATGGTTTTCCTGTATGAACAACTCAGCTCGCTTAACCTGATCGATATTTTTAAGTACAATTTTTCATCATGGGTCGCCGTTTCCAGTTCCGGCTGTATTTCGTCCTCGGCTTAAATACTTAATACGGCCTGAACCTCGTCATCGGTCTGTCTGTCGTATTTTTTAAGAAACTCCATCGTGCTGACTCGAATCGCAATAAACAACTGCTACTGAATGCACTGGAACCGCCTTTTCAAACTGGTGGTTGGAAAAAAAATAAATAAAATGCTGTGTGCACTCAACCAATCCGCATGTTCAGAGCCCAAGTCCCACTCCGCAAAGTTCCTGGCTTTTGAGAAAAGTACCACCTCCCGAGTAGGGACTTTGCGAGGGCTAAATATTTTACCCAGAACTTAATTTAGACCCTGGTCCCTGCGTTGGAAACACACCGAATACCTCCAAACATCCCTAGCTCCTGGAGAAAGTTCCTGCGGTGGAAAAGCAGCACATGCAATGGTCAAAGTCACGGAGATCACATGTCCTCATTCTGATGTTTTGAACATTAAACGAAGCTCTTGACCCGTGTTCGCATGATTTCATGCACTGCGCTCATGCCATATGTTTAAATAAAGCGGACGGTGAGTGTGTAGTACATTTGGAATGGAAGTTTGCTGATTAGTGAGCATGCTAACGGAGTGCTGGAAGGAAAATGCCACAGTGGCTTGTGAACTGTTTGAAAAAAATACATTTCAAATTCTGAATTTGATTATTCAGGGAAAACACTCAACCTCCTAGTGCTTTGGCATTGCAAGAATGTGAAGTGATTAAACTCCATCCTTGCCCATCAGCCCTGATTGATATTCAGAAACGCCTGATTAACATGAAGCTGAGGCAGGTGTTCGATCAAGGCCTTGGATTAGACCCAAGAACGTGAAGTGTGATGCTTTGGGGTGAAGTGTAGCGGATTCTGACCTCACTGTCATGAGCTGGGAGCTGATGGAGGAGCTGTTTAATGCGATATCTTTCTCCCGGGCTGTTCACATAAGGTACTTTGTCCTCAGGAATACAGCTGAAGTATTGATAAACCTGCAGACACAAAGGCGTTAGGAGAACTGAGAGGTGCACAAAGCGACCGACGCACATATACAGACACACTTCATCATGAAATGGTGGGCAGTACAGGCAGTGAGTAAGCAGAAGAGTAATGGGAATGTTCAGTACACTGTAACATGAGTCTTCTGCCTCTGTCCACACAGACTGGCTCAGAGAAGAGTAACGTGAGCTCCGAGAACAAGACACAAGACACAATAGACAATACACACACCCTGGCTCAGTTACCATCACTACACTGTTTTTCCCTACTACAGACTTAAGAATGCTAACACAGCACACTACAAACTGTCCTAGCCATAGATATGCATGGAATATTAGAAGTGTGAGTAATATTATATTATATTATATATATATTGCGATGGACTGGCACCCTGTCCAGGGTGTACCCCGCCTTGTGCCCGATACTCCCTGGGATAGGCTCCAGGTTCCCCGTGACCCAGAAGAAGGAGTTAGCGGTAGAAGATGGGTGGATGGATGGATGGATTTTTATATATTATATTATATATATATATATATATATATATATATATATATATATATATATATATATATATACACACACACACACACATACACATGTTTTTAATATAAATATAATAATATTTATATTATATAATATAATAAAAAAAGATTCATTTTAAATGCACCAGTTTATGTAGATACATTATAAATAATACATTCACAGAGAGACAAAGTGTCAATGCTTGATGTTTTGTGAAGCAACCTCAGGTTCGGGAAATGGACTACTAACAAACATCACATCATTAAATATATAAACAAAGATTACTTTTGATATTTTAAAAAGAACAATTCTGATCGAATCTAATTCCTTACGAAAAAGGCAGTCTCATTTTATTGCACCGATTCACTTGGATATGTTAGAAATGATGCATCCATAAGTGGAGATGAGGCCTTGTGTTTGCTGCATTGTAAAGCCTCGAGTGCGAGAAACATAAGGTCTGACTTAAAAAAAAAGAAATAAAAATAAACGTATCGATTCTTTAAAAAGGCTTTATTTTAATGAAATGATTCACTTCGTTATGTTCTAAATTATACGTCCAGAAGGAGATAAAGATATCTTTTTTAAAAGCAACCTCAAGGCAGAGAAATGGGCTATAACACAGAAAGATGGTTAATTTACTTTGATTCGTTAAAAAGAATCAAATTGATTCTGATTCAGAATCAAAAAGGCGGTCTTGTTGTCTTATGCTTTGTTTTGTGACATGAACTTGAGTTTGAGTATTGGTATGAGTATCTCTCTCTCTCTATATTATATATATATATATATATAATATAATTTAACTATAAATTATAATTTATAATTAATATATATATATATATATATATATATATATATATATATATATACACACACACATACATACATACATACACACACATTAGATACTTGCTTGTATGCTGTACTGTATTTGTTAAAATATATACAGATTTGAACATAGAATATAGAATAGATATAGACTTATGAAATACAAACAGAGTGATGAAAAAGGCTGTTTTCTGTTGATTTATAAATGATAAATTGGCCAAATAACTGATATAGAATTCTGCTTTCAATATTGAGAGAATTATACATCATAATTATGATGTAACTATGTCGCTCTCTGTTTTACACTCATTCACTGTACAAAATGTGAAAACATCTGGAATATAGTCACATTTATGCATTATATATATATATATATATATATATATATATATATATATATATATATATATATATATATATATATATATATATATATATATATATATATATATATATATATATATATATATATATATATATATATATACATACACACACACACACACACGATTACATACAAATACAACCACATACAACATTACTAACCCTGTTTCTAGACTTAAAAAAAACAACAAAATCCTAATATTTCAAGTTTGAACTAGTCTTGTTCTAATGGCAGATCATTTTTCTTGTTTTAAGCATTTATTTCTAGAAAGAAGCAAAATCATCTGTAAATGGAATAAGAAAATGTTGAAGCTTAAAATAAGTTAAAAATGTCTCAAAATGGGTTTAATAATCTTGTGTTGAGTTTATCCACATTTTATGTTGGGAAACACTACAGAAATGTGACTATATTTAAGACATTTTCATCTGGTAAGATGTCAGTTCTTGCCATTCTTGCAGTGTAACCCCTCCCACAGTATCCCACACTGGTATTCAATTAATGGATCTTGTATAGTAGCACTACTTGTATTGTTCTCCGCTTGATATATCGCTTTGCTAATTTGTACGTCGCTTTGGATAAAAGCGTCTGCCAAGTGAATAAATGTAAATGCATCTGATCTTGCAATTCATTTTACACTAATAACTATAATAGAAGTCAGTGTTGTGATTATTCAATTTGATTTTAAGAAAAGCAGCCGTGCCTTTTCTGGTACGTGGGAATATTTGGGAATATTTTCACATCTGCTGACCTGTTCGGGCTTGAGCCCAGGCGGCACCCAGGCGTACTCCTCCGAGGCGCATCCCGAATCGTCGTCCGAGATGGAGTGCCTCTGGAAGTCGGACACCAGTTTCGTCATCATTTTCTCCAGCTGCCCGGGCACGGAGCGCACCGCATGCTCTTCACGCACACACTTACAGTGCACACAGATCTTCCTGTGGAAGAAGTAAGAACGCAACATGGGGGGGATCCATGAGGACATGGCAACACAGCGTGTACTTGCTCCTTGCACTACAGACTTGTGTGTGGCACAACAAAAAAACTGGGATTTGTAGAAGTACAAGAAGCCAGTGCTGCTGTAATTATGTGGATGTACTGCAAATAGGAAAAAAAGCCTTGTAACCCAAATGTAACCTTGGACTTCACGGAATATAAAAAGATCAGTTTGGATGCCATTATTTAATCTAACACGAGAACAAATATCACACTATTTTCCACATCTGAATAGACTCTATTAGTGCGCCTTAGCAGGGACAGACAAGGGATCTGTCAAAACACGTCAGGCTAGACTCGCTAATGCGCTTGTAGACAAGAGAAAATCTTCCTTTTTTGGCACAAGTGGGGACAGTAATGTTCCTCTGCTCGACTCCCAAAAGATTCTCACTAGCAGGAGGAGGAATAATAGTATTGCTTAAAGTGAAACTCACTTAACACTTAAAGGAATACTTCAGCAATTTTCAACCCAACCCTGATCTCGTGCATCTGCAACGCATGAGCGATTTCCACAGACATGAATCTCAACGTTTAACGTCTCCCGTGTACTGAAAGAACAGAAACCCTGCTTAATTAAAACTTGTGTACAAGTCGAAGGGCACTTGTAGAAAACTGTAAAAGCTGCAGAACACAAAGCAAACAGTTAGAACACTGGAACAATTCTGGTCTTTGGATGAGACAAACATGACAGGAAGTTTAAGTCGGGAGAAACGTTTCAGTGTTGCACTGATAAACGCCCTTACATTTCCACGAGTTAGTTTTGCGTGATCAGGTTTTCTGATTTTATTTCCTCATTACAAAGAAACGTAGCAAACTTGTATCCGTGCTTAAATCACACCTAAGCTACAGACGATGTAGATAAAGATTAGGTTGGAAAAACAACTGAAGATTCCTTTAACGCGGTGATTTCTGTCGATTTTCATTCCTTCGCTTTATCACTTGCACAAAACAAGATTCCCGATTACATCGAGCACGGAACAGCTGGATCAGCGTGCATCTCGTCAGCTCAGAAACACGATTTCACGCCTGTGTGTTCACGCGGTCTTAGCTTTGTGGTGGAGACGTGACGTGACGTCATACGTAAGCCCCCTCGGCACTCCTCGACACCGTCTGACTCGATCGTGACTCCCAAACTCTGTTATTAACACTCACTCACACACACACACACACAGTGTGATATCTATTCGGTCATCAACCCAACTACAGAGGGATGACGAATATTTATGCACACTAACATTCCCCTCAACAATATCCCTGCACATACACAGTGAATAAAAAAACCTGGTCATTCTGAAACACGCGATGAAAACTGAATGATGGAAATAATCTTTTCCCAGAATACATTTCTAATGAACGCAGATGTTATCCACTCGTGAATACACACAGCTGCAGGAGGACACGAACCACATGGACAAGGCAGGCGTGTTTCACTATCAATACCACAGCCTCCAGACCACACAAACACACACACAAACACACTTACAGGAGAAATTATCCGCTTCAGTGACAAGAACAACACAAATCAATCATTCAGCATTCTCGTATGATGAAAGTGCCAGCCTGAACTGGTTTCATATTATGCATTAAATGACAAGCACAGGAGTTCTATCAAAGTAAAAACAACAGCGATAAATAAAGAGGACATGGCAACGATATACGCACTGAATGCGAAATCGGCTTTCAGAGTCCGACCGTCAGGAGAAATGCTGTTCTGATTTAATTCCCCGCTGCCCTGCCTGTGACCCGGAGAGATCAGTCACTCTGTAGGAGCTGTAGCGTACTGACACGCCAACAGACAGATAGAGACATGGCGGGAGAGAGAGAGGGAGGGAGCGAGAGGTCTAAAGATTAGTGGATGTGCTTACACACCTCTAAAGTGATTAATCCAGCCAGGCTCCACCCTATTTTAACAGGAAATGACCGGCCTTTCTTTTGAGAGGAGTGTGACGTGGTAAAATTTCTACTTCCACTTTTACAGTATTAGATTTGAGAGAGAGAGAAAAAAAAAAGAAAAAAAAAAAAAAAAAAAAAGAAAAAAAAAAAAAAAAAAAAAAAAAAAAAAAAAAAAAAAAAAAAAAAAAAAAAAAAAAAAAAAAAAAAAAAAAAAAAAAAAAAAAAAAAAAAGTAAGAGAAGAAAAAAAAAAAAACAAAAAAAAAAACACCCCAAAAAAAAAAAAAAAAAACAAAAAAACAAAAACAACAAAAACAACAAAACAACAAAAAAAAAAAAAAAATGAGTTCCCATCGCTTTTTACTAACAAGTAAAATAAAAAAAAAAAAAAAAAAAAAAAAAAAAAAAAAAAAAAATTTAAAAAAATTCTTATCCAAATGGTTGCGACTCACCGCAAATCCTGCAGTGACGGTAGCCTCCGTTTTCTGGCGCAGGCGACACGGTAGCACCGAAAACCCTTTGGCTGCGTAATCCGCTACCTCTTTTACTACCCCTAACACGTTCGTAACGTTATCACAGACTATGACTACCAAATACACAGAAGAACATGATCAATCCTGACCACGTAGGTTATTTTATGGGAAACTCATAGGATATTTTTTCCCCTTCATACACTCACCATCCACTTTATTAGGAACGCATGTATATTCATGGAGTTCTCTCATCAGCCAATCACATGGCAGCAGTGCAATGCAAATAATCATGCAGATACAGGTAACATTGGGGTGGAAACTCCTCGCTGATAAGAGGTCAAGAGGAAAATATCCAAATTGGTTCGAGCTGCAAGGATATAGTCACTCGTATAAGCACGCATTACAACCTTGGTGAGCAGAAATGCATCTCGGCATGCACAAAACATTAAACCTTGAGTTGGATGGACTACAACAACAACAACAACAACAACAGAACACTACATCTTGTCAACCAAGAACAGGAATCGATCATGGGACTCACCCAAACTGGTCAGATAAACGATGTGCAAAGAAAAACAAAAGAAGACGACAGAATCACAAATTTTCAGTCATAACTGGGATTTTTCTTGATAATCATGCAGTACGTTTACATGGACAACAATAATCCGATATTAACCTGATTAAGACAATACTCTGATTATGAAACTAGCATGTAAACAGCGATTATTGATGACCTTAATCTGACGAAAGTCATACTCGAAGTAAACACAAATGGAATTAAGACGTGTGGAGTATTACTGTTTGTCACTTTAATGACGTGCGTTACAGACATGTACACACCTTAATCACACTATTAATGCCATGTGGGAGTTTTCACCGCATTTTGCGACAGGACACGATCACACACGGCAGCGCTCAACCGTTTGACGAGAACAAGAGAGCATGGCTGCGTCCCAAACCACGTACTTACATGTATTTCTCCTATTATACAGTGGGTAAGTATGCGGTTTGGGACGCAGCCCACGGCTTCAAGCAGTCGTCTATTTGCACGTACAGGATGACAAATAACTAACTGCACTTAAAGCCTTCGTACAATTAGAAATGAAAAACCTAGAACTGTATACGGTACCATAATGAAGACGAACTGTATGGCGACACGTGAAATCCTGGAGGGACGTCGGACGGCGTGGTGACGTAATGACGTGTGCCATTAATCGATCTATGTTCTATAACAGATAAAACCTGAACATGAAAGGAATATTCTAAAAGCGACTCATGTAAACACCTTAATCACAATACTGTCTTACTCAGAATAAGGTCAATAATTACATTCCCGCTGTCCATGTAAACGTAGTCAGTCTCGACATATTTACTTGGGTCTTTATTTGAATTGGAAATTGCATTTCCAAGTAACAGAAAAAGTTAATTGCATTATCAGTACAAATGTTCTGTCCCTGATTTAGAATTTTTCCCCGCTAGGCGTAAAGTGTTTGCTTTAACCGAAGTGGTCTTATCACTATGGCAAGCTCCATCTCAGTGCGCTCCACAAGAAAAACCCCGCCAACTCCCAAGGTGTGGACTTTGCACGGGTCATTTCAATAATCTGCATGCGCCGCCCTGAAATTCAAGTTAAGCGCCTGAACAACACAAGTCTTAATACAGATAACCTTCCCAGTGTAATTATTAACAGAACTTTTGAATTTGTTTTTCTGACGTAAATTCCCAGGAATTTATCCTGTTCAATTTACACGTTATGTCCGGGGCTTGAGATGTCTAAATAATCATTATATGTGGGATAAATGATCAAGAACATTTCTTTTTAGAGCCATAAGTACTTTGTTTTTCTCTCAGGTGAACTCCATTGAACTTACAATCTTCATCAGTATGACTAAATGCAACTAAAATGAAGAAATATCTTCATGTATACAACTATAATAATATGTTTAACTTATATAGTGAAGCAAACAATGAACAATCATGGACAAACAAAATGTGAAAAACAATGAACAATCAAACAGTACAGATAGTACGGTCACTGAGAAAGATGCATAGCAACAGATTAGGCCAGATAACATTGAGAAAACATAAGTTTTAAATTGGGATTTGACTTCGGGGATGGATGTGAAATGAAGGGATAAAAAGTACCAGACTTTATTCAGTTCGTGTTTCAACAGAAAACTGCTACTTCTAAGTACAACTTAAGGATACAAACACACAGTGTTGTCACCACAAACAACAACAAAAAAACCCTCCATTGGTCGTATTGATAATTTACTCATTTTTTATTTGTGTTCAGAAAAAGAAATTCAAAGTCATGTAAGGCAACTAAAAGCTATGTCCATTTTACCTTTCCGTATCGCATTACTCCCATTCATTACTCCATTACTCCGATCACTCATATCATCTCATCTTCAACTGCTTATCCCAGGACACCCTGGACAGGATGCCAGTCCATCGCAGGGCACAATCACACACACTCACACACCCATTTATACACTACAGACAATTTAGCCATGCCAATCAGCCTACCATGCATGTGTTTGGACTGGGGGAGGAAACCGGAGTACCCAGAGGAAACCCCCGTGCTGCGGGGAGAACATGCAAACTCCGCACACACGGCACACGGCCCTGGCGGGAATCGAACCCCGGACCCTGGAGGTGCTAACCACTAAGCCACCGTGCGCCCATTCAGTACTCCTCAGATTGAATTAGTTGAGCATTAGCTTTTGAGCTGTATTTATCTCTCGAATACAATCGAGCCCGATATTTTGGAAGACTTCCAAAACGGTCCATAAAAACCTGATTTGCCATTATGTGTGTTCAACAAAATGCTTTCTTTTTGTTGTTGGATAAGTTGTTGGGAGGGACTCCTTAGTTAGATCGGTCTTCTTGATGATGATGAAGAGCTAAAACCAAACAGAACGCATATTTAAATAACTATTTATATCGATCAGACATAGCTTTGGAGGTTAAAATCATAAAACTTGACAGAAATCACAAATGACTTGCCACAATATGATGAATGAGAAATTATTGGGCTTGACTGAGTGATCGGTTTTGCTGATTAATTCGGCACCGAGATCAAGAACTATGGGTTATTGGCAAAAATCCACACCGATAGTTTTCCTGGTTGCGTCCATTGCGAGAGCGTCTGAGAAGGGTCCGCTGTCATTATACAGAATAAGAGAGGCCAATAGAGATGAAATAAAAACCATCACTGATAAATTTTGTTGTGTTATTAGGGGATCAAGCCCGAAGGACTGAAACCCTATTGTAATTGAAGGGATTTTTATTATTCTTTAAAAAAAAAAAGATTACTATTATTATTCTGCCATAAAATTGATCATCGTAAAGTTTCAGCCTGATCGGCCAGATGGTGGCGCTATAGTGAAAAAAAAAAAAAAGCCATAACTTTTGAACCGTTTGGACAGTAACTTTTGGACAGTCTGTCCAGACGAACAAAACATCATTTCCGCCTATAAACATTTTCCGCCATCTTGGATTTTTTGTAAAACCTACTTCTGTGACCTAGTCCTAGGTTTCTCGTCCGATCGGGATCAAACCAGTGAAAAAAGATTCGATGGAGTCTCGAGATCTAAAGTTATCAAAAGAAGTTCCACACGCACACCTTAGTCATGCCATAACCTTTTCCCCCGTTTGCATGCTTCATATCCGTCACTCATAACCGCTTGCCATACTGTATACAACACTCGCATTTTGTTCCATGCTGCTCATCCATCATGTAAGACTTAAAGAATTATTCATTAGGATTTTAGGAAAGTCATTAGGAAAGCAGCGGAGATGCACAAGAGGCTCAATGTTCACAACGTCAGAGACTTTAACAGCCTGAGCCTGAGATTATTCAAACATTACTACTTTACTGCAGCCCATTATGCACTCGCTCTGAACGGTGCAACTCGTTCCCCCCATCAGATCGCCTTCGTTCTGCATTCAAAATGCCCTTTTAAGGCAAAAAATCATCATGAGATCTTTGCACCGGATTGTACCAGCCAAAAATGTGCCAGAGAATCTTATAACACTACATCAGCGACTCGAATAATGAGCGTTGAGCAAAGGGTGAATGTAAATTAACTTGGCTGCAAACTGTAGCTGTCATGTCAGTATTAGGATAGAAAAGTACGAGTCGATTTTACATTAATCTCGCACACACACACACACACACACACACACACAACAAAGGCATACATACACAAGCCCAATCCAAAATGGAGGAGACTCAAATCACGATCATTTAAGCCTGATACCGCCAACATCGGACAAACACACTCCAGGACATGTTCGGTGCGAATACACACAGAGGATTAGAACAGAGCAGTGGAGATTAAGCCGTGTTGGGAAAAGATCTCGAGCTCCAGTATGCAAACACACTCTGACCTCTGCTTGTGTGCTTTTGGGATGGTGTGTGTTTGGTCAAGGGGTACAGCAGCAGGCAGTAATGCCACTGTTAACAGCTACACGTTCACACACAGTGCACGCCACACACACACACACACACACACACACACACACGCTTGTTTGTGTTAGTATATTTGTTTGTGAGCAGTATCCATTGATGTAATTATTAATGCAGATAATTAATGTTCTACACCTAAAGCTAAAACTTACATTAACCTCGGTAATCAAAAGGAAACCCTTTAGTTGTTTTTATTTCCTAAATAAAATGTCAGAAAAAGCAGTCAGGGGGGAACCCCCCCCCCGAACCTTACTTTAACTTGCCATGTTTATAACAAACTGCAGACACAAATGTCACAAAAGTCATGTGACAAACTTTCTGACGGCTGTCACCGACGTTCAGATTTGGTGATGCGTTTCTTGACAGCATGTCAAATTCAATTATGTCAACCTTAATATAACCTTATAACACAAACACACACTCAGCTATGTCAATCATCACTTCAGACTTCCTGTTAGTGCACCAATATGGCAACCCTGACATGAATGCGAACAGTTCTCTGGGTATATTTAGCTCGGCATAACTGGACAGCCTTGTTAGGTGAATTAGCCTCGGACTCCAACACACACACACACACACACACACACACACACACACACACACACCTCAGTAAAGATTAAAGTGCAACTCCATCTTGCCAATTTCTGGAAACAACAGAGAACAAATGATTTGATGAGTGAATCCCAGCATGTCAGGAGAACGGTCTGGGTGCCAGGAGCAAAATAGAGAGGAATGTAGTCAGACTGCTAAGGGTATCAACCGAATATAAATATGAAAGCAAAAAAAAAAAAAAAAAAAGAAAGAAAAAAAAGGAGACATTTTAATGCTTCAAGCCTTTGGATACTTAATAATGAAATTGAAAAATTCATAGCATTGAAATATTTTACTTCACATTCATGCGTTTCGAAATTTACCTCCATGAAATTCAATTCAGTGTCTCTTTTTTCACTTCCATAAGAAGAATGAATCAAAAACCCAGCCCTAAATTACTAACCAACTCACTAATGAAGAAATAGTTCTAGTAATGACGGTCATCACTGGTGACAAAACCTGGTCAGACTCAGGCTTTATGTTGGATCATCAGCTTCTCAAGAAGAGACAGGAAGCAGATCAGTGTCTCGGAGAGTCTAATTGCAATCATTAAATGACAAGAAGCCGACCTGGCTCCAATTGGATCCCCACTGAAAACGCAGGGGTTACATGATCGTAGCATCAAATAAATACTCGCGGGATATTCTGGTCTTATTGGGACATCTAATTAATTAGATTAGTTACAAAAAACGAACAAACTTGGGAATGTTACTGGGTTATGGTTCAGTTATATTCATTCCAAACATCCAAGTATATAATAACGACCAGAAGGAGAGGGAACTCTTTGGTGTTGTTAACAAGAAGAATCTATAAAGTCAGAATGTTGTTTGAAACAATGAATTTAAAATCATACAGCAATAAACTTCTCTCAAAATATACTGAGGACATATGGAACCCTCAAAATGACAAAACACACACACACACAAAAGAAAAAACCCCAAAACACACATCTTCATCTCAATCATGACAACCACAAACATAATGAAATGCTGGAATCATTACCTCAGATCACCATAACTCCACTCATGCATTCTTTGCTGTCCAAAACTCTGATGAATCCTTAAACCTGAGATGACTTTAGCGAGCTAGCCATTCTGCAGTGGGCAGCAGGAGCGTCAGAGCCTGTTGTGCTGACTCAAACCAGACGCTTTCCCCTCTCCCTCGCTCTCAGGAGTTCCTTTCCTTCCTTTCGTGCCCCCAGGCCTCGGCAGCTACACCGAGGCTCAGACAATAGGTGACTCCGCTCAACTTGCGCGAACATCACCCTAACCCTGCCCTCCCTCCTTCTCCTCTACAGCCCTTGCATTTTTCCCCTCTTATCGTCCCCTCTCTCCTCCCTCGCTCATACCGTGTTTCAACACGACTCTTTCACCACCCTCTAATATGGATGAGAGGTTATCCAGGAGGTTAGGTAGATGTGTGTAAGTATAAGAGAAGCGTTTGGCGCATATATAATCATAGATGTGCACTCAAGTAACATGTCTTACAGTATTGAAAGGATTAAAGAAAAGGCCTGGCTTACAACTTTTTTTTATGTTTTGCCTAGTGGAGACATGCTGATGTCAGGATGATACAATTCAGTCTAGACATGAAGAAGAATGTTTAAATAATTGAAAACCCTAAACAAGCTATCTGAAAGCATGCGATAAAAGCCGAACATCGGGCGTAAGATAACAACCTGTCGATCGGTCCATCACCAGAAGTCATTAAAGAGAGTTCGCTCATGGGCATTGGGTGGAGGGGGGACAGGGGACATGTCCGTTATTTTTTTTTTCTACATCTATAAAACTATAGTTAACTAAATATCCATCTATTAACTCTTCCAGGTAGTGAAATATTAAGCCACATCTGTACTGTGTGCAAACATTCTCACATGGTAACTGGTGTACAGAAGTGTACAGCTTTTGACTGTAGCTGTACAAGTTACCAACATACAGAAGACGCTAAATATCGTGCTACGTTACTTAAATCAACTTCAAATCAAATTCCTGATTGTCAGCACAAAAAACCCAGAACAAAACAGAAAATCAAAAACTGATATTTTATTTCACAGAAAAATGAAACTACTCCCAGAACTACCTCAAAGATGTTTACCTCGAAGACAACAATGCAAAATTGTTGCTATAGTAGCCCCTCAGAAAACGAAAGGAAAAGTTAGCCAGGTCGATAACAACAACTGTTTTGCTCAACATCGTGTAGTGGACAGATGGACAATGGGATGAGGCGTGTGGTGGCAGCCATTACTGAATGACTAATCACTTTCTGAATAAACCATGGACGTGTCTTATATAACTGTGTGTTGTAACATTAGGGGGTTGTGTGTAACTCAATAAAACACTCACAGAGGCTGGACAACCGTCTTTCCGACATATGCTGTAAACCAACTCTGTATGCGTGGTCGTGACAAGACGGATTGGTCCTTTGGCACCTTAGCCAGAGAAGCCAATTTGGTGCATTAGCAGTAAGATAAGATTTGATATGGGGACCTTAAATGAGTCGCCCCGTCTGGGAAGCCCCATCTGTCTTTGTCTTTTCTTACTGAAAAAAAACCCTGAAACGTTTCATGTTAACAAAACAGCCTGAGCTGGTTCATCAACTGACCAAGTATGTTTTTTTTCTGAGAAAGAAAGTTCCAGGAAAATAAGCTGTGCCACTCTAAAATAGATAGTCGCCTGCCTCAGAGCTTTTAGAAACACAGCTGGTTTGTATCAGGCCTTTCGGATTTTGTTTGGCGACTAGTGTTAATCCATGCAGACTAGTGGGGGGATTTAAGTGAACCAAGCCTCGATTCCAGATACATTTTAACCACAGCAGCAGAAGTCCAAATTACCTCAATGTAAACACTTAGAAACATTCAACGTCCTTTCAGGTTAATACACATCTGCAACTAGTGTATTTCCTCAACGATTGGGGGATGATTTGTCCCCTATAAAGCTCAGTTTTCATTTTCATGCTGGCTTTTTTTGTGTGTTGCACTTTACAAGTCTTAATGATAGTCATGACTAGTGCATTAATGAGTACGATAATGAGACAGATATGTAAAGAAAAACTGAGACATATAAATACACAGAGAGAGAGAGAGAGAGAGAGAGAGAGAGAGAGAGAGAGAGGAGCACGCAAGGAAAAGTGTGTCAAGAGTCGATGGCTCAATTGCTGAAGGCTTGGCAGCAGAAGCAGACCTTGAAAGGACTAATCTTATTAGTGTGACAGCCTGGACTAGGACACAGAATGAGGGGCCAGACGGACACGGGGGGGACAAGATGGAACAGGGGAACAAAAAATAAATAAATAAACAATTAAACAAAGTTCAATAATTACAACAGGGTGCTTGGCCCCCTAAACAGTCTGGACTAAGCTAATGTAAGTGAATTAATAAAAGGTTAAGATGTAATAAACTCAGACACAACTAGAATGGGTTTCTATTCAGAATTAGCCTAAAATGGTCACTGTGTGTCGATTAAGTTCGAACTAATGTGTGATGAACAGTCTTTAATATAGACCTCTTTTGAAGTTCTAGACTACTGGACTTCTTTTTGATTTTTCTTTTCTGGCAAAATGCACTTTAGCAACTTCGATACACCCGATACTGTCTATTGAGGATTTAAACAACATTGTATCCAGCCTGTACTTAGCACAAGTGATTGGATTGCTACTAAATAACAAAACGATACTCAAAAAATGCCTAGACTAAATATTGATACGTTCTTACTGAACAGTGACAGAACGTTTAAGAAAACGAGAAGAGGCCGTTTAAAATGACCTTGCATTCTACTCCCGTGTGGATTTTGTGTGACATTCATCAATGCTGCCCTGCTGTGACTGAACATTTGTATGCTTTCATTATGGTGTCAATTTAAAGAGAGATCACACACTGATTAAGTAGAGATCTGATTAAGACGGACACTGATGTATGACTTTCGAGAGAGAAAGCGAAGAAGGCTTGGCGGCACTAACTCGCTAATCACAAACACACTAGTACACACGTACATACACACACACTGTGATCTTTACCATCTGGAATTCCACATGTGTCCTGTAGCACTTTGTCTATCGTGCGCCTGGCTACTTCACCGATATATCCACGTTCACACCTCCATCGTGAAATGCAAGTGTGTGTGCTGTCTTTGACTGTTCATATCAGTGTTCTCGACTGCAGAATATTCATTCCAAGTTGTTCGGTCTCTGACTAACACAACCTGACATCAAATATAGAAACACGATCTGATCTGATGTTACTATCAGTAGAAATGGCTTTGATGTTCACATCCAAAAATTGAGAGCTTGTTTTGCTGAATACTCTATACCAGCAGTCCCCAACCCCCGGTCTGCCGACCGGTACCGGTCCGTGGGTCATTTGGTACCGGGCCGCACAGAAAGAATAAATAACTTACATTATTTCCATTTTATTTATTATCTGGATCTGAAAAATGACCGGATTCTCTCCGTTACATCCTTCTACGACTCACTCTTGACGCATGTCAAGACGCTTGTGTCGGACACGTGATACGTTGAAACCTTACCATAGAGACCAGAGAGCGTTAGGGGGGGGGAGGATGTTACGAGGACGCTGCTAATAAAATTGCAATTTCACATTGGATTCACGTTTATTATTATATTTTTAAAATACCCGTTTTTATGTCGGTCGTATCATTTTATTTGGTTGTATTTATCCACCACACCTTAAAGGCCGGTCCGTGAAAATATTGTCTGATATTAAACCGGTCCGTGGCGCAAAAAAGGTTGGTGACCTTCATAAGCTGTGGATACAACATGCTTCTGAAGATACAGAGGTGAAACCAGTTCATATTCAAAATGACAAAATCTTTTGTGGACTTTTTATAAACCTAATTAGGTTATTTACATGCCAATAAATACATATGAAAGGTTTTAAACCAAAGTACAAACGAAGTTCAAACTAGGGCTGGGCAATATGACAAAAAGATATCATGTCACCATACTTGAGGACATTTCTACGATACACGATGCTTATCACGGTATATAAGTTGGCTAACAAACTGTCTGCAAAACGTTAAAGTAGTAAAGAAACGATACTTCGCGATACAATGCCTACAATGACAAAGAAGATTAAGTGAAAACAAATGACATCAAATCAACAGCATCCATTCAGTAGTGTTTAATATGTAAAAAACATTTACATATACTATAATCGACATAGCGCCCAGCCCTAGTTAAAACATGTCTGCATTCGCCTTATCGAGGAACCAAACATTATGTCGATATCTTAAACTCACAGAATTGTGCAAACGATCCTTAAAATGCCAAGGTCTCAATTAGTAGATGCTTTAAAGAGGTTTTCCAAGTTCCCCCAAGAAAGCGACCAAGTGATCCATTTTCTATCTATGATTACAACTGGAGTTCCTATCTGCAATAAGTGCTTGGTTACTCTTTTCGCAAAAAAATATACAACCATGTTTTCATCGTATCCGGTCATATAGAACCTCGTTAAACTACAAAGAGGTCACGAAGAAAAACAAACAAAGCTTGGGAGGAAGTAGCAAGAGATTGTTGGCGCCTCTGGTGAATGCATGTAGCTGGTATAGTTCGATACGTAGCTTTGCTAACGTGCCTATGAAGCTAGTACGAAGCCGAGCACGTAACGTATAAATTCATTTTCGCAATGATTAGTGTGGCCACTACATGCCCAGAAGAGACAAGCTACAAGTGACTCAAGCATCTTTTCACTTGCTAGCACGAACGTAGGGTTAACCCGCATCCTCTGGTCTGATTGAGGTGTGGTCTTTCGTGGTCAGATTTTTTAAAATGAAAAAACGTACTTGTAGCCCGACACTATGGCTTATCGACTCACGCTGATCAGATCTAGTAGGTTCACTCGGGCCATGATGGTGCGCGGTGGTGTTGTGTGGTGTCAGGGGGAAACTTCTCATCTGTTCTCTACCCGTTTCAATGTTTATAGACTAGTTTTAACAAAACCAGATGTGCGTCTGGCCATAAAAAGGCCGTCGTTAAAAAACTAAAAGTCAGCACTCCCACTGCTAAACTTTGCTCTCCCACAGCCTGCACAACTCGATCCTTTCTCGGTAACAAAATCGCCATCGGATACGCAGCTAAAACTAACATACTGCTCTGTCCATGTTCGTGCTTATACACGGAGCCTTCACCTATCCATGTACTTCAAAAACCCTCAGGCATTATTAAGTACAAGTAGAAGAGGGACGCTCGACAGTCGTCGTCCACTCAAGGAGATGTTCTCTTACCTCCAGCCGTGCATGCGTAAACCAGGACACTGTTCTCCACATCGCATGCAGGGCTGCCCTCTGTCAGGATCTTCCTCCTGCGTGAAAGAATGAAAGAAGCGCTATTATAAATAAATCACTGCAAGACTAAATACTTGTCCTGATGGATCCCCTCTGCCTCCTGATAAAAGCGAGAACGTGCAGCACATGGGCTGCATTTACATAGCTGAATAATACACTTTATGCCTTTTTATTCGGCAGATTGGAGTCTTCGGATGTGCAATCAGGATCATGAAGGCGTCCGTATTCTGACTAAACAATATTGATATCTTAACAGATATTAAGATCAAACTTTGCGCTGAAATTTGCAGAGATTTTTTGTGCTTTTTCTTTGATGTTTGTTAATAAACGAGGCCTTTTATCTGTTCTCCTGTTTGACGCACATGAATTGAAGGGGGCTTTGGCCAAGCATGTGTTGTGATGACGTCAAAAGACGTGTCTTGGCCCGAATCTGTGGAAAAACAGGGTTATTTCGAAAAATTGAAAGCTCCTGCGAATGTTGCGGGGTTTCCTTCACTTTGCAGTAATGCCCGCATTCGCAAACTCCTTGAGGGACGGTCTTAATTGTGTTTAGTTAAGTTAAGTCCCCCCAAAACACAACAGTTAGGCTGAATCTCAAATGGCGTTCAATTCACTTCACATGCGCACTACATAGGGTAAAAACATGACTATGTTGTACAATGCATGTAGGCCATTACATAGAACTGCTTTTCAGGTTCTTAGAAAAGTGACTGCAATGTGTGCTTGTTGAAAACATTCGGCATTTTAAATAAACCAGTCAGGACAAATAGGAAAATGCATTAATGCATACTACATACTAAGTATAGATGTTGACCGTTTCATGGGAGTCAAAAGGAAGGAAAGTGATGCTACACACCCTTCCTTTCTCTCTTCCTTTTGTTTTCCACTCGGCCATCTTTTTACCTTTGGTGCCATTATTATACAACCCCTCTGTTTTGAGCCTAAAGTTTCAAATCTGCCCAAAGCAAGGCATCAGCTTTAGTCAGCACTAGGCTGGATTGGGCTATAGTCTACTTGAGCTCATTCAAAATAAATAAGGATCCTAACTAGAAATTTGAAAGGGAAAACAAACAAAAAAAAAGTAAATACCCATACACACCTAGAACAAGGAATATGCTCGCAATTTATATATAACCTTTAATAGTTTAAGACAATGTTGTACTATTGTTTTTCAAAAGTATACTCATTATCTGTTCTTGCATGCCAGAGTTCTAGATTTATCTATAGAGTCTGGTATGTTTGGTCAATAAATGTGGCCAAAGACCCATTCATCCATCTTCTGTACCGCGGGGAGCCTAGAGCCTATCCCAGGGGACGAGACATGGTGGACAATTTGGAAATGCCAGTCATGTCTTTGACTGTGATAGGAAACCGGCGTACCTCAAGGAAAACCCCGAAGCACGAGAACATACAAACTCCACGCTCACAGTATGGAAGCAGGAATCAAAGCCCTAACCATGGAGGTGCGAGGCAAACGTGCTAACCACTAAGCCATTTTTCAGTTCAGCCAGACCATCATCATCATCATCATCATCATCATCATCGCCATCTTGATCTGAAAAGCTAATCATGTCAGTGTTGCTGCAAAATAGTGCATACATAAAGATTAAACAGAATTCAGCCCTCAAGATCCTGAAGCTTGTAGCCAGAGAAGTGTACAAAATATCTCTCAAGCTCTATGGCCAATAGGCAGAGCATCTGAGTCTGGAAATAGTCTTTTTTTATTTATTTATTGGACTTATATTGCAGACACCCATGATATAACAATAATTTCTGTAGGCCTAATCCAAAGGTTATTTTGGTCAAATTAATGTAGGGTTATCTTTAACAGTCATAGGTTCACACGTTTCTTTTTTTTCCCATACTGCAAGGCATATTATGATTGCAATGTGCATCACTATATTCACAACCAGGCCATTGTGCCCATATGGTACAGCTTTGGCGTGTAACACACTAAAGGTTGTTGGCGTTGGTCCAATGACCTTTAACTAACGGAAAGGCCCTGATTTAACAAACTTTTTTTATAAGTTCATATCTGTGGAAACCGGAACGTCGGCAGGTATTGAAAACTGCAAGGCGCATAAGTAAAATGCGTGTTTGGACAAATAACAGTTCCGAGTATCACTTTAACCATCTACGACTCTTAAAATACAAGCCAAAATAGAGCCATAAAACGAAGAACTAGTTCTCCCACACGCAAGTAGTTCCAGATCTTTCACATGCCAGGACACAGGTGTTTGTGTCAAAGCATGCAGATAGAGCTTGTAAAGCTAAAACGCAGTCTTCACCTCGCTCACACAATCCACCACACACAGCGGCAGGGATGAGAAGTGTGTGTGCGCAATTGTGAGACTTAAGCTCGAGGACAACATTGCAGACGCCTAAACAATGTCTAAATGCTGGTCTGCATTTAAACAGGACTGCTAAGAAGCGTAGCTGAAGGCAAAGGCATCGCTGGCCTTTGTGGAGCTGCCCATTGTTCAGCTCATACAGGGAATCCTTTCAGCGTGCCATTACAGTAGCACACTGGAATTTATGTCACCTTCTGTCAAGTTGGGACGGTTCCAAAGGTGTTCCAAAGACATAATACAGGTCTTAGGATGGGTTACATAAAACATGTGTGCATAATAAAATGAGATTTAGTTAAATGAGTTTGGTCTTGTTGAATGATCTACTATTTGGTAGTAATACTGTACAAACAGTGGCGTATCGTATTTAAATACCACCTCATTAGGAATACCTGTAAGCCTGGTCATTTATGCAAATCAAGCTGATCAGAATGTGAGGAGTTCATATCCCAGCATGACCAAGCTGCCACTGCCTTGAGCAAGGCCCCCAACCTTCAACGGCTCAGTTGTACTACATCCTGTCTCATGTGTAAATCACTAATAATAAATAGTCAGCCAAACGTAAATCAGAATGGGGGGGGGGTTCATCTCAATGACTTTGACCATGGCATGTTTGTTGGTACTGACGGGCGGGTTGGGGGAAAAAAGGGTTGACAAGCACTTTACAACCGAGTTGTGCAGAAAAGCATCTCAGAATGCACACCATATCGAACACTGAGGTGGATGGGCTTCAACAACCACAGTTTGTTGCTTTCCCGCTCATTCTGACGCTTGATGTGAACATTAACTGAAGCTCTTGACTTGTATCTGCATGATTTTATGCATCGTGCTGCTGCCATATGATTGTGCCATGTCACAAAGTGTGCAGGATCACTTCTTCAGAAATCACTACCTCACTATCACTACTTCGCTTTATACAGAGGGAGAGAGTAGAGAGAGAGAGAGAGAGAGAGAGAGAGAGAGAGAGAGAGAGAGAGAAGCTTGCGTACGGGCCAGCAGTCTCTTCGAGCCTGGAGCAAGAGATCTATGGAAACGTGTGTGATAAAACAAACACAGCTAGTAGGATCAGTGAACTCTGCCACTTCACTGAACCAAGACCGGGGCTCAACTATTCACGTATGAAAGAGAGAGAGATAAAGAGATTGAGAGAGAGAGCGGTGGAGCAGGAGGGGGACTGTTTTTCAGCTCCTTTCTTTTTTACTAAAGGCTTAATTGCTTCAGCTTATTAAATGTGCGAGAGAGACAGGGAGAGTCACATTTTCTTTTTTTTTTTTTTTACACCTGCCCACGTTAGTCATGAGCAATAAATTCATGTCGAAGCTTTAAGTCATTATAGCATTTAAATGTCGACATCAAACACACAGTCACGCATGAGCCAACCCGTCAACCTGGCTCTAGTGTACGGGTTACATTGTTCAGGATTCATTCTCTCTGCCTGCGTGGAGAATTTAAGCCTCGTCAGTATGCATAATTGCTCGTTCAGCAACATTACAGGCAAGCCATTAAGCGTCATCAAACGTAAGCATTAAAATATACATATCGAAGCTGGAAATTGTGAATAATTATAATCAAATCGCACTTGATAATCTTGCGGAAAAATGGTACCAAAAAAAGGATTCCAGACTTATTTTAAAAAAATTATAATTTACAACAAAAATTACAAAAAAAAAAGAAAAGAAAGAGAGATGTAAATCTGATAGTTTTTATTATTTATTTATTTGCTTTAGAGTTTTATGCTTCGTTTTATACTTAATATTTTATTTGTGAATTTTGTTGTTTTGTTTATTTGTTTTTACTTTGAGGTCTATATTTTTTTAACTGTTTTTTGATACACAGATTTAATAGTAAACTTAAATTTTTTTTAAAAATAAATTTAAAGTACAAACCTGTTGCTGAATAACCAGATGTGCAATTCGTATAAATACAAAACATTTGTTGACTGCTGATTTATAACCCAGACAAAATTAGCATAAAAAGAAAAAAAAAGAAAGAAATTATTTTTAAAACAAGAAAACTACCACTCTACTGGTATTTTCCATCACAATATATGACCGTCTCATTTCGCAGACAATTTTACAGGCCACCAGCCTGACACCGCAAACTACGAGTCACAGACTGTTGTTTTTGAGTGGCATGTAGAGGGGACTAAAAATGTCACTACAACAAAAACAAACCTGGGAGAGAAAACAACAACAGTATGTTCTCTCACTCACTGGAGTACTTGAGCGTTTGAGGCTATAGTGTGCTGTAAAAACATCACGTTTTTCACTGTATCTTATGTAAACACACTGCTATCACAGTCGGGGCTGTAAGGATTAGTCTGAATGAGCAATAATGTTGGTTAGGAAAAAAATAAATATCTACCTGGATTTCTATACTCAACTATTTTTTTTTTACTTAACCGATCATAGGAATGTAAGAGCGTGCAGACTTCTGGTCGAAGGTAATATCATAGGCCCTGTGTACACTAGTGGGTTTTTAAATGAAAACGATCCTCATCCACACGGGCGTTTCGGCTGCGTTTCCACAACGATCCCCGTCCACACGACACGACTGAATACA
Source organism: Ameiurus melas (assembly GCA_012411365.1). Classification (NCBI taxonomy): domain Eukaryota; kingdom Metazoa; phylum Chordata; class Actinopteri; order Siluriformes; family Ictaluridae; genus Ameiurus; species Ameiurus melas. Next base: position 5,559,207 of record CM022780.1, on the reverse strand, counting down.
CATGTCAGATGACCATTCACGCAGGCTGGGCATGCGCATACAAGTGTAAACAGGAAGTCGGTTGCTAGTCCAAACCGAAGTTCTGTGTAGGACCTGCGCCACTCGATTTGAGATTTGTTGCCGATCGCTCTAATCATAGCTCGCCTCTTGCGCATGTACGCAGCCGCAGTATTATAAAACACAGAATTGAATTGCACAATGGCTGCTAAGAATGACGACAAAGCCAGCGAAGCTTGCGGTTCAGTCTCCGTGTTGTTGCGTATACGATCAAGGTAGCGTGCGAGGCCGAGCCACGTCTTCGTTTTGGTCTGTTTACACTGAAACGCGAGTGCGGAGTTTGAGTCAAACTCAAACGGGGTCGTCGGCGTGTCCAAAAGTCTCCGTTTTCTAGGATCGCAAAACGCCGGAGTAGCGTAGACAGGCGTAACCGTAGCGACGGATATGAGTTTTAAAACAAAAATGCACTAGTATAAACAGGGCCGCTGTGCGCAGAAGGAGCACTGACATTACTGCACCACAAACGGCTGTGCACAAACTCAGGTCCAACACGGTTAAGGCAGTTTTAAAGAACACACACACAAAACTAGACTGATGGACTGACTTACAACATATACTGTTCTTGCTTAACCAAGACAGTCCGTACAGAGTTTTTTGTGATTGTTGCTGCCAAAAATGCTTGATCTTCCCTGCTGCTCTTTTTTTTTTTTTTTTACATACTTTACATATGTACATATAAACTTTACATAGCTGCATCAGTCACTTTATACTATGCAACTCGTTTTTGCTGCCAGTATTGCTGCTATACTTGTTTCAGTTGTTACAGTTACAGTCCATGTTCTGTATATCTATTATTTTGTTCGTGCATCTGTTGTCCTGCACACGTCTCACACTGTTGTGTATTTGCACTTTAAGTAGTCTTGCGTACTGTTCCGTGTCGCACCATGGTCCTGGAGAAACGTCATTTCGTTCCAATGTATACAAGCTATACAGAGGAATGATAATAAAATCCCACTTGATTTGACTTGACTAAAACATGGTGCAATGCAGTCTGCACAAAACAGCGATGCCTTTCATAACAGCACAAGTATTCAAAACAAAAGCAGCTTGTGCTGGTGAGCGAAATATAATAAACAGTTTGGGTTATTGCCTCATATTACATTTCATTCAAGCGGATTGATCGTTTTTTTTTTTTAACTTTTATTATTTAGTAGAAAAACGTGCAGCGATTTTATAGTTTTAGCCTGTTGCTTGTATGTTTGCTTAAAATAAATTCCTTATCAAACTTCTTATTTGTAATTTTAATTGGTTGTTATTGTAACAGAACAGTCATTTTGGGATTACCCTAGAGGAGAAAGTTAGTACAGCAACATGATCACATGGTTTATTTTTTTATTTCATAACAAGATTAAATGTTATTTAATAAATTAAATTTTATTCCTCTGTATTCTTCCAAGTTAAAAATATTGTATTATTGGGGGGGCTTTTAAAATGCAGAACACTTCAGATATTTAAGCCGTTTAATCACCTATTTGTTCATTGTCTCACATGAATAATTGACTATTAATTATTAGGGTTTTTTGCGGCCAAAAGCTTCCAGTTAGACTAATAAAAAATAAAAAAAACAAACATATGGAAGCACGTACCACAACAATCACATCTAAAACAACTCGGTGAAATCCTGTATTTGCCACGTATGACACGCTTTAAAGAAATGCTAGTTTGATTCTGATTATTTACTCAATACGCAGGTTCACTGAGGTTACATGTGATAATGTCAACATGCCCATTTCTTGTTCTACTGGCTTAAATCCCACCATAAGTAAGGATGCAGGTGGTATCTTTGCCCTCATTAAATCACCGAGCTTTATTTAAATCAGTTCTGGAATCAGTTAAAAGCCTCGGAGCGTAAAGCTCTGCAAGCAGAATTCACACACTCAGCCAAACTGTCAACCGATATGCCACAAGGAGAGCATTACACATGCATGAACCAAGCCTAAACACCCTCTAACTGCAAATAATGCCTAACACGAACATATAAATCATACAAGATGAGGACGATTTTGAGATCAAATGTAACGGAGACGTTAAAGAGCTTTGGTGCACTTTAACTTGTCTCGGCAGGATAAAGAAATATGCAGAGGAACCCCAAACATCGTGTGAGAATATCCGTTTCACACTGCTGCTATCAGTGTCCTGATATGAGAGGCGACTTTTCGTGTTTACCTCAGATAAGGTTGAGCGGAAAGGTAAGAAAGATAAACAGCTGAAAAGTAAAGCGATATGCTACAGTATAGAGTAGTAAAGAATGTTGCGTGCACTGCGAAACGTAGGCGAAATGCACTACACTGGCCTCTCTCCTCTCGCTGTGAGACAGGATGTTCCCAAGGTTTTCTTCCCATCCGCACCCTCGGGAAATATTTCCTCTCGGCAGCCACCTGACCGGGTCAAAATCTCACAACATGACACTAGACGTGCAACAATAGTGTGGTGCAGAGGTCTGTGCAAAACAACACCACTGCTGAGGGCTATTACTTTTCAGCAGGGGAGAAATATTAATATGATAAATGGTACAAGCTTTACTAGATCACTAAGCCTCAGTCACTTTTTGCATACCATAGGACTAGCTTGTTACACATTCACTGGCTAAAAGTCGCAAGGTCGCGGGCCTCTGGCACCGTGGCATGCTGGGAGAACTGAAGTCAGCCGGTCTGGTCATGATAAAAAAAGACATCTTTATCCATGAGAGCTACAGATGGTGTGTGTTTTTTTTTTTTTAAACAAAAAGGTCAAATTTCAACATCCGGCGGAAAAATAACTGCCCATTGCAGTTGAGTGGCTTTAAAATTTACACAGAAAACACCATATATATACACTAGTTGTGCTCGGAATGCGAGTGGACATGCAGAATTTACTCTTAGGTCTGTTTCTTTTCCTGCGTGTGATTTCTAGGCAGTTAAGGAACTCTCATTGAATAGAGAGCACTTCCTCTAGGAAAGGAAAGTAGACAAAAACAATCGTACTGACTCCACAGTGTTTGCAACACCAAAAAAAATAAATAAATCGCGGGTTAATGAAAACTTAAGTATGACACTTTTACGGCTCAGCTCGACTCTGCCTCTGCTAGCATTTTGAGGGTTTTCCACTCTGGCTAGTACCTGGTACTTTTTTTAGTTCTCCTTAATGAGTAGTTCTGTATTATGCCTCAATAAATGTGTCATTTAATACATACTTTGCAGATTGTTGAAAGGTGCATTAAGTAAGATTAGTAACATTTTTCAAGATTAGGTCTGGATTTGACATACAGTATGAATGATTTTCAAAAGAACGATCCATCAAACCCCCCCCCGCCCCACTTCCAGCATGTCCCTGCAGGATTTCGCGATTTTACGATCGCAGAAATTAATGCAAAATTAAGAAACTTCGCAATATTCGGAGGAGCTTGCCATTTAAAAAAATTACAGGAGATTTTCTGTCGATTTGGGCAGAGACGCGTCATGTGGGCGGCTGTGGCCCAGGTGGTAGAGCGGGTTGTCCACTAATGGTATGGTTGACGGTTCGATTGCTGGCCCACATGACCCCACATACCGAAGTGTCCTCGGGCAAGACACTGAACCCCAAGTTGCTCCCGACGGCAAGTTAGCGCCTTGCATGGCAGCTCTGCTACCATTGGTGTGTGTGTGTGTACGAATGGGTGAATGAGACACAGTATAAAGCGCTCTTTGGAACGGCTAAAGATAGATAAGTGCAGACCATTTACCATGTGACGTCATCACAGCACACTTTCAGTCTTCGATTCACGCGTGTCGAACACGAGTACAACTAAAAAGGTCTCATTTACCAACAAACACTTCAATTTCGTCCAAAAAATACCAATCAAATGAATGCAGTTCCATACAAATACAAACTTGCATATCAGATTAAAAGGCAGTTTTCCCAATTGTTTTTTTTCCCCCAGTCACTTAATACACTTCTGCTTTTTTCAAATCGCATATTGCCCCTTTAATACAGCAGTATGCAATTGAGGACGTCGCCATCATTCTGCTCAGGTAAATATGACGTCAGAGTCTCTTGGCTCCGCCCCCGCATTGAATCCAATGGTAAAAGTTTGTTTTTTTTTTTTTTTTTAACAATTCTTAACATGCTACTAAGGATTTAAAGACTGAAATATCGGTATGTTTCGCGCATTAGCGAGACCGATAAAAATAAGTCAAACAACACACCGTTTTTTGTTTTGTTTTTTGTTAAAAAGCGATTTGTTCGAAGTGAAACTTTAAATGTCCCGAAAAAAAAGTTCCCCACACAGGTAAACTGTAATGTCGCAAACAAAAGCAGACACATTCAGACCGTTAAAACGAATCAGAAACCGATTTCCCCCCTTAATGTACCACCAGTGTTTGAGAGCGCGAGCTTCACTTACCGGACGGCTCGAGCGGCGCTTTTTGGAGCCGCGCGTGAACATGTCGATGCGCTCGAGTTAAAGCGCGAGCACCCGAATAAGCTTTCCCCGAGCAAACTCAACCGAGTCGCTCCACATGAAACGCTTCATATGTGGCGGATAATTCCCCCTATCGAGGTCTCGAGCTGTTTCTCTTTAGCCCCGGATTCCGGTACGTCACGTCATCTGGAGTTTAAGGAGGGCAGCTCGCGGAGAGAAGTTGCCCGAGGTGAACGGCGCGTGAATAAGTGCATGGGCTACACCTACAGGACCGGGCTGTTCTCTGTGTTCTCTCAGCTGAGCCCAGTCAGCGAGGCCACAACCCCTGTTCCTGTGCGTGCACACACACACACGCACACACACACACACACACACACACACACACACACACACAAGTGATTCAGCTACCAAAAGTCCCTGACAGAAAGCAGACGGCCAGTGCCTCTTAAAAACATAAACGATTCATGAATGTGTGTCTATATGGAATGACACAAACACAGGAGGAACACTTGTATACTCTCTCCTTCACCCTTAAGCAGTATTCAGTGAATACAGCGAAACATTTAGACTACTAAGAACACCAGATAACCTCCAGGATTGACGAGGGTCATCTGGATACCTTGTTGAACTTCTTTTCTTTACATATCCCAGCTTTTTGGGGTCAGAGTTTGGGGTCAGGTACGATGCAGGGACCCCTGGAGCAGGACGGGTTAATGGCCTTGTTCAGCAGCCCGAACATGGGAGCTTGGTGGTGGTGGGGCTTGGATCCCTGACCTTCTGATCTGTAACCCAAAGCCTTAACTGTTGAGCCCCCACTTTCCTTACTAGCCTAAGCTCCTGCATGAAAACCAAGGAATAACTCTAGGCCAGAAGAAGATAAAAGCCATTGTCATGTGGCCTTATTTCCCTTGAACTTTCTTGCTGAAATAGATTTGGTTCCCAGTCAAATTTGGTTCCAATTGACATAGAAGCATATGTATTGCATATGTAACTATCCTCCAGGGTTGCTGAGAATCACCTGGATAACCTACGCCACTATGTCATTTGTCTGACAAATCTGAAGTCTGACTGGGATGGTGTTTGTTTAAAGCGCACTCACGCCACTTACAGTAAATAGAAGACTAATGTTAAATGTTAATCCAGAGAAGGTGCATGGTGTCACCCAGGAAGCAGCAGCACCATGCCCATGAAGAAGGGACGCTCCTTTAAAAGTGGCATATTACGGTAAGGTCTGAGGATATGCTCTTGGGAAATACAGGTATTGGGCTATAAGGAGGACTCTGCTAAAGAGTGTGATCTTCCATCACATTTGGTTTCAGTTCCAGGATGAATAAATTTACCTGAGCTACACGTGACTCCACGTCGTCCACACCCCTAGAAAGAGATTATGAGATTATGAATGCTTTACTGTACAGTCAGTGCAGGAGACACCAAAACCAAAGACCGCTTCTCTACAATGGTCAATCCCGAGTAGATACATCGCTGGTGTTCATCGTCAGCTTCCAGAGAACTGAGACACCGACTGCACCCATTTGAACAGGGAACCCAACTGAAGCGAGTAGCCAGAGTTCTGAATGGCACCAATATGTATAAAATACACTCACTAGAACCGAAGATATGAAAGGATGATGATAGGAGTCTAGCGCCAGCTTTGGAGGACAGGTTACCTCTACCTGCCGTCATGAGCATGTACGCAGATAGCTCCAAGGTGCACACGGGGTCCAACGTGTAAGATTTAAGATTGATCAAACACTACTTCTTAGTCACTTTGTTACTTTGCTGAAAGTCTCGGACTGCTTGAACGAGAAGGTATTCAGGTGATTCTATCTGCCCCAGCAGTTAAAAGGGGATGCACGTACTGTTTTCATCAAGTGACATGAGAAAGAAAAATGAAGATTCAAGACATTGTTGTGGGGAATAAATATAAAAAGGTTGGCGGTTGCATTTTAAACTAGTCTACACGTTCTGGCTGTACAAGTCGTAATCAGGGACAGCCTGAAAACTGTACTGTGCATAACATTAGTTAGCTAGTCACCCTGCTATCTGTTGTAACTTGGTGTAAAATGAGAGGCTAATCGCCTGGATGATGCCTCTATGAGGCTCTGATGAAATGACAAATAGAATAAGAGAAATATCAACTCTATTAGCGGGCATGGTGACTTAGTGGTTAGCATGTTTGCCTCAAACTTCCGGGGTTCTGGCCAGTTTCCTCCAGGCACTCTGGTTTCCTCCTCCAGTCAAACACGTGTTGTAGGCTGATTGGCTATTTAAAATTTTTTTTTATTATTATTATTTTTTTTTACAAAAGTACGTTTTATTTACTAATGAATATTTTTTCCCTAAATAAGTCCCAGTATTTACTTATTCGTTTAGAGTGGTTCATTAGATGGCTACATTTATCACGTTTGCTACAGTATTTTATTTATTTTTTTAGCGTGTGGACTTACAATTATACAATATATGACTATGTGCTACCCTCTAGTGGTTACAGCCGGCATTGCATGTTTTCAATGGTGTTTTTGTATTTTTTTGATAAACTCCTGAAGGCTCAGACTCAGAGACATTTCTGCTAAGGCCGCTTTAAACAATATTCGAGTAGTTTCTCTAACTACCCTGCTGAAAAAAAACCCCAGTAGAAACCATCATGTATATTCTAATGGTTTCCACTACAAATACCATTACAAACAATCAGTTAACCATTAAAACTATTACAATTATTGGTCCTTAATGGTATCCACTAGACATAAAATACCACCAATAGAAGGCAACAAATTACCTTCTATTACAAGACCCACGTTTTTATCTGGGGTTTTTTCAGCAAGGTAAATATAGAGCATGTGGAGGCTGCTACAGGATTTACTTTTACTTATTAAGAATTTACTTACTACCTACTGTACCAAGCATGTGTGTCATTGATCAACAGTGAGAAGAGGGATTTATTTACATATATAACCCTTTAAAAGGAATTGCATCAATTCCCACAGCAGATTCTCAATGTTTAACAATGTTTAATCATTCGAAAGTGAATAAAAATATATAGAGTTTTGGCTTACACAGCCAAGAAACTAATACAATATTATTATTAAGCCAATTTTGGAATACAGATATTTTGTAACTTACTATCTTGGTTATTCGAAATAAAATTATTATACACTCACCTTCCAGTTTAATAGGAACACCCATACAACTACAATCAGCCAATCATGTGGCCGCATTGCATAAAATCATTCAGATAGAGGCCAAGAGCTTTCTTTAATGTTCACATCAAACATCAGAAGAAAAAAATTATCTCTGTGACTTTAACTATGGCATGGTTTTTGGTCTCAGATGGGCTGGACTGAGTATTTCAGAAATTACTGTTCTGGGATTTTCTCTAGTTTCCACAGAATAGTGCAAAAAAAAAAAAAACTAAACAAAACCCAGTGACAGTCATGTGGGTGGAAATGTCTTGATAAGAGCGGTCAGAGGAAAATGGCCAGATTGGTTTGAGCTGCCAGGAAGAATATAGTAACTCAAATAATCACTCAACAACCATGATGAGCAGAAAAGCACTCAATGAATAATAATAATAATAATAATAATAATAATAATGTTCATTGTAGGGCGCACGGTGGCTTAGTGGTTAGCACTTTCGCCTGGGGTTCGATTCCCGCCGGGGCCATGTGTGTGTGGAGTTCGCATGTTCTCCCCGTGCTGCGGGGGTTTCCTCCAGGTATTCCGGTTTCCTCCCCAGTCCAAAGACATGCATGTTAGGCTGATTGGCGTGTCTAAAGTGTCCGTAGTGTATGAATGGGTGTGTGAGTGTGTGTGTGAGAAAAGATCATTTGGAGGTGGGGGCTTGGGGCCTGGAGTACAAATTATTCAGGGGGTCCAATAACCCTAGCGGTGCCCCTGTAGTTTAAACAGAATCATGCAACAATAATAAATAAATAAATAACGTTTCAGTGAGCAGAAGTTCTGCAGGCAGAAACGCCTTGATGAGAGGTCAGCACATGTACGACAGAGCGGGAACATAAGCTTACTACCAGTTCTGCATGGGAGAACGGAATGGAGCAGATTTCACAGGGGAAGTACTGTGGCTTTGAAAAATCCATAGGTACAAAATCCTTGAAAATGATATGGGGGTGTCCTAAGGGGTATCACTTCTTATCCTTAGTAAATGGTCTGCACTTATATAGTGCTTTTTTATCCTTAGCGGTTCTACAAAGCACTCGACACTGTTTTTCATTCTCATTCACACCAACACTCATGGGGTTCAGTGTCTTGCCCAAGGACACTTTGGCATGCGGAGTCACGTGGGCCAGAAATCAAACCGCCGACCCTACGGTTAGTGGACAACCCGCTCTACCATCACAGCCACCCACATCTTTACTTAATAATCTCAATGTTGACAAGTTTCTCTTAAAATTCTAATTAAATTACAACCAAGACCCAGACCACTTTACAACATTTGCTTTATTGTTCTATCTTTGCTTATTTTTGTGGGTTTTTTTCATTCTTTCTTTTCTTTGTCTTATTGTTTATGTTGTAGAGCATCTTCAGGGTTTCCTGAAAGAGAGATGCACAAGTCTGACATGATTAATTAAAGATCCTCAGCAGCTTGTGAGCAGCTTCCCTCAACATCAAGGGTGCATCCATTTCATCCACCTACAAGCATACGCGCAGATTCACACACAATGAATAGTGAGGATCAGTTTCATTTCCACATGGCCCAAGGTAATGTCATTTCAATGTCAAACATTTTTAAGAATCAGATATGAAACACTTGGTATATTGCTTGATACTGGTACTATTTATTTATATATATATATATATATATATATATTTGTGTGTGTGTGTGTGTATATACAGTACGAGTGTGAAACTCACTCGCTATCTGGACCTAATCGTCTACTGGCACGGATTGACTCCATTTTTAACCATGTCTGTTATAACTACATTTGTGTAATGACTGTATTCAACTGGTCCTGAAAAAAAAAACAGATAAGGAATATTTTTAGATGTCAGTGTCTCAGCCATTTGTCTTAATGGTAATTTGAGGCTTGTACAAGGCATACCTTAATTTGCAGGTTGGTGTATCTGAGAGACTCGATCTCCTCAGCGTGCTTCTGCTCTTCAACCAGTCGCCGTTCATTTGCCTGTCTCTCCATTTCCTCACACTCAGCCTTCTTCTCATTCAACTGTCTTTCCAGTTCAGTCAGATCATCCGCCAAGTCTGCAATCTGTTTTGTAAAAAGTTACAATTACAATTAATATTTCAATTACAGAAGATCTATGCAGATACCATATGTGGTTTTTGTTTTGTTTTTTTAAATGAAAGACCAACAGGGATGAACATCTGTGAATAAATACCTTTTTGATGTTGTCTGACTTCTCTTTCTCAGCCTCCAGAGCTTTCCTCATGCCGAAGGCCACGCTGCTCTCATACAGGTTCTGATAGGACGAGATGGTCATGCGAACCTCATCTCTCACTCGTAAAAGCAGCAGTCCTCTCTCAGCACAGTTGATGGTCACTTGTCTGACGAGCTCATCTAAATGACAATTAAAAAAAAGAAAAGAAAAGAAATGAGTATATTTTAGAAAGGAATGCCTTTGAATATGTTGCTATTTAAGTTTTGTACTAAATGTGTAAGATGTATCTGTTTTTCATGCAAGCAAAAACAATAACAACAACAACAACAACAAAAACCCTTAATGATTACACCCAAAACATTTTTTTTGTTGATGTGTAAGCACTGATAACGAACGGACTTCGTCTCCTATTTATTATGAATAATTGACCAATAATGCAGATTATGTAATCATGTTTTAACCTACCAAAGCACTGTGTGTAGAGCTCTCTGCGGACAGGGCAGACGCCCGTATCGTTAGCCTTTCTCTGCTGCAGTTTGAGATCCAGTTCCTCTTGCAGATGAATGATGTCTGTCCGGGTGCACGGCGTGCTGGACACCTGCTGTACCCACAGCTGATCGTTCTCCCTCCATTCCCTGCAACACGTGAACACATAAACACACCGAAACACTAGTACTGTGTCTCATATTAATGAGGACAACAGTGGAAGAGCAGGACGGCCTTACCTTGGTGGGAGCATGGCATTAAGAAGCTCCTCTGTTTGCTGCTTGAGGGCATCAGATGAAAGGCTTTTGGATTTAGGTGGACATGGATCTGGACCAGCGAGCTTACGTTGAAGCTATGTGAGAAATGTTCAGTGTTCAAGGGGAAAGATTGACGGCTGCTTTCAGGTAAATTACAAATTTGTAAACATGAATGAAGTAACACAGTAGTCAGCCATCACCAACATCTCATAGGAAAATGCAACTAGCATATTTATCAGGATTGCAAATGGTCAACATTACCATTGGTGAATCTTCGGTTTTCTTGCTCACCAACACCGGGGTGTCGTACATCAGCAAAGACTCGGTAAACATGGTGAGATCGTTGTTTGTTTATCTTAAATTTAAAACACTTAAAAATCATAGGATACACCGTGCCAAAATGGTTAAACTGACCGTGTGACTGCGCTCCGTGATGTATATATAGCGGTTTGCTGTTACTATGGCAACGTTACTACAGCGAGTTACTGACAAATATTTTAGAATCAGAATTCAGAATGCGCTTTATTACCAAACAGCAGCAAAGACACAGCAGCAATAGACAATATAAAAATAGACAGGATTATCACGTTAGGCTAGTCAAATATATTGCACTGTATTATTTAAATATCGCAAATTGTGTTTAGTGTACATTGTTTTGCATATACAAAGCCCGCAGTATATAATATATATATACTTGTATATTCACACATGGCTTTTATTCTATCCTGTTCTGTATTCAACAGTCTACAGTTCAGAAACGAAATGCCACTCAAAGCACACTGTTGCACTGTAATTGAACTAAACTAACAAACATGGCACTGTGGGGTCGGCTAATATTACCATCAAATCCTGCTAATCATTCATCAGTGGAAATAGGTAGGGTTTATAAAGAAATCGGTTCCAAATTCATCATTGTGCAACACGAATAGCACGTGCTAAAAGAAATTCAGTCGCTCAGTGCGGGTGTGAGCACCCCAGGCATCTTCTGGTGTTTTTCAGAGTCAATAGAAAAGTCTCTTTAGTGTCTTAAGTTTTTGTAACTGTGACCTTAATTGCCTACGCCTATAGACTGTTAGTGTCTGAAGGACTGTTCCACAGGTGCATGTGCAATAAATGTTAATGGTTCATTGAATAAGCATGAGAAACATTGTTTCAACTATTTCCAATAAAGATCTGTAAAGCTTATTTGAATTTGACAAAATGATCTTTAAAATACAGTGTGTATAAATTTACACACAACCCTAAAGCTCCAAAAAGGTTGGGACAATTTGTAAATAAATGTAAATGAAAACAGAATGCAATGACTTATTTTTCCAACCTTTTGTTGCCCCGTCCCAACTTTTTTGAGACGTGTTGCGGCCATCGAATTCAATATTACCTTATTTTTTCCCTTAAAAGGGTCAATCTTCTCAGTTTAAACATTTGATATGTTTTCTATGTTCTATATTGAATAACATATGGGTTTATGAGCTTTGCAGATCATTGCATTCTGTTTTTCACAATTGTTTTTGGAACTGCACAGGTCCTGGAGTAACTAACCCCTGTCCCACACACTGTAGTGTTTCCCATGCTCACAACACACCTGAGTCAATCAAGCTAATAAACAGCGCTTCCTGAGTTAATGTAGGTGTCTTGGTTAGAGCAGGGGAAACATTCAAAGGCGCAGAAAAAAGGCGTACTCAAGTACCAGGTTTTGGGAACCTGTGGCCTATTTCAAGTAACTGGCAGCATCATCATCGACAATTCTTGCCTTCACGTACCGACAAAACGGAACTAAAGTCCTGCTAAGGGTCTGGGGGTGGAACCGTTGTCGATGTACACGACATAACCGGAACTTTAATATTAAATGTGTGCAGAGAATGTTTCTGGTGTTCGTCATAATAAATCATAACCATAAATATTCTCTCTCACTTGACTTTTTGCTTTAAACCTGCGCAGAAGATAACGGAGTATGGTGTCTGACACACAATGATTAGAACAAATATAAGAACAGACAAGCACCCACTGAGCACAGTAAAATACAGTGTTGAATACCGGTGTGTGTGTGTGTGTGTGTGTGTGTGTGTGTATATATATATGTGTGTGTGTGTGTATATATATAAATATACACTGTATATATATATATATATATATATATATATATATATATATATATATATATATATATATATATATATGTGTGTGTGTGTGTGTATATATATAATATACACTGTATATATATTATATATATATATATATATATATATATATATATATATATATATATATATATTATTATTATTATTATTGTTTTACCTCTCCAATTTAGCTTAATGTCTGAGATTTTATTGTAATTTCTGAAATGCCAAAGCATCATAATGACCATTCGGTGGATACTGTAATATATTAAATATATACTCTTCAACTTGTTAGTAGCATTTGATAATCAACCATAAGACACTCTTGCCCATTGCCATGAGTCTTTGAACTCATGAAAAAGCATGACAATGGGTTGCTTCCTACCTAGATGGACAAACATGTCAGGTGACATGGAGGGGATCCACATCTGCTCCATGCAGACTTACTCCACCGGTGTCCCATAAAGCTCAGTGCATGTTCCGTTTTCGCTCTCCCTCTATACCCACTCTCTTGGTGAGGTCTGTTTAGACTCCCTTACCCAGTGAATTAGTATGAGAATGTATTTATTGATAGAGATTTCAAAGCACTTCTGTAAGTCACTCTGGTTAAGGTATCTGCCAAATGTCAGTAATGTAAATGTCAAGTTGTATTCTCTTCGTAGACACAAGGTGGTGCTGTATTCAACCATTTCCCACAATGCGGTCTGAGTTCCCATTGGCTGTACCACAGATATTTGGTTATAAGATTTTTATTCTGCATTGCTTTATGAAAAAACAAAACAGGAACATTAGAAACATGACAATAAAATAAAATACTGCAGAACATCCTTTCTCGATCTCATCAAGAATGAACATAAAAGTGTTGAACATTGGAACTTTCTTCTATCCTGAGTTTGTTGAAAAAAAGTCTTAAGGCTGTTACAGTACAGGCAACTAATAATTTCAGTAGCCTATTTTTTTTTAAACTATAAAAGTATAAAACTCAGAATGTGTAAAAAGCAATAAAGCATATTAACCTCAAGAGCAGGAAACATGGGAAAAGAAATAATGGCAGGCCTTCATGAACAAAATCGATCACACAAAACAATAAAAAATTCTTTCTATAGGGCTTTGTGAGTCTAGCAAAAAAACAAAACAAAAATAAACCACCACTGCAATCAGATAATGCACAGAAACAATTTAGATCAGATCACAGATTAAGGAATAAACAGTGTGCAATATTAGATCACTGAGTGAATACATACTATTGTTCTTTATAGTAAAAAAAAAAAGGCTATTTTTATCTGTTTCCTGTAGAATCATTATTAACTAATACAAGAGTGAGGTTGCTTTCAAGCTTTATTTCTGTTGCGAGTGTACAGTGAACATGTTTAAACAGGAAAAACCTATAATCTACATTTGGAACTTGGGTCAATCATTCAAACATCAGGGCGTGGTAGCACCCTTGATCATCCCTGTTACTGTTAAACGAAAACGGAGGAAAACGCCAATTAACAATATACTAATGAAATATTAAAAATCAAATCAGAAACAGAAATATCACAAAGCACTGTTATAAATGTTATAGTATTACTTCTATTCGTTTGACGGCTAGTATTTAAAAAAATAAAATAACTAGGTAGAAACATCTCACCTCTACTATCGTAGTACTTCAGTTTAATTATTTTATGCAAATGCAAACTATAACCCATAGAATTATCAAATATTAGTTGTTAGAAATAAATCAATTGTGGCTGAAACGTTCCACCTTGCCAATTCAAGTGGACATTGTATTTTTTAATTTATTTATTTATTTTTAACAGACTCAACACAGCTCCAAACCTAAATGGAACCAATATTTCTTCTCTGCAGTTCCCTTACTTGGTGTGATGTTTCCTTGATGACTTGGGCATCAAGTTCCTTTCCGAATCCCCTAGTCATGTCCGAGAGCACCATGTGATGGTACAAAACGAGCTGTTTTGACATTCCCAAAAATGTTAGTGCTTTCGACAGGCTTTGCTATAAAAATATAGCAATAGCTATACGTTTGTGGTGCTTTGGTCTAAGCAGGAATCATTACAACTTGCGATCATATACAGTGCCTCCCTTTAACTAGCTCAGATATTTCAGTTCGTTTGTGTCATGTTTTGAACATTGTGCAGCATTCACCACTCCACAACAGTGACCCCATCGTTCTTAGTTTGCCATGTTTCAATCCCTTGTTTCTTCCCCAAGTCTTCCCAAGCGGGTGCTGTTGCTGTTATAATAGTGTTCAAGCATCTGTGGGGACAACAACAACAACAACAACAATAAAGATAAGAACAAGAGTACTACACAAAAGATAAAACCTGCAAATCAGTTGCATTTAACCTAAATGTATAAATCACATTATGGTTCATTAACATAACGTCTGACCAGCGTGTGTGTGTGTGTAAATGTATATACAGTACGTGTTACAGTAAGCAATCTAGACCTGTGGAAACGGCTGACTGCCCTCGGGTGCTCTTGACTTCTTCAAAAATTGTGTAGGTATCATAACCAAACAGAATGCCAGCGATAAGTCCAAACACCTGTAACGGAGAAGAGCACAGATTATCCACTGCGGTTTCCCAGAGGCCGGAAACTAATGTTCATATTGAGATGCTCCTCATGGCAGATGTGTGTGAACAGCTGGGAGAGATAGAGGGAGTGTAAAAAGTAGTAACATCACTTTTTGTTTAAATGTTGGTATTAGAAGACCAGTCAATTGTAGTTCATTTTCTTATTCTCGCGTCAAAACAGCTTCAGTAAGCTTCAAAACAACATTTCAGTTATATAAATTTCAGATCGTTGGAGACGTCCATCCATCCGTTTTCTGTACCTCTTATCCTGCACAGTCACGAGGAGCCTGGAATGTGGCGGACACTCGGTACGGGGTGCCAACCCATCTCAGGGCACAATCGCGCACACACTTACGCACCCATTCGCACACTACAGAGAATTTAGAGATGCCAGTCAACCTACAGCGTCTTTGGATTCGGAGAGGAAACCCCCGAAGCACAGGGGAGAGAACATGCAAACTCCAAGCGCACAGGACAAAGGCGGGAATCGAACCCCTAACCCTGGAGGTGCGAGGCAAACGTGCGAACCTGGTTTACTTCTATTACAAATGTAAAATGTCTCATATGTCAAGACGTACAGGTATACCTGTTAAGAGGAGGCTATGATTTAATGAACACATACTGTTCAGTGTAAAACTTGATTTGACTTTAACACGTGTATCAAAGGCAAAAGAAAATTCGAAAAGAAAGTTCTGACCCCCCCTGCGATGCGCGCTCCGTCTCCGGCTCCGCCGATCACACAAATCAGAGAGGTGATGATGAACAGCAGTGCACCAATCCCGGCACGGAACAAATCCTAAAGCAGGCAAGAAAGAACAACAAAACGTACGTTTAGTTCTGTCTCTAAGCATTACAACTAAAACAAATATAGGAAGCTTTTCATTTAAAAGATATTACATCGTTCAAATCTTTCTCTGCTGCTTTAAGTCCGAAGTATTGAATCGTGTGAGAAGTTAGCTCATAAAACTGTAACGTATGGTTTGGAATACACTTTCAAACAATTGCTTTCCATTAGAACCAGGAGCTCAAGACAGACGGTGGCAGAGACCAGATGCAATGTTAGCTTCGATGTATTTCGTGAGAAACTAACGTGCGTAAAAACGCAGTTTCTTGTAGCCTCATGTGATCACTCACTTCAAATGTCCGTATACTGGTATATATCCTCCTGCTGGTGCCTAAACAGAGGTGAGTGAACTTTGTCTGTATATTACTTACACTCCAAAGCCAGTTGACAAGCAGGAACTGCTTATCCATCCCCATCATGAAGATGCCGAAGAAGACGATGGCAAAGACCATCTCACAAATAGCCACTGCTGAATATCCGCCATACGACGATGCGGCGTAACAGATGATGATGATTAAGCACAGGAGCTACAAAAAGACACACAGAGAGAAAAGGAGATGAAGACAGGTTAAGATATCCTGTAATATGGTTCACAACTATGCATATCATCGACCAAAGCGATTAATCGGCACCGATAGCCGATTATCGGTGACGTGTTGACCGATAACCATGACGTGCAACCTCTGGTAACACACTCAGAGGAGAAGTGCTGTCTGCCTTCTTCTACATACATGAGCTCACAGGCACACATGATTGGTTGGTATGTCTCTTAATGACAGAGGATAGCGCATGCCATCCCTACTACCCTGTTGCATCAATATTATTCCTTTATTGCTGTCATTTCATTATCAGTCGTGTATGTATTCTTATCTGCTTCTGGGCAATTCTATGCAAATGATTTCCCTGGTAAAAAAAAACAACAAAACAAACAAAACGTCATATTGTAAAACATTTACCGTGTCCGTTACGTATCATAATATAACCATAAGCCTTTATCAGAATGTCTTTACTTAACTAGGAAAAATATACAGTAGATTCAATCCAGTGTGTCCGTATGTTTGACTTGTAGTGCACTGTAAATATGTTCTATGTGCTGCGATATCTATTCACATGTATATTCGTTTCATACTTCGAACACTGGTCTCATTGATGCTGATGTCATTGACGCACCCGGTATGGCCTCTCTTATTTAATGTTGTATAAATAGTGGTTAACCTGAAGCCAAATTCCAGCAACCGTAGTAGCCTACATTACTCACCAACTTCGGTGTCTGTTCACACCCACACTACAAATTCTTTGTGGGGCTACTAACTTATTGTTCTTCTTCTTCTTTTTTTTTTAAATGACAAAACCTTGGTGAGAAAGGGGAGAAAAGCATGTCTCGTGCTCCCACTGCGTTCCACACCCCATGCTAAAATTGGGGGTTGTGTATGGAGGAGCCTTACAAGGTTTCACACGAAGAGCCCATAATCCTGCCTATTACAGAAGTCACCGCGTGCCAAGTATACTCCATTCACCTCCGCCACTCGGATCCCTTCGTTCATATGCTCTCGAATTCTACAGCTGCTATTTTCGTATGGTCGTCTATTTATCATGCTGCGGTTAAAATGCAGCACTGGATCAGTATAACAGAACCAAAGCAATGACTAGTCGGCTAAAGCGAGTAATGAATCTAACTGCCAAGCAAGGGGAATTTTGCAACAAGCTCACCGTATTTAATATCGATGTGCTCTAACCACTCATCTAAGTGCTAAATGCAAATGCTAAAGAAGCAATCCATCTACAGTGTTTAGGCTTCAGATTCCAATAACTAAGCGTACAATTAACCGCTGTGACTCACTGTTGCTACGGTAAACTCAATTCTGTTGATAAAACAACCGCCAAGGGAAATTTGCCACCTCCTGTGCCCTGCTTGCATGACACAAACCTAATTGGTCTTATAATGCTGCTTAAAGTATCCTTCAACTATCCAGTAGGCCACTTTAATAGGATGTATTATGTAAACATGTACATTTTATCCAAGAAAAAAAAAACCCAATCATGCAGAAACAGATCTAGAGCTTCAGTTATTGCTCACATCAAAAGGCATGGCATGGTTTTTTGGGTCCAAGGCTGGTTCGAGTATTTCAGAAACTGATGATCTCTTTGAAATTTTCATGAACAATGGTATCTAGAGTTTTTCCAGAATGGTTAGGAAAAAAAGAATAATAATTAAAAAAAACATCCTGTGAGAAGCAGCTCTGTGGTTCTGATGAAAGAGGTCATGCTAACTCAAATAACCACTCTTTACAACCATGGTGAGCAGAAAAGCATCTCAGAATGCACAAAACGTCAAGGCAGATGGGCTACAAGAGTAGATCAGGGCAGGTACCATGAAGTGGCATAATTAATCATTTAATTATTAAGTGGCAAGATAATTATTTGTATAATAATAGATTTAGTGTTTTTAATACCTGAGAAGCTACTCAAATATCCTAGGAACACCTCTTTGCCCTAATAAAGATCTATGAACAGGCAAATCCACCCCTACCCTGTTTCCTGCTGCGATTAACGTCACTACCTATGGCGGACCATGCGATCACGAGTGGAATAAATTGCGGAAAAAGTTTCGCAAGGCCTTTCCAAACCTTCCTGCGTTACTACGTGGGGGAAATTCGACTCTCTGTGTGTGACTGACTCAGCACCCAAATATCGTGGTAATTAACATCACATTTTCATCACTTGTATTGTTAAAGTTTAAAAAAAAAACCCATTAGGTCAGCTTAGAGTGCGTCAGAGTTTGTACTCATGCTGGCAGATGTGGCACCTGTGTTTGTACATATGCCTCAAATTGGTCACAGCAGCAGCTGCGACCAATGAGTTTGGGGAACTTACGGAAACAGGGTATTAGAGGTAGACTAGAGGAAATGTAGAAATATCTTTCAGCAGAAAACTTTGCAATGCTGATGATTTCCTTTACGGTATATATATATATATATAGATTTGGGGGTTTTTGGGGTGTGGCTGAAGTATGAATGATGCCACCTAGGCCATGCACGCGTCAACTAGTGCCACTTTGGTCTACCCTGGAAAAATTCCATCATTAATTTAATCATCTATGTTAAACACACCGTTTCTTTGTTCTACTGCCCCAGCCAGCACTCAGACATGTTAAGACGCTTCAAACAGGCCATGTTTAGACATTAAACAACTGATGTTGTAGGTGTGTATTTAGGTGTGTAACAAGTTTCTACGCATTATTGCACAATCATCTAAAAATCCACCAGTTTTTCCCGGTTGCCACCGCCAGCAAGCAGTTCCAGACTGCAGAATTGATCATATTTTTACACCCTCCCTTACTCTCCTTAACCATCCTATATTATGTTATGGGTCAGTCTGACTCATTTCCACATTTAAGCTGTCTGAAATACTGCTTAATCTCGCTTTTTTCCTCTCTGAAATTTGTTGAGTTTCCTCATTTAGGGTCATGAACTTCTATGAAAACATTTCTTCTCGGGCAAGCCATAATAAAAGGTTTACTGCTTGAAGCTGTTCTTTGCTGTTTTTGTGCGTATTTAAACTGTGGAAGTCATTTTGATCCATAACATAACGGATGTAACTTTTTTTCCACCCAACCTAAAGCTGAAATAGTAGAAAACGCTCACTTTCCCTATCTTTAGGGAAAAGCTACCAGTTCTGGACAATTAAATAATTCGGCTAGATTTTTATTCAATATATTTGTATATATTAATACATTTATGCATCAAAACGAATATCCAGCACTTTGAGATGATTCGTTCAGTCGGTGCATCACCTCTGCTACAAACGAGAGAGAAATTGCTTCACACGCCTACAGTACGCACAAATCTTAGGTACATATTATTAATTGAAAAACAAACTAACGTACAAGCCAGTGTTCCCAACACAGCTGATTACTGTGATACATTTCCACTCATTAACATCGTAGATGAAGAGACCGTTCACTATTTTGTACAGCTGAAGGTCAGGGTTCTGTCGTTTTTATACAGTATATCCATACAATTTGTTCTTTTGTTATGTCTGACCCATATCTCACCACTGACGATCTTCCTTCGACGCAGCATGCAGGTGTCCAGCAGGTGTAACTGATCATTTATTTATTTATCCTGGTAAATTATTCACATTTATTTTGTCACGTCTAATAGCTTACAATAATTGCCCCAACGTGGTGCCAGGCCTGTGTGCATATCTAGTTGCTCTTAATAACGTTTGTATTGTGGAGTCAGTGTGTAGTTACTTACCTGCCCTGCACTGCGCTGCATTTGTTATTCTGTTGAACTAATCAGTCAATCAGTCAATCATCGACAGCATTATAAGGATACAAAAATAATATATAAAGCGAACACCACATGCAATGCGCAATTGGGATTAAAACACTGGGATACTGTAGAATATCTTTTGCTTTTACTCCAATTTATTTCAACTGGTCGTTGCCAATTCCCACCAGCTAGTTCATCTCTACTGAAAAACAGCTACTAACCAAGGAGCACTTTTACAGAAATTACGGTACCGATCTGCACTGTTTCTCGCCGCTGGGATGGTACCATCACGGACACGTTGTTTGTTGTACCTTTACAATGTACACTAGATGGCCAAAGGTTTGTAGACACCTGACCATCTCACACATATATGCTTCTTGAACACCCCATTCCAGATTTAATCCCCCTTCGCCGTTGTATTAAACTCCACTCTCCTGGGAAGGCTTTTCGCTAGATTTTAGAGCGTGGCTGATGGGATACGTTTTGTACTCTTTCATCCACAAGATGTCGGGCACTGATGTGCTTTTGAGGAGGCCTGGGGTGCAGTCGGTGTTCCAGCTCATCCCAAAGGTGTTCACTTTGGTTGATGTTAGGGTTCTGGACCAGGACACTTGAGTTCTTCGTCTCCAACCTCGGCAAAGCATGACTTTAAAAACCTTGCTTCGTGTACAGGGGCATTGTCATGCTGGAACATGTTTTCGCCTCTTAGTTTCACTAAAGGCGAACTGTAATGCTACAGAACACGAAGACATCCTGTACAATTGTGTGCTTCCAACCATATATGAAGTATGAAGGTCAGGTGTCCACAAACATACCGTGTGTCCCTCACAAGAAAATATGACCATACCCAACGACAAAGAAAAGTACAGTTGGTGCCCGAGAGTGAGCGTGAGATTCAGCCCATGCTTCCTATGCGACATGTGCATCTGTCGGTGCAGCTGTACATCATACGGCAAACGAATACACTTGGAAGGAGGCACCAACTGCCGTCTTCAGACGCCCATAACAGGCAAGTGATTTTCAGGGGAGAGAGTACCGGGAGCTTTCCTGCACAGACAGCAGGGCCATATTTTACAGTGCACATTGTTCGCATTGGCCAAAAAACTGCAACACAGCATTCGGACATCTCTTGAGGATTTCTGTGGTTTACTGAATCATCAATGTGAAGTTACACATCTCCGAAACCACGATGTGACTCCCCTCTCTCTGGCAGCGCCAGCGATGGTTGACAGGTTGCTGGTGTAACGGTTTACCAACTGTGAACGGATGAAGCTCAAAACAGTGAGACAACAAAACCGTTACCTAGGAAACAGTGTGCAACACACTATACGGAAACTTCAGTTCACTGGAACTTGTGCTCATTTTGGGTTAGCGTTTGACTGTCGGATAACAGAGAGGGTTAGAAATGACAACGCACGTTCACTTGTTAGATTAGACTTGTTAGAGCAAAACCAGTTTTCTACAATGACATCATAATTTTGGAAATTGTTCCAATTGTTTGGGTTTTTTTCCCCCTTGATTCAGTATGAACTCTAGAACACTGTTGTGCGTGATAACTGCACGAATGTACAGGTGTTCATTCCATTAATATGCTTTTGTTCAAAATGATTGGAGATATTTTAATATTATGCAAACGTGTGTACTTTGGTGTAAATGTGAAACAGAATCCAGAGCTCTCCAATACGGTCCTCTGTTTCGTTTTATTCGCACTTGTCCTATAGCAGTCACACCTCTGACGGCCAGTGAGTTTGTCACATACACAGGAAGTTTAAAGTCCAAAAAGAGTTTCACCTCTTATCTAACACTCCTGGCGCTTAAATCAACCGTGCATACACGCCATTGGTTAACTGAACCAACCATGTTAGGGTGTGGGTTGAACTCCACAGCATAGTCGGGCTGGGCTCCACTCGCATGAACATTCCTGAATGACTAACATTTTTTGCTAGTGTCTTATCAAGCAGTCTCAGCCAAGCATGTTTTCCAGCACAGAAGCCTGGCGAAACAGAAAAAAAACAAAAAAGAAGAAAGCCAGCATTCTTTACAGCCCACATTTGTGAACTGACACCAGCATGGGGTACGCTCGTAAATTCCCGCCCTGCACTTTTCCTTTAATACCCCTCTCTGAGCTCAATCCGCTTAGCCTGACAAATGTTTATAACACTGTCGGCAAACCCTCAGGTGTTAATGAAATACAAGCGCTGGGCTGGAAACTGCTTAAGATATACTAATGTTACCGAATGCACGCCTTCTCGACGTCTTTGAAGCAAACGTGTGATGGGAAAACATTGGAGGCAAGCACAATTATCTAATAAAGTTCCATTTGTAATACATGCAGTATTTCCCAAACAGTTTATTTGACCTGATTCTTCTATAACTTGGTCAGGATGGCTCTTTTATTGAAAAGACTTTCTTTGACTTGTATATTAATACATCACTCTTGGCAAGCCCATTTTTGTTTCTGTTCACCGAGTAAATCAAAACGGCAACATTTCCAAATCTTCAGCATAAAAAGAAAACTAAAATCAGGGAAAACAGTAATGTTTTGAGAGCAAGCGTAATGTGCTGATTTGGAATTAGATCTCATTTCAGTTAACAACATGACGAAAGTATAAATGCGGTTAAAACCTTTGGTCTTGGTTAAAAAAATGAAAATAATTCAAGGTGCATAAACTGATCAGGTATGAACAAACACCCTTGCAGTTAAGCAAGATTTGCAACCCAAATCAGGTTAGCTTTGGGAGCTTCAGGTCAATTATAAAAGCCTGTCTAGGCTATTAGACTTTGCAAGGGTGCGACAGGGTTGGGGGTTGGAGGCGCTACAAGCAGCCAGTCCTCCTTCATACTCAGATGTATTGAAGCTTTATGAGGAGAGGAGACTGGCACAAGCTGCCTCTCAGCAGCTGACTGAACTCCAGCAAACACACAATGAGCCTCTATTCAGGCTGGCATCACGGTCTCTTTATGGACGCCCACTGCTGAGAGATCAGTAAACACTTGTACTACACACACTGAGCGGGTATTAAAACACATGCTACAGATACACACCCACTTCTGCAACGAGAACGAAGACGCCGGTCGGACACGGTGCTTCGGCAAGCTCGAGATTCAATCTTAATGAATTCGTCTAGAGGATGAGGACATGGCCACGAGCTTCAGAATCTTTAAAATTTGAAGGTTGCGGTATGAGTGTGTAGAAGTGTATATGCACTCGTCTATGACAGGAAAAACAAACGTTTGAAAATGTGACACTTTTCAGAGCAAGATATTGTCACCGGATTGGAAAAAAAATTATAAAAAGAAAGAACCTGTGAACCCGTCATGAGTTGTGGTTGGCAGTTTGCAAGCCCTTCCTGTGAATGTGAGCAGACTTTGGCTACAATTAGCCATGAAGAGTACCAGACTCTGAAGGGTTCCCTGGTGGACTTCAGGTGAGCATGCAGCTCTCTCATCGTCGCTGCTCGGGTTCGAGTCCAGGTCAGGGAACCAAACCCAGCCACTGGAGCCTGTGCACTCTCAGTGCCGGTACCATGGCCGGAAAACAAGGAGGGTTCTAACAGTCCCATGGCCGGAAAACAGGAAGGGTTCTAACAATCCCATGGCCGGAAAACAGGAAGGGTTCTAACAATCCCATGGCCGGAAAACAGGGAGGGTTCTAACAGTCCGTGCATTCTCAGTGCCGATACCACGGCCGGAGGGTTCTACGAGCCCGTGCACTCTCAGTGCTGGTAGCAAGCCCGGAAAATGGCGAGGGTTACATGCACTTTCAGTGCCTGTCCCAAGTCTGGAAAATGGGGAGAGTTGCATCCGGAAGGGCATCTGGCATGAAACTTGTGCCAGAAATAAATATGTGGACAGGTAAATTCCCAGTATTCCACTGTGAATTCCCAGTAATTCCCAGTAACACTCACATATAAACGTAACCTCATATATTAGAAAGGTATAAAACGGGTCATGGATGAGACACTGTTTTCGTTGGACGCTTGTGCCGCTTTAGTGAAAAGTGAATATTTAAGAATACGTCCTTCTTTAAAATACAAAAGTATACCACAATGTGCAAACGTATAATATCTAAACAAAACCGAAAAAAGCCTTCAATTGCCCAGTTTCACCATTCTGCGTATAATGTCATGGGACTCGAGCGGATGTAGAGCACAGCTCTGTTTAGCAAGCACTCTGGATGATATGAGTAAACATAAGATTGTGAGATTGTTCGCACACAAGAAGCAGTCTAACAGAAAAGGGAACAGCAAGATGTAAAGCTATAAAAAAAAAGTGACTGTCAAAATCTGCAAAAAATAAAAATCTGATGAACATGGTAAAGGGTCAAAGCTAGATTTTATTATTCTCAGCTACTTCTCAGTAAAGAAGGCTAGAGTCCATAGTCCTTCTCCCAAAATTCCCACGTCAGGAGTGTTACTAGTTAGACAATCTTAGGGGAGAGGCATAAAGAATGTAGCCGCTTAGTGCCGAGTTAGCACTGAGCCTACATAAAAAAAAGGAAGTTCCACGTTAATTTGCTGAGACGTGTCATCCAAAGTGACCATGCTTTTTAAGCAGGAAGGGTGGCTTACTCTCGCGCCCAGTCAATCAGTGACATCAGCCAATCTGTGAGATCATGTATGAGGAAGAGGGTGGAATGCTATTTCCTCAGAATGTGTTACACTGCGCTATGAAAGATGTCGTTGGTTGGTGTCAGATGATAGAGGAGAGCCGGCTGGTGTGCGACAAAATCGGGGATAAAATGTAAAAAATAAAAAAAAAAAAGCTTGTTTTTGGACATAAAGTATATGCAACCAAAATGAACCACAAACCTGTTGCTTCCCTGAAATTCCTGTGGATGAATCATGCCATGCTGACTAGTGCATTCTTTACAATACAGAAAACACACTTCTTTTTTTTTTTTTTTTTGCAGATGTTGCATGTTCCCGCTTCTTATATAAAGCATTTCCTTCCCTGTTTAAACTTTTTTTTGCTGTTTTTAGAACACAGCCACCGTGCCATTACATTGTGTCTGCAGGGAGAAAGCCGTTAGACAGGGTGGGGCTAAATACCACTTATTCACTGTTAATGGGTATTTTGACATTTCTATGGAGTGGGGGATCTTTAAATCATAATACTACCATGTTATTTTTATGTGATCCAATCATGCAGCATTGTACCTTTCCTGTCAGTCAAGCTTATAATTAATGTAAGTCTTTGTATCTAACTAGTTTTTACACATACGGTAGGACATTTAGCATGTATAATCATAAAACACTAATAATACTTTACACAGGTCAATCGGCAGTTCAATCAGTTCAGCGGTCATGTTTACTGAGGTGAAAATCCTCACCAACCTCAAGCTGTAGTGAGCGAAAGTAAGATCAGGAAACCGCGTCATGATTTCGCTGATCGTTATTAATGGTTTTAACCCGTTTTCATAATGGGCTCCTTCCTGTTTAGTAGGGACCGGCTGCAAAATAACGCACGCGAATTTATTCATTTACTCAGTTAAGACATTTCTGAATCTCTTGAATCTGGTGTGTTGTTCTGGCGTTTGAGTTGAGCAGGAAAAATGCACTGATGTTAACTTAATCTTACCAAGCTTCACTGCCAAAACCTTTAAAACCACCTAAAAAGTGCAGTGGAGCGCACAGAAATCACAATCTTGTCTAATTTAGCTGCTTTCAGTGAACATTGTGCATCTTGAAGCACGTACAAAATACACTAATGTAGCAGTTAGGACGTGTGTGTATAAAGAGAAATGTTGTGGAAATATCACTCGGTTGTTCCGACACACTGTTCAAACACTAGACAGTCTGTACAGGATTTCGTGGAGCTTTCTTTTGTGAGTGTCGCAGCCAAAAATGCTCGAGTTTGCTGCGGCTTCTTTCAAGACATGCGATGCAATTTGCAGAGGTTTTTGTTTTGTTTTTTTATTCGAAACACTACTTGAATTGCGTGTACATGATGCGTGTCGGCCCAAATCTGCGGTAATTCGGAAAAATTGCAAGCTCCTCTGAATATTGCGGAGTCAATCAGTATGTTTAAATGGACAACAATAATCTGATATTAACCCGATACTCTGATTAAGAAACTAGCCTGTAAACAGCGATTTCTGATTAATCAGGCTAAAGTCATATTCGAATTAAATACAAATGGAATTAAGACGTGTGGAGTATTCCCGTTTTAGACGCATTATCGACGTGCATTACAGACATGTACACACCTTAAATCACATTATTAACATCGTGTGAGAGTTTTCAGCGTATTGTGCGATAGGACATGTACGCACACGGCAGCGCTCAACCGTTTGACGGCAAACAAGAGAGCACGGCTGCGTCCCAAACTGCGTACTTACCTACTATGTAGTAGGAGAAATACATGTATCTGAGCTACTATACAGTAGGTAAGTACGCGGTTTGGGACGCAACCCACAGCTTCAAGCAGTCGTCTATTTGCACGTCTAGCTTGATAAATAATTAACCGCACTTGAAACTTTCATAAAATTTTAAATGAAACACCCGAAACTGTACACGGTACCATAGCGAAGACGAACTGTATGTCGATATGTGAAATTCTGGACAGAACGTCGGTCGGCGTGGCGTGAGGACGTAATGACGTGGGCCGTTAATCGAACCATGTTCTACAACATGTAAAACGGGAACATGAAAGGAATATACTAAAAGCGACTCATGTAAACACCTTAATCAGAATATTGTCTTATTCAGAATAAAGTCAATAATTACATTCCTGCTGTCCATGTAAGCGTACTCAATCCGAATCGGACACGCCCACCCAGTTCTGAACAGGCAGAAAACAGATCTTTGTATTTTAAACAACGTAAGCTGCATTTTCAACATTCGGCACTGTATTGCTAGCTATAATATTATTATTAGGACAAGCCTAGCACTTTGTCCGATTGGTGAATCCCTTGCCTTTTTTTCTCTCTTTTTTTCCCTTTTTTTTTTTTTTCTTCTTTTCCCCCTCCCCCCTTTTACCCCCCCCCCCTTTTTTTTTTAAAAAAAAAAAAAAAAATTTTTTTTTTTTCTCTTTCTTTTTTTTTTTTCAAACAATCTCTTTTTTTCCCCCCCCACCCCCCACCTTTTTTTTTTTTTACAAAAAAAACAAACAAACCTTTTCC